>JASKMD010000010.1:5212478-5256524 GCA_030144725.1 Haematococcus lacustris
CCACTGTAAGCAGGCGCTGGCAAGGAGCTGCAGCAGCGGCAGCATGTGGAAGCAGCAGTTGAGAACAGCAGGTGGATGCAGCAGGAGATGGAAGCAGCAGGTGGATGTAGCAGCAGTAGCAGCAGCAGGTAGAAGCAGCAGCAGCAGGAGGTGGAAGCAGCAGCAGGAGGCAGCAAGGCCAGGCCCCATCACTGGACAGAGCTTGAGATGGAGCAGCAGGGGCAGGGCTAGAGGCGGGGTTGAGGCCTGACGAGGCATGATGCTACCCACAGCCTGGCTAGGGTGACCAAGGGTTGCCTGGCAGGTGGGCAGTTTCAGGTAAGGCGGTTAGGTAGAGGCAGGGTAGGGTCAAGGAGGAGGGTGAGGGCAGGGGTAGGTGGGGGTGAGGGCAGGGAGGTGCAGGCAAGGGGATGAGGGCTGAAACAGCGAAGTCATTTCAGAGCTCCTGGGCCCCCAGCCCAGCCCAGCCCGCCTACTCACCTGCCCCTCAGCCAGCTGCTGCCTGTACAGCAGGCGTTGCAGGCCCTGACCCAACTGCTCCACCGCTTGTGCGCCCTGCCCTACCCTCTGCCCCAGCTCTTGCACCGCAGCCACCCCGCTGCCCACTGCTGCGGCCACCTCCCTGCTGCACCTGGGGTTAGGGGAGCAGGAGCAGGGGAGGAGGGGAGCAGCGCCAGACAAGCAAGAGTTGGCAGGCTGCTGACTGGGCGAGTTATGAGTCATATGACACGCATGACATGAGGCCTGTCTCAGGACGTGAGAGGTTCAACTGCTACGTGGGAGGCAGCTGGAGACGGTTGCCCGACCATCCCCTGCCACTATTCCTTATACACTGCACTGTCATCAACCATGCAGCCGCCATGTCCTACATCACGCTATCACACTAGTGTCACACTCTTGTCTCACTCCAGTGCTAGTGGCCACACCAACACACACCTTGCCAGAGGCTCCCCAAACGCCTTGACTAGCTGAGCCAGAGCAGCAGGGTCGCACTGGATCTCCATGGCCAGCCGCAGCCCAGGAGGGGCGGGTGGTGGGTCAGGGGCGGGCACCAGGGCTAGGCCCTGACTCGGCACCAGCAGCTGCAGCGGCTGGTGTGCTGGCTGGACCTGACTCCTTGCCAACAGCTGGTGTGCAGGCTGGTGGTGTGCAGGCTGGAGCTGTGGCTGGGCTGTAAGAAGCAGCTGCTCAGCAGGCTGCGGTGGCCCCTGGGCAGGTTGCAAAGATGCTGGCTGACATGGCTGTGTCTGAGTGCTGTCGCTTGCGTGCTGTGCTTGCATGGAGGTGCATGGAGGTGCTGACAAAGGATACCCACGCCAGGGCTGGGATTGCCCGCAACAGGGGTCGTGTCCCAGCTCTTGAGTAGCAGTTGAGCTGTCCCCAGCTGCTTGGGGCTGGTGAGAAGGCTGGTTCCCTGGTTCACTGACGCTACAGGAGGACCTTGGTTCGAATCCCAGCCCCGCTCTATCTTTGTCACGAGTCCCAGCCCCAGCTTTACTGCTGACTTCGGTGTCACCCTCTGCTTGCCCGCCTTGCTGCTGCTGCGCCAGTCTGTGCGGTGCAGTAGTAAACAGGAGGCCAGGAGCTGGATGGCTCGATGCTGCATGCTGGCAGCGATGTTGGCTTGATGCAAGCTGCTGAGAGCTGAGCTGACTATCTGAGTAAGAGCGGCTAGGTATCGACGTCAGCCAAGGCTGAGGTTGAGATTGGGATTGAGGGTGGGAGTGAGAGCGGAAGTAAGAGTGAGGCTGGGAGTTGCAGAAGGTGACAGCAGCTGCTGGCTTCAGCTGTGGTGCTGGCTGCGCCATGCTGCTGGGTTGCCGCAAAGTGCATCGCAAGCTTGACTCCTCCAAAACCACCGCTGGCACACCCATAGAGCTGTGAATATCAGATGTGGCTTGGTTTGTCGCACCTGGCTGGCTGGCTTTACAAGCCTCTGGCAGCCGTTGGGAGAACCCAGATTGGGGGCAAGTGGTGGTCCCTGCGTCATCACCTGCTGTGTAAGCCACTGTCATGGCTGTTGGGCTGCTGCTGCTGCTGCACTGTTGCAAATTCTTATCTGGAATGGCGTGCTCCTGATTGGCCACTTCTGATGCTGACGAGCCTGGCGCAGCTGAGCTGGCAGGAGGTGCTGGAGCAGGCTGCAGCTTGGAGGATGTGTGGCCTGGGTCGGATCTAAGGGAAGCTGCCAGCCCAGCCACCTGCCAGCCCAGCCACATGCCGACCAGGAGTACAGCCAAGTGGCTCCACAAGGCAAAGGAGCCAAAGGGTTTTGGCATGCAAGAGACAGAGAGGGATGGAGCTTGGTTAACATCATGTGTTGCTGCTCGTTCTACTGGTCCTGCTGCTGTTGATGCAATTGTCACTGGTGCTTCAGCTGCTGTTGCTGTTGGTGTTGAGTCAGGAATGGGAGGCTCTGCGACAATGCTCTCCATTGCTGCAGTCAGCACAGCCTTGCAGGCGAATGCATCAGCATCTGTAGGGGTGGTGATGGGCAGTTCGAGTTTTGGAGGCGTGCCCGGCTGATTAGGGATATCTGGTAAGCTGGCTGGCTGGCTGGCGACAGGTACCCCTCGCCGTTGACCTTGACGCCAAGTTGTCGCGATGTGTTGTAGCCTGGCAGCGTCGTGCTGTCGCGCAGTCGCCTGTTAAGAACCCGCTACGCGGGTCTGCTTTGAAGCCAACCTCTGCTTTGGGGTCGTAAGCTCCAGGCCCTGTCGGTGTGTGAAGTGAGTAAAATGTTGGGGTCGAATGCTGGTCAACCTATGGTCAACGTCTGTCTGGATGTCTTTGTTTGTTTCCCACCTGGTGTTTGTTCACGAGCTAGCGGAAATCGAGCCCCAGCACCGAACCCTCTCATGTCGACTTCCTACTTCGCAGCTCTCACGCGCAGCAGGATCCTCTGGGTGTCCAGGACGCTGCGTGTTCTCCCCAATTCGCGTTCCTCTTTTACACTATTAGCGTGGCGCCACCTTTTCCAATCTTCAATACATGTCCCATGCTACACGTTGGACTTGATGGGTTTTCTTCATTAGCTGGGTTCCTTGCAGGGTTGGCAGCAGTAGTTGGAGTAATCATAACGCCATAAACGTCCTGGCCAAATCAGAAAGCATGATTAATGTCACTGGTATTATACTACAGCGAAATGTTTCATCATTGAATATCACATCAACGTAGCCGGGTTCGAGCCGGGTTCGTGCACAAACAGTCGCTCATTGCACAGTCATGGGCCGACATGTGGTCTTCATTATTAAAACACAGTCTGCATTGTTGAAATAGTCACGGTAATGCAATCAGGCAAATTAGTAACAGCATGCTTGGGAATAAAAGCCTGAGACTTGGCACATAGCCATAAGACAACGTTGTTAGATAGGGGGTTGAAACGAAAACCCCAAAATATGTGTAGTGGGGAGATACGGGCTTGCGCCAGTACTGGCCTTTTGCCAGTACTTTTCTCTGGTGCCAGTACTAACAACATGTCAGTACTGACAATTTGCCAGTACTTCCCCTCTTGAAATGCTACTGGCAATTTGCCAGGACTGATATTTTGCATTTCCCTGGCGTAAGTACTGGCAAAACTTCAGTACTGGCACCGGGTTAAATTCTGAGAAAGTCCTTAAAAGGAAAGGTTGCGTTGGCTCGGCACACACAATCCAGGCGAACTGCGTAAAAAAACACCCCCTCAAAATGACATATATGTGCACTGATTTGCGTGTGTGCGATAATAGTAGCCTTATGCGAACTGTACTGTGTGTTGTCAAGTCACGGACATGACGTAGGAAATCACACATTCCCCCCAATATTATTCACGACTGTTCCTTTTACCAACCGTTTTACATACTTCTCGATCACTGGTAAGTGCCCTATCCATCAGACGTAATCTAGACTTGGCCAGCTCTCAGGTGCCAAAACCTATCCCTGGTGCACAAATCGCCGCCTCATCGCAGCCACGTGGTCTCCATTTCCGTCCTGCAAACCCTTGATGTAGCACTCTGTTAGCCACGCGGTGCAATGAGCTGCTATGTACAGTGTAGTGTGCTTGGTGATAGGGCAGTCTTGCATGTGAACATTGGAATCTCTGGTTTTTTCCCATGTGGGCTTCGCCGCGTGCCCCCTTCCTCCCTCACATTACGGGATGAAGGGCACAGTGGCAATGGCCAAAGGCATGGCCACAGCCAGGAACAGGACGTGCAGCAGGGATGTGGTGGGGCGAGCGAACATGGCCATCACCAGACCACACCACGTCCACCACAGCAGCAGCCACAGTGGCCCACCCCCTCCAAGCCAGGACACCTGCACAGCCCAGCAAGTCAACACAGCCCCAGTGATGTCACACATGGGTTTACTCCTGGCCAGCTGGGGATGGCCATTCAGTGGTGCACAAATCCCCCATGTGGGTCCTAGGCTTCACAACATGTCTCTATGCTTGCCACCATCAGGTGCATCACTATCACTGCTCATCCATCACGTGATTCTAGGCTTGTATCCCATGCATGCTGCTGCAACCCACCAGGACTTCTTTGGCTTGCAACCCGTGCATGCTGCTGCAATCCACATTGTGGTTCTATGCTTGCCACCATCAGGTTCACTCATATCACCGTTACTTCACCAAGTGCTTTGCGGCAGGCTGCTGCTTGTCCTGTGCACTAGTCACCTACTGCTCACCAGCTGCACCCCGATGCCACCTCCAAGCAGGGCCAGGCCCAGGGGCACGTCCACCCTCCAGCTGGCTGCTAGCTGACGGCCAGACAGGCGGTACAGCTGGGGCAGCAGCCACACCAGGGCGCCCAGGCCCAGGCCAAACATGCCTGCAGCCACCCGCCAGCCATGATGTCACCAGGCCTGTCTGTCACTCTCACACTGCTGTCATTGTTACTGCCATCGTACCCCTATACCCAGAGATTTGTCACTTCCTTCACAAATCGCCATATCATGATGTTCACGTAGCATGTGGCCAGGGGTGTGCCAACATCACCCTGTGACCTCTACTCCGACCACACCATCCTCACTGGCACCTTCACCCTCGTGACACATGGCATTCAGCAACATGTCTGCTCGCACACGCTCCCACCCTCCCACCCGCCCGCTGGCCTACCTGCTTGCCTGCCTGCCTGCCCAACTGCTCATCCGCCTGCCTGCCTGCCTGCCCAACTGCTCACCCGCCTGCCTGCCTGCCCGCCTGCTCACCCGCCTGCTTGCCTGCCCGGCTGACTCCCTACTCATGCTTGATCACGCAGCTGTGAGTCACTGCTTACCCGCCTGCCTACCCAGCCCAGCACTCACCCAGCTCCTGGAAACAGCACCAGGTCCATGCCAGCGTGCCCACACTGTGGGGCGGCTCCTGAGCCCAGCCAGGGCCTGCACCGCCTGCCAGCCGCTCTGCATACCACTGCTGCCCCTCACCAGCCCCCGCCCCAGACGCCCTCCCTGCTGCTGCTGAACCCCAGGGCACCAAGCGGGCCAAGCCACCCAGCAGCTGGCTACCCACCCCGGCCCCGCGCCCTCTCTGGCTGGCCGGGGCCTGCTGCCAGGGAGCATGGCTTGCTGCTGGCAGGGCACTGGACAGCCAGCCGGGCAGCAGGCGATCGGCGGCCTTGCGCACCAGCCAGGCGGAGAGGGCGTGGGGCAGGGATGAGGAGGCGGAGGTGGTGTGGGTGTGTGGGGTGGAGCAGTGCTGGGTGATGGAGGCTAGACGGCCTGATGAGAGGGAGGCGGCCAGCAGCGCCACACAGTGGGTGGCCACGCCCCACTGTAAGCAAGCGCTGGCAAGGACCTGCAGCAGCAGCAGCAGCAGCAGGAGCAGTTGGGAACAGCAGGTGGATGCAGCAGCAGGTGGAAGCAGCAGGTGCATGTAGCAGCAGCAGCAGCAGCAGCAGGTAGAAGCAGCAGCAGCAGCAGCAGCAGGTGGAAGCACCAGGTGGAAGCACCAGGTGAATTCAGCAGCAGCAGGAGGCAGCAAGGCCAGGCCCCATCACTGGACAGAGCTTGTGGTGGAGCAGCAGGGGCAGGGCCAGAGGCGGGGTTGAGGCCTGACGAGGCGTGATGCTACCCACAGCCTGGCTAGGGTGACCAAGGGTTGCCTGGCAGGTGGGCAGTTTCAGGTAAGGCGGTTAGGTAGAGGCAGGGTAGGGTCAAGGAGGAGGGTGAGGGCAGGGGTAGGTGGGGGTGAGGGCAGGGAGGTGCAGGCAAGGGGATGAGGGCTGAAACAGCGAAGTCATTTCAGAGCTCCTGGGCCCCCAGCCCAGCCCAGCCCGCCTACTCACCTGCCCCTCAGCCAGCTGCTGCCTGTACAGCAGGCGTTGCAGGCCCTGACCCAACTGCTCCACCGCTTGTGCGCCCTGCCCTATCCTCTGCCCCAGCTCTTGCACCGCAGCCACCCCGCTGCCCACTGCTGCGGCCACCTCCCTGCTGCACCTGGGGTTAGGGGAGCAGGAGCAGGGGAGGAGGGGAGCAGCGCCAGACAAGCAAGAGTTGGCAGGCTGCTGACTGGGCGAGTTATGAGTCATATGACACGCATGACATGAGGCCTGTCTCAGGACGTGAGAGATTCAACTGCTACGTGGGAGGCAGCTGGAGACGGTTGCCCGACCATCCCCTGCCACTATTCCTTATACACTGCACTGTCATCAACCATGCAGCCGCCATGTCCTACATCACGCTATCACACTAGTGTCACACTCTTGTCTCACTCCAGTGCTAGTGGCCACACCAACACACACCTTGCCAGAGGCTCCCCAAACGCCTTGACTAGCTGAGCCAGAGCAGCAGGGTCGCACTGGATCTCCATGGCCAGCCGCAGCCCAGGAGGGGCGGGTGGTGGGTCAGGGGCGGGCACCAGGGCTAGGCCCTGACTCGGCACCAGCAGCTGCAGCGGCTGGTGTGCTGGCTGGACCTGACTCCTTGCCAACAGCTGGTGTGCAGGCTGGTGGTGTGCAGGCTGGAGCTGTGGCTGGGCTGTAAGAAGCAGCTGCTCAGCAGGCTGCGGTGGCCCCTGGGCAGGTTGCAAAGATGCTGGCTGACATGGCTGTGTCTGAGTGCTGTCGCTTGCGTGCTGTGCTTGCATGGAGGTGCATGGAGGTGCTGACAAAGGATACCCACGCCAGGGCTGGGATTGCCCGCAACAGGGGTCGTGTCCCAGCTCTTGAGTAGCAGTTGAGCTGTCCCCAGCTGCTTGGGGCTGGTGAGAAGGCTGGTTCCCTGGTTCACTGACGCTACAGGAGGACCTTGGTTCGAATCCCAGCCCCGCTCTATCTTTGTCACGAGTCCCAGCCCCAGCTTTACTGCTGACTTCGGTGTCACCCTCTGCTTGCCCGCCTTGCTGCTGCTGCGCCAGTCTGTGCGGTGCAGTAGTAAACAGGAGGCCAGGAGCTGGATGGCTCGATGCTGCATGCTGGCAGCGATGTTGGCTTGATGCAAGCTGCTGAGAGCTGAGCTGACTATCTGAGTAAGAGCGGCTAGGTATCGACGTCAGCCAAGGCTGAGGTTGAGATTGGGATTGAGGGTGGGAGTGAGAGCGGAAGTAAGAGTGAGGCTGGGAGTTGCAGAAGGTGAGAGCAGCTGCTGGCTTCAGCTGTGGTGCTGGCTGCGCCATGCTGCTGGGTTGCCGCAAAGTGCATCGCAAGCTTGACTCCTCCAAAACCACCGCTGGCACACCCATAGAGCTGTGAAGATCAGATGTGGCTTGGTTTGTCGCACCTGGCTGGCTGGCTTTACAAGCCTCTGGCAGCCTTTGGGAGAACCCAGATTGGGGGCAAGTGGTGGTCCCTGCGTCATCACCTGCTGTGTAAGCCACTGTCATGGCTGTTGGGCTGCTGCTGCTGCTGCACTGTTGCAAATTCTTATCTGGAATGGCGTGCTCCTGATTGGCCACTTCTGATGCTGACGAGCCTGGCGCAGCTGAGCTGGCAGGAGGTGCTGGAGCAGGCTGCAGCTTGGAGGATGTGTGGCCTGGGTCGGATCTAAGGGAAGCTGCCAGCCCAGCCACCTGCCAGCCCAGCCACATGCCGACCAGGAGTACAGCCAAGTGGCTCCACAAGGCAAAGGAGCCAAAGGGTTTTGGCATGCAAGAGACAGAGAGGGATGGAGCTTGGTTAACATCATGTGTTGCTGCTCGTTCTACTGGTCCTGCTGCTGTTGATGCAATTGTCACTGGTGCTTCAGCTGCTGTTGCTGTTGGTGTTGAGTCAGGAATGGGAGGCTCTGCGACAATGCTCTCCATTGCTGCAGTCAGCACAGCCTTGCAGGCGAATGCATCAGCATCTGTAGGGGTGGTGATGGGCAGTTCGAGTTTTGGAGGCGTGCCCGGCTGATTAGGGATATCTGGTAAGCTGGCTGGCTGGCTGGCGACAGGTACCCCTCGCCGTTGACCTTGACGCCAAGTTGTCGCGATGTGTTGTAGCCTGGCAGCGTCGTGCTGTCGCGCAGTCGCCTGTTAAGAACCCGCTACGCGGGTCTGCTTTGAAGCCAACCTCTGCTTTGGGGTCGTAAGCTCCAGGCCCTGTCGGTGTGTGAAGTGAGTAAAATGTTGGGGTCGAATGCTGGTCAACCTATGGTCAACGTCTGTCTGGATGTCTTTGTTTGTTTCCCACCTGGTGTTTGTTCACGAGCTAGCGGAAATCGAGCCCCAGCACCGAACCCTCTCATGTCGACTTCCTACTTCGCAGCTCTCACGCGCAGCAGGATCCTCTGGGTGTCCAGGACGCTGCGTGTTCTCCCCAATTCGCGTTCCTCTTTTACACTATTAGCGTGGCGCCACCTTTTCCAATCTTCAATACATGTCCCATGCTACACGTTGGACTTGATGGGTTTTCTTCATTAGCTGGGTTCCTTGCAGGGTTGGCAGCAGTAGTTGGAGTAATCATAACGCCATAAACGTCCTGGCCAAATCAGAAAGCATGATTAATGTCACTGGTATTATACTACAGCGAAATGTTTCATCATTGAATATCACATCAACGTAGCCGGGTTCGAGCCGGGTTCGTGCACAAACAGTCGCTCATTGCACAGTCATGGGCCGACATGTGGTCTTCATTATTAAAACACAGTCTGCATTGTTGAAATAGTCACGGTAATGCAATCAGGCAAATTAGTAACAGCATGCTTGGGAATAAAAGCCTGAGACTTGGCACATAGCCATAAGACAACGTTGTTAGATAGGGGGTTGAAACGAAAACCCCAAAATATGTGTAGTGGGGAGATACGGGCTTGCGCCAGTACTGGCCTTTTGCCAGTACTTTTCTCTGGTGCCAGTACTAACAACATGTCAGTACTGACAATTTGCCAGTACTTCCCCTCTTGAAATGCTACTGGCAATTTGCCAGGACTGATATTTTGCATTTCCCTGGCGTAAGTACTGGCAAAACTTCAGTACTGGCACCGGGTTAAATTCTGAGAAAGTCCTTAAAAGGAAAGGTTGCGTTGGCTCGGCACACACAATCCAGGCGAACTGCGTAAAAAAACACCCCCTCAAAATGACATATATGTGCACTGATTTGCGTGTGTGCGATAATAGTAGCCTTATGCGAACTGTACTGTGTGTTGTCAAGTCACGGACATGACGTAGGAAATCACACATTCCCCCCAATATTATTCACGACTGTTCCTTTTACCAAACGTTTTACATACTTCTCGATCACTGGTAAGTGCCCTATCCATCAGACGTAATCTAGACTTGGCCAGCTCTCAGGTGCCAAAACCTATCCCTGGTGCACAAATCGCCGCCTCATCGCAGCCACGTGGTCTCCATTTCCGTCCTGCAAACCCTTGATGTAGCACTCTGTTAGCCACGCGGTGCAATGAGCTGCTATGTACAGTGTAGTGTGCTTGGTGATAGGGCAGTCTTGCATGTGAACATTGGAATCTCTGGTTTTTTCCCATGTGGGCTTCGCCGCGTGCCCCCTTCCTCCCTCACATTACGGGATGAAGGGCACAGTGGCAATGGCCAAAGGCATGGCCACAGCCAGGAACAGGACGTGCAGCAGGGATGTGGTGGGGCGAGCGAACATGGCCATCACCAGACCACACCACGTCCACCACAGCAGCAGCCACAGTGGCCCACCCCCTCCAAGCCAGGACACCTGCACAGCCCAGCAAGTCAACACAGCCCCAGTGATGTCACACATGGGTTTACTCCTGGCCAGCTGGGGATGGCCATTCAGTGGTGCACAAATCCCCCATGTGGGTCCTAGGCTTCACAACATGTCTCTATGCTTGCCACCATCAGGTGCATCACTATCACTGCTCATCCATCACGTGATTCTAGGCTTGTATCCCATGCATGCTGCTGCAACCCACCAGGACTTCTTTGGCTTGCAACCCGTGCATGCTGCTGCAATCCACATTGTGGTTCTATGCTTGCCACCATCAGGTTCACTCATATCACCGTTACTTCACCAAGTGCTTTGCGGCAGGCTGCTGCTTGTCCTGTGCACTAGTCACCTACTGCTCACCAGCTGCACCCCGATGCCACCTCCAAGCAGGGCCAGGCCCAGGGGCACGTCCACCCTCCAGCTGGCTGCTAGCTGACGGCCAGACAGGCGGTACAGCTGGGGCAGCAGCCACACCAGGGCGCCCAGGCCCAGGCCAAACATGCCTGCAGCCACCCGCCAGCCATGATGTCACCAGGCCTGTCTGTCACTCTCACACTGCTGTCATTGTTACTGCCATCGTACCCCTATACCCAGAGATTTGTCACTTCCTTCACAAATCGCCATATCATGATGTTCACGTAGCATGTGGCCAGGGGTGTGCCAACATCACCCTGTGACCTCTACTCCGACCACACCATCCTCACTGGCACCTTCACCCTCGTGACACATGGCATTCAGCAACATGTCTGCTCGCACACGCTCCCACCCTCCCACCCGCCCGCTGGCCTACCTGCTTGCCTGCCTGCCTGCCCAACTGCTCATCCGCCTGCCTGCCTGCCTGCCCAACTGCTCACCCGCCTGCCTGCCTGCCCGCCTGCTCACCCGCCTGCTTGCCTGCCCGGCTGACTCCCTACTCATGCTTGATCACGCAGCTGTGAGTCACTGCTTACCCGCCTGCCTACCCAGCCCAGCACTCACCCAGCTCCTGGAAACAGCACCAGGTCCATGCCAGCGTGCCCACACTGTGGGGCGGCTCCTGAGCCCAGCCAGGGCCTGCACCGCCTGCCAGCCGCTCTGCATACCACTGCTGCCCCTCACCAGCCCCCGCCCCAGACGCCCTCCCTGCTGCTGCTGAACCCCAGGGCACCAAGCGGGCCAAGCCACCCAGCAGCTGGCTACCCACCCCGGCCCCGCGCCCTCTCTGGCTGGCCGGGGCCTGCTGCCAGGGAGCATGGCTTGCTGCTGGCAGGGCACTGGACAGCCAGCCGGGCAGCAGGCGATCGGCGGCCTTGCGCACCAGCCAGGCGGAGAGGGCGTGGGGCAGGGATGAGGAGGCGGAGGTGGTGTGGGTGTGTGGGGTGGAGCAGTGCTGGGTGATGGAGGCTAGACGGCCTGATGAGAGGGAGGCGGCCAGCAGCGCCACACAGTGGGTGGCCACGCCCCACTGTAAGCAAGCGCTGGCAAGGACCTGCAGCAGCAGCAGCAGCAGCAGGAGCAGTTGGGAACAGCAGGTGGATGCAGCAGCAGGTGGAAGCAGCAGGTGCATGTAGCAGCAGCAGCAGCAGCAGGTAGAAGCAGCAGCAGCAGCAGCAGCAGGTGGAAGCACCAGGTGGAAGCACCAGGTGAATTCAGCAGCAGCAGGAGGCAGCAAGGCCAGGCCCCATCACTGGACAGAGCTTGTGGTGGAGCAGCAGGGGCAGGGCCAGAGGCGGGGTTGAGGCCTGACGAGGCGTGATGCTACCCACAGCCTGGCTAGGGTGACCAAGGGTTGCCTGGCAGGTGGGCAGTTTCAGGTAAGGCGGTTAGGTAGAGGCAGGGTAGGGTCAAGGAGGAGGGTGAGGGCAGGGGTAGGTGGGGGTGAGGGCAGGGAGGTGCAGGCAAGGGGATGAGGGCTGAAACAGCGAAGTCATTTCAGAGCTCCTGGGCCCCCAGCCCAGCCCAGCCCGCCTACTCACCTGCCCCTCAGCCAGCTGCTGCCTGTACAGCAGGCGTTGCAGGCCCTGACCCAACTGCTCCACCGCTTGTGCGCCCTGCCCTATCCTCTGCCCCAGCTCTTGCACCGCAGCCACCCCGCTGCCCACTGCTGCGGCCACCTCCCTGCTGCACCTGGGGTTAGGGGAGCAGGAGCAGGGGAGGAGGGGAGCAGCGCCAGACAAGCAAGAGTTGGCAGGCTGCTGACTGGGCGAGTTATGAGTCATATGACACGCATGACATGAGGCCTGTCTCAGGACGTGAGAGATTCAACTGCTACGTGGGAGGCAGCTGGAGACGGTTGCCCGACCATCCCCTGCCACTATTCCTTATACACTGCACTGTCATCAACCATGCAGCCGCCATGTCCTACATCACGCTATCACACTAGTGTCACACTCTTGTCTCACTCCAGTGCTAGTGCCCACACCAACACACACCTTGCCAGAGGCTCCCCAACCGCCTTGACTAGCTGAGCCAGAGCAGCAGGGTCGCACTGGATCTCCATGGCCAGCCGCAGCCCAGGAGGGGCGAGTGGTGGGTCAGGGGCGGGCACCAGGGCTAGGCCCTGACTCGGCACCAGCAGCTGCAGCGGCTGGTGTGCTGGCTGGACCTGACTCCTTGCCAACAGCTGGTGTGCAGGCTGGTGGTGTGCAGGCTGGAGCTGTGGCTGGGCTGTAAGAAGCAGCTGCTCAGCAGGCTGCGGTGGCACCTGGGCAGGTTGCAAAGATGCTGGCTGACATGGCTGTGTCTGAGTGCTGTCGCTTGCGTGCTGTGCTTGCATGGAGGTGCATGGAGGTGCTGACAAAGGATACCCACGCCAGGGCTGGGATTGCCCGCAACAGGGGTCGTGTCCCAGCTCTTGAGTAGCAGTTGAGCTGTCCCCAGCTGCTTGGGGCTGGTGAGAAGGCTGGTTCCCTGGTTCACTGACGCTACAGGAGGACCTTGGTTCGAATCCCAGCCCCGCTCTATCTTTGTCACGAGTCCCAGCCCCAGCTTTACTGCTGACTTCGGTGTCACCCTCTGCTTGCCCGCCTTGCTGCTGCTGCGCCAGTCTGTGCGGTGCAGTAGTAAACAGGAGGCCAGGAGCTGGATGGCTCGATGCTGCATGCTGGCAGCGATGTTGGCTTGATGCAAGCTGCTGAGAGCTGAGCTGACTATCTGAGTAAGAGCGGCTAGGTATCGACGTCAGCCAAGGCTGAGGTTGAGATTGGGATTGAGGGTGGGAGTGAGAGCGGAAGTAAGAGTGAGGCTGGGAGTTGCAGAAGGTGACAGCAGCTGCTGGCTTCAGCTGTGGTGCTGGCTGCGCCATGCTGCTGGGTTGCCGCGAATTGCATCGCAAGCTTGACTCCTCCAAAACCACCGCTGGCACACCCATAGAGCTGTGAAGATCAGATGTGTCTTGGTTTGTCGCACCTGGCTGGCTGGCTTTACAAGCCTCTGGCAGCCGTTGGGAGAATCCAGATTGGGGGCAAGTGGTGGTCCCTGCGTCATCACCTGCTGTGTAAGCCACTGTCATGGCTGTTGGGCTGCTGCTGCTGCTGCACTGTTGCGAACCCTTATCTGGAATGGCGTGCTCCTGATTGGCCACTCCTGATGCTGACGAGCCTGGCGCAGCTGAGCTGGCAGGAGGTGCTGGAGCAGGCTGCAGCTTGGAGGATGTGTGGCCTGGGTGGGATCTAAGGGAAGCTGCCAGCCCAGCCACCTGCCAGCCCAGCCACATGCCGACCAGGAGTACAGCCAAGTGGCTCCACAAGGCAAAGGAGCCAAAGGGTTTTGGCATGCAAGAGACAGAGAGGGATGGAGCTTGGTTAACATCATGTGTTGCTGCTCGTTCTACTGGTCCTGCTGCTGTTGATGCAATTGTCACTGGTGCTCCAGCTGCTGTTGGTGTTGAGTCAGGAATGGGAGGCTCTGCGACAGTGCTCTCCATTGCTGCAGTCAGCACAGCCTTGCAGGCGAATGCATCAGCATCTGTAGGGGTGGTGATGGGCAGTTCGAGTTTTGGAGGCGTGCCCGGCTGATTAGGGATATCTGGTAAGCTGGCTGGCTGGCTGGCGACAGGTACCCCTCGCCGTTGACCTTGACGCCAAGTTGTCGCGATGTGTTGTAGCCTGGCAGCGTCGTGCTGTCGCGCAGCAGCCCAACTGCGCGGGTCAGGGGCCAGGCTGGCGCTGACCGGGCAGCAGGCAAACTGCACAGCGGCGAACAAAGCTAAGCCCAGTAAGGCACATCGGCGCATCCTGTCTTACCAGGCTTTCACATCGTGCGACCAAGTCAAATGAAATCATGTTTTCAAGTGGGCACATTCACTGCCCTATGTTGCCTTGCACTGCTGTTTGTTGCCCAGCACCGCAGTGATGTCATTGGTGCTAGAATTGTAAAACACCAGACACTGGTTGGTTGTGTGTGCTGCAATGTGCTGATGGCGTCGTTGAGAGGTGAGGTGGCTGCACCCAGCGGCGTGGTGGTAACCCATGCCCACTAGCTACCCTACTCTCTATTCAGTGCTATTGTGCCACAATCACCTGGGGCAGCGGGCAGGGGGCAGGGGGCAGGGGGCAGGGGGCAGGGGGCAGGGGGCAGGGGGCAGGGGGCAGGGGGCAGGGGGCAGGGGGCAGGGGGCAGGGGGCAGGGGGCAGGGGGCAGGGGGCAGGGGGCAGGGGGCAGGGGGCAGGGGGCAGGGGGCAGGGGGCAGGGGGCAGGGGGCAGGGGGCAGGGGGCAGGGGGCAGGGGGCAGGGGGCAGGGGGCAGGGGGCAGGGGGCAGGGGGCAGGGGGCAGGGGGCAGGGGGCAGGGGGCAGGGGGCAGGGGGCAGGGGGCAGGGGGCAGGGGGCAGGGGGCAGGGGGCAGGGGGCAGGGGGCAGGGGGCAGGGGGCAGGGGGCAGGGGGCAGGGGGCAGGGGGCAGGGGGCAGGGGGCAGGGGGCAGGGGGCAGGGGGCAGGGGGCAGGGGGCAGGGGGCAGGGGGCAGGGGGCAGGGGGCAGGGGGCAGGGGGCAGGGGGCAGGGGGCAGGGGGCAGGGGGCAGGGGGCAGGGGGCAGGGGGCAGGGGGCAGGGGGCAGGGGGCAGGGGGCAGGGGGCAGGGGGCAGGGGGCAGGGGGCAGGGGGCAGGGGGCAGGGGGCAGGGGGCAGGGGGCAGGGGGCAGGGGGCAGGGGGCAGGGGGCAGGGGGCAGGGGGCAGGGGGCAGGGGGCAGGGGGCAGGGGGCAGGGGGCAGGGGGCAGGGGGCAGGGGGCAGGGGGCAGGGGCAGGGGGCAGGGGGCAGGGGGCAGGGGGCAGGGGGCAGGGGGCAGGGGGCAGGGGGCAGGGGGCAGGGGGCAGGGGGCAGGGGGCAGGGGGCAGGGGGCAGGGGGCAGGGGGCAGGGGGCAGGGGGCAGGGGGCAGGGGGCAGGGGGCAGGGGGCAGGGGGCAGGGGGCAGGGGGCAGGGGGCAGGGGGCAGGGGGCAGGGGGCAGGGGGCAGGGGAAAGCCAGCCCGGTGTATCAAGGCATGCGCATGAACAACAGAAAACCTTACTATGCATCCTAGCTTTGAAGCAACTATGTCTCTTTCTCCCGCACCTCAGCTCAGTCCCAGAATCCATCATCAAGTGTTAGGCAGTTTGACATTGGCCTATGGCTGGGTGGAAGCAATCATGCAAAGCTACTTGCAAAGCACAGTACATGCAAACCACATGCGGGAAAGTACAGAAATCGTTAAAATCTTGTCTCGACGTTGCCTTTCTCCCCTCCTCCCAGCTGGCGGCAGCTGACAGTCGAGCAAGCAAGCTCCACCTATCATTGAATCATAATGCATTGTTCAGTCGTGTACTCCGTTGGGTCAGGAACTCCGTGTACTGTATGTTATGATACACTTTGTCCAATACATGGTGATGCGCGGTGTTGCGGCTGTCCAGCTTCTGAGTGACTCCGAGTGGTGGGAGGCATTCAACGTGGTGACAGGCAAACCTCGGCACCCTCGTCTGGTGTCGCGTCTGCCCCACGCTCGTTTACACCCTTGCCCCTGCCTCAGATAGTTGGGCTCCCGTATGTTGTGCTCTACGGTTTGATGCACCGCTCGTTTCGCCCCAGCTACCGCGCACCCGCCGCTCACACTCCTAACACTCCCGTATCTTTTGCTTCATTCGCCCCTATCCCACAGTTTATCAAGATGTACCAAGACTCCGCTACCGGTCAAGGACATCCGCGCAAGGAAGTACTCTCGCCGCACCAGCATTCCAGTCAGCAGCTACTGTATCGCGTGGTCAAGCGGGTACGCGAGCCGAGGTCGCGAGCGCTTGTGGAGTCTGCAGGCATGGAGCGCGGCCTGAGCTGTGCAGCTACGGCCTCGCTGCTAGCCCTGGTGGTCCTCCTGCTGCCGACCCCTGGCCTAGCCCAAAGTGGCCTACCCCCAGGCGACCCTTCATCACCTTTGCAAGCACCCAACAGCTCCACAGACAGCCATGTGTGCTGCCAAGAAGATACGTGCTCAGTAGCCACACAGGGCATGCTGGCTACTGCTGTCAGGCCAACAACTGTTGCCTTGAGTCACAGTGGCATGACTGAATGCGGTGGCCAGCGTTGTGGGCAGCCTGTGCCGTGTGGTGCCACACAACCACCTCATCATGCCAGCCAGTCAGCTGCTGTCACACACCGAGGGCACCACCTGCCCTGCAGCCCATACTGCCAGTCTCCCCGACTGTAGAGCGCGGTCCCCCATCCTGTGCACGACGCTGCCTGCCCCTCCTCCTCCTCACCGTTACATGGCATTCCCCAGTGTGCTGCACACACGAGCATAGACACAGACCCTACCGGTCATGTTGATGCGCACTTGGGGTGAACACGCCTTGCCTCTTTCTTGTGGCACATGCCCAACCACTCCTGGCCTGTCCTTCATGCCCCTACAGGTGGGATGATCAATGCAGTTGACTGTGACTTTCTCATGCCCCTGCAGGTGCGGTGCTCACAAGTTACTGTGATACGATTGATTTCAGAGATTGTCGCTTGGGGGACAATCGACGGCTCTGCCCTCAGAAGTGTCCTACACCATTGGATCCAGGTCAGTAGGTGAAGGTGTGCTTGTTGCACCAGGCTGGAAGGGGTGAGGTGACGGCCAGTGGCCACGGCCACTGGCTCGGCTGATAAACCTGATGATCCAGATAAACTAGATGAAGGTGTGCTTGGAGCACCATGCGGCGGGTGCACAACTTTGTCCATCCAGCTGGAGGCAGTCCCAAGACTGGCCATGCCACACAGCCATGCAGGCAGCCATGCACTTAGGTGCAGACTTGAACACCCTGCAGCTGCACCAGACCAGCAGGGGTGAGGTGACAGGCTGGGCACTGGCTGCTTAGCTGCCTTCAACTGCATTCCCAGCCACAGCTGACTGCAACCTATGCTCCTGAGCAGCCTCCCTGGCTGGCTGGCTGAGAGATGTGAAAATGGTCAGCCTAGCTGATTGTCTGGCTGTTTGGCTGCAGAGTCACCCAAGCCTCCCAGGCTATCTCCTCGTCTTAACCCTGCTGAAATTGAGAAAATACAAAAAAGGTGGAGGAGGTGACCAAGGCACCCAAGCTGACTCCAGTGACGGGGTTGCCAGTCATGACACCCTCTGTCAGACCCTCCCTCAGCGGTGCTCTTAACCCAGTATCGATCCCGATAGTGACATCTGGGTCTGGCACTTCAGTGAGAGGGCCATCTGGGTCCCAGGCGCCGGGAGGAGTACGTGGCTAGACGGTGCCCGTGGTCGTGGGAAAAGGGTAGGGGTATGGGGAAGGGAGGAGCGGGAGGGGGAGGGGGAAGGGGAAAGGGGTCGCGTTAGCCCATGGGTGAAGGGTACTGGTGGTGTGTGGTGGGCCTCGCAGTGCTTGGCCTCTGATTGACTACTCATGCTTGAAATGGCTGCGTAGCGCTTTGTCATTGCATTGTGTTGAAGTAGGTATGCCTGCTTGCTTGTTGCATTTTCGGTCTCAGTAGTGGCATGGTGGCTTCAGCTGGCTCAAGGAACCAGTCGATTGCAGAAACTAGAATATAGCAGATGGGGCACAGTAGCTGGGTCAACACCTGTTGTATGTGAGTACTCACTGAGTAGCGGAGAAAACGAGTAAGCTGGACTGAGTTGTGCATGAGTTCTGCTGTGTTACTGTGTGGAGCGGGCGCAGCTGAATGCACGCCCGCCTTTGAGAGTTGTTTCCTGCCAAGCATTGGGGTCAGCTGTGTAACCTCAGCTACCCACCAGCTCTCCCTGCTAACACCGATGTCAGATGCCGATGATGCGGATCGGTGATGTCGGTGTGGGTTGGTGTGTAACAGAAGCTACACACGACAGGTGCTGCTTAGAGGCAGAGCTGCTTGGGCATACAGCAATACAGACATACAGATACAATTTCTGTAGCTTCCGTTTCTGTATGAATACAAGGCTGCCGGACTGAAAGATACGCCCCTGCCCCTGCCCCTGCCCCTGCCCCTGCCCCTGCCCCTGCCCCTGCCCCTGCCCCTGCCCCTGCCCCTGCCCCTGCCCCTGCCCCTGCCCCTGCCCCTGCCCCTGCCCCTGCCCCTGCCCCTGCCCCTGCCCCTGCCCCTGCCCCTGCCCCTGCCCCTGCCCCTGCCCCTGTGGTCAGGTCTACAGTGGCATGGCCATGGCACAGGCCATGGCACAGGACACATGGCAAACAAATGCGCACGGCCAACGCGGCTGGCATCGCAAACTATGCGCTTTCACACCATCGACCTCACGCACACAGGTGCAAAGTCCGCACTGCTGCACCGAGCGCGCGAGTTGAACGACCCGTGGCGCTGCACAAGCCTCATCAACAGCAACAAGTGCACGCTCGCATGGGTGGCGCAGCGCGAGAACCGTGAACTCCCAGCCACAGCGCCTTGCCGAGGGCGAGGACACGAACACAACTGCCTAGACTCGGATACCGCCACTAGCAGTACCACCAGCTCTTGTGCGACACTATCGTCCGCAGACTGCAGTAACATTTACCACAACGCGGCTTGCATCAATGCCCATGTGGTGGTATTGCGATACAACGGTTGGGGCGACCCGAGCTACTCCATCTTTGTGGCATCTGCCGACCTCAACGCACCAGCAGCAGCGCAGCAGGACAGCCTTCTACAGGGCCATGCAGCCTTTCCCACCTCAAGCCCCAGGCAGGAACAGGCTGCACAAGTAATCAGGGACCAGCCTGGACCCAGAAGCAGCAGCCCTACTGACCCTGACAAACTCCATCACCGGCTCATTGGCCAGGTGGGGGGCAGCATGGATGCCAGCTGCATGGCTGAGGTCACGGGCACCTTGGGAGAGAAGGCCGCTAGCAGTAGCAGTAGCGCATGGCGCACTGCGGCAGCGGCAGTAGGGCAGCTCCTGGAGCAGCAGGCTGGCCCTCTCAACATCGCTGCCGTGCCAGCCACCTCTGCTGAGGTGCTGCAAGAAGTGATGATAGGGAAGGGGTACCTGGTTCAGTACAACGAGCCATGCACCAGGTGAGCACTGCATGCATGGAAGAGGCTGCATGCATGCTAGGCTTGGAGACCCTGGATAGCATGGTGCAAGCACGGCATGAGCAGCACAGGGCACACACAAGAGACAGCAAGTAGGTGTGGGTAGCACCGGGATGCCTGTGACACCAAACTGCAGGTCTACCCACCTCCCCTACCATCCAGTGCCACATACACGTGTAGCACCTGGCCATGATGAAGCTCAGCTGAGATTGACCTCGTGCTGCCGCCGCTGCTGCTGCTACTGCTGCTGCCAATGCTGCCGCTGCTGCCGCTGCTCAGGTTTGAGCGCCAGGGAGGTGTGCCTGAGGCTGCGGTACAGCGTGCTTGGAGCAAGGCGCAGCAGCTCAAGGCAAGCGGGGGATGAAAACATGCCAACTGCTCATGAACACTATCAGCGGCTACATGGGTTGCTGTGCAGCATGTCTTGGTGTGGTGTGCTAGTGCAGGCTCCGTGAGTGATGAGTGAGAGTGATGTCTGTGTGGTGTAGGTCAGTTGACACAAACCAGGCCTTAGGCGGGGTGATGCCTGTACATGATCCTTGAATGATGAGTGAGAGTGGTGTCTGTGCAGGCTTCATGAGTGATGAGTGAGGGTGGTGCCTGTGCAGGTGTCGATGGCACCAATGAGGGAGCAGCAGCAGGGGTCCAGGCCAGCCATAGCAGCCCAGCAAGGTCCAGGCTGCACGGCTGAGGAGGCAGTACGCATTCAGCTGGACAGCCTGCGGCAGGAAGATGCGGCCCTGGTCAACCAGCATTGGTGCGTGCTGGTGACCTGTGAGGTGGCAACTAGTGTGAGGTGGCAACTAGTGTGACGTGTAATGCTTGTGCTTTCTCCTAGGCTATTATGTATTGTTGTCAGTGCTGAGGAGTACAAGGTTCTGCTTTACAGTAACTGCAAGGGCACTAGCTCAAGAGGGACAGGTTACACTGAGTTATTCTAGTTACACTAAGTCTGCTTTACCATTACCATGCACGACTCCACTGCTCACAGACATTTGATGGGCTAATTGACTTTCCCAAACTGCCGCACACAATAGTTAGCACATCGTCATGCTGAGTTCGTGTTTGTGGGCATGGCAGGCATGCAGTCACAAGGCATGCTTGCATGGGCGTGCTTGCGCTTGCAGTGTCAAGTGTGATTGTTTAAACATGTCAGGTTTGAGTGGACATCCACCATCACCATTATCTGATGACGTATGCAACCCATTGCTGCTGAAGGGCCTGTGTGAAGCTCTGCCTGCTGGCACACCTCCTGCCGTGCCTTGACCACCCTCAGGCAGCAGCCCCGGCAGCACCTCCCTCATCTGCCTTAACCGCCTTGCAGGACATACAGCAGCGCTGGCAGCCTGGGCCTGGTGCAGCAGATGATCGCCAGCTACCCCAGCAGCTGCATACGCCTGCCAGCTGCCACCCTGACCCTCCAGCCCGGTGCTGAGCCTGAGGCTCCTCCACTGGAGCCTGGCTCAACACGCAGGGACACCTACAGCAGCAGCTGCACTCAGCTCACGGAGGACATGCAGCCTCCTTCACTCAGTGGCACCCAGGCCAGCACCTCCCTCGTCAGCCCGCAAAGGGAAAACCAGGTCCATGATGCCCAGGTCAGCCCAGCTGCTGCACAGCGGCAACAACCATGTAATGGCACTGATGAGGGGGACAAGGAGGTGGAGGAGGAGGCGACGGATGACGAGGGAGGAGTGGAGGAGGGAGAGGAGGCGGAACAAGAGGAGGAGGGCTGCCCCTTGGTGGCCTGTGTCAGCAGCAGGGAGTCCGGGCAGCCAGTGGCATGGGCCCTCCAATACAATGACGGATCTCTAGGCATGGCGCACTGCCTGCCCGCCTTCAGGCGCCATGGCCTCATGAGCTTGTGCATGGCTGACCTGGTGGGCAAGGTGTTGCAGGCTGGGCAGCTGCAGGACTGCGTGTTTGGCTACGTGGTGGATGGCAATGCTGCGTCAGAGGCCATGATGCGATCCATAGGCTTCAGATGCACGGGGCGGGTGCATTGGCTACGCTTCTGCAAACCACCACCACCACCACCACCACCATGACCACAGCACCAGCATCGCCACCGTCACCACCGCAACGAGTTGAAGACTAGCATGTGCTGTTGCCAAGAGCTTGACCAGCTCATCAACCAGCTGGTCCAACCAGGACTGCCAAGCCAGAGATATGCGGTGCAGGGCCGCCAGCCAGCCAGCCAGTTGCGGGGTGTCATGGGAGCAAGGTAGGGGGCTGCATGCTGGCACCTTAACCACCACCCCTGGTTGTCAGCACGTGGAGGTGATGGTTCAAGGCTGGTTTGAAGGTGGTGGTGTGTGAAACCTGATGTGGTGGGGAAAGCAGTAGCTGGGGTGTAAGATGGGCAGTTGGGTGGCAGGGATGGTGCTGGCTGCGGGCGTCGGAAGGGCTGTGAGCGTGGTGATAGCACTTATATTACCGGGGGCTGCTTGGCTTACATGGCTACGCTTGCATCACTTATCAACAAAGCACACATAGTCTCTGGCGTGACTTTGTCATTAGTGGTGTCGTGTAACTATTACCGAGCACGGACAGTGACCTTCCATGACATTATGCCTCTAGGGCGTAGTCCTGCCTCTATGCCATCTATGGCATAACTACATATATTACAACTACATGGAATAGTACGTAATTGCTATAGGCATAATACATGTGCTACTACATGTGCTACTAGCATGATTACATGTAATAGTAGGTGATGATATGTAAGTACGTGCGTAACTTTGTAACTTTGTAATTCTGCATCACAGACCCCGGCTTGCCACACCCGGCACCAACTTGTAGAACCTCGCACCAATAGAGAGATTCCAAACCCTTGATTGCACACACAACACCGCACCTTGCGGCTCAACTTGCTGCCTGGCGAGGTTCCTTGCAAGCCATGCCAGGTCGGTTTCGCAGCCGCTTGTACCCCATGCCTGGGTGCTCCTTGCCCTTGGCTGGCAGAGCTAGCAGGTCTGGCCACCAGCACAGATTCAGTGGGCGCCATCTGCTCTTCCCAATGCGCTGCATATTTCTTTCAGATCTTGCATCCGCCCATACCCCTCCCAATCCAACCCAGCTTCCTCTCAGCCCCAGCCCCAGCCCTGCCACGCCACTCCCGGCATGCCAGCCCCAAGTGCAAGCCTAGAAAAGCCCTGCCTGAGGGATTGTAATGGTCTGTGCCATGAGTCCAGCAAACGCCATGATCAAACCGCTGGGAAGCACAGCGTCATCAGCTCTGGTGGGCCTCTGCCCCTATCCAGGGTCAGCCGCCCAGGCTGCCAGCCTTGAGGTGCAGGTGCGACCAGGTGTGGCAACTGCAGTCTGTTGGCCGCACTCTGAAACACACTTGCCAAGCTGGCCTCAGCCGGGGTGCCTGCTGCCAGAGCCTGCCAGCTCCACACCTGCTCTGGTTCCACGCGGGTCAGCGAGTCATGAATGGCTGAGGCTTGCTCTATGACCTTAACCTCATCTGCTGGTAAGGAAGGGGCGGCTGCCAGCCAGGTGTCCAAGGGCAGTGCCACTGTCAGGACGAGGGTCAGGCAAGCCAGCAGCCGCTCAGCCTCAGGCGACATGCTGGGGGGAGCCTGCTGTTGACCTTGAAGCAGGAACTTATGGCTGTCGGCAAGCGCCCAACATCCCTTGGTCCTTTTGTGCTCCAGCGACCCCTTCAAGCCAGGGGAGGTGATGCAGAGGAGCTGACACACCCCATCCAGCAGCCTGGTGCACCAGCCCTCCACCAGGCTGTTGCCCGAGGGCAGCCAAGAGGCAGGCTGGGCAGCCAAGCCAGCAGGGCCCACCACACTGGGTGCAGCCAGGACCTCGATGACACGCCCAAACAAGTCCAACGACGTCCCACACGAAGCAAAGAAAGAAAACGTATTTGTGCCTACTTCCTCGGCAACCCCTGTTTCAAACATGCGCCAATGCTGTTGCGTCATCTGCAAGGGGTACAACACAAGCACAGCACAGAGTAAACAACCCAAGAAAAGTGGACCTGGCAGTTGACCGGCTCAGCATAGAGCAAGCAAGTAGAAGGCAAGCAAACAATGGCACGAAGGGAGCAAGCAAACAAGGGCAGGCACACAGCAGTGGATCCTACCCTCCAATTGGCCCAAGGCAGGATGGCAGGGCTGCCAAGAGGGAGCGACCGCCAACCTGGAAGTCTACACTAGAAAACTTCTAGGTTTTCGAGCCTTTTTTCTAGGGTTCTGAGCCACCTAGAATTCTGTGGGCGTACCCTAGCTGCCAGGAAGGTGTGGGCACTTCTCTCTTGACTCTCATGGACACCCTGCCACCTAGCCTCACCCACTTTGCCCCGACTCACTCCTGTCGCTGCCGCCTTGGGCCCCTACCCGCCTGCTCACCTGCAGCATGCCCTCCATGCCCCACACCAGGTCCAGAGCCAGGGGCGCCAGCTGCTGGGCTGAGGGCGGCTGGTGGAGAACCTTCTGCATGTCATTTGCAACTCCGCATTGGTCGTTGCTTCTTATGCCCGACAGCTGATCATTTCGTCCAGGCGGCGCAAGCAGAAGGATCCACATATGACACACACGGTATGCCAAGCGGGAAAAAGTTTGCTCCAGCTCCGGTGTGCGCGGGATGCCCGACAGTGAGCGCGGCTCTGATCCATGGTCGGGCGCCCCGTCCAGCAGCAGCACCAGGGTCATGTACGCGTGTGCTCCAGCCGCGGCAGTGCGGACCAACACCCGGAGCATGGCTGGCCGACACCTCTGATCAGGCCAGAGCTGCACCATCAGTCCCAAAACGTGGCAGAGTGGAAAATAACATTCCCGGATGCAGCCAGGGAACACGCCAGGACATGTGACTGATCTGGTTGTCACAGCGAGCCGAAATGTAGCAACGCAGGCTTGAAACACCACCAGGCTGCGCGACAGAACGCTGAGGATGACGGTAAGAAGCGACGAACTGCTCGCACTGGGGGAGGAAGGTGAAGGGCCCAAGGTGGTGACTGCACCAGGACGGCTCGGGGCTGATGCTGCCTCCAGAAGGCGCACTATGTAGCGGGCGCAGTGCCATTCTCGCATTGAAGCACACACCGTCGTTGATGTTAGGCTTGTGATTTCTTGTTGCGACATGCTCCACGCTCCTGGTCCTGCATACATGATGCATGCATGCACTTGCACTTGATAACTATGAGTGGACATTGTCCTGGGTTTCTTATTGCCAAGAAGGGAGCCAAAGGCTGCCAGGGATAGATGGCTGAGCGTTTGCACGCAGGCCAACCACGTGCCACGCATGTAGCGCCTGAGAAGTTGATGGAGACCGACGGTGTCTTAGTGTGAGTGCACACCACACGCCTCCACCCCCTCCCTTCTGCCTCAACCCCTGCGGCAGCAGGCCTGGTATGAGCCGCATTGGCACGGGCATGAGCATAGCTGCAAAGCATGAGTTATCCAGAATTGCGGATTGGGTTGGGGCTTGACCCTGGTGCCACCTAGGCAGTGGCACAGGCCAGCCAGTGACAGACCAGCTGGCCAAGTGGAGGCTGAGCAGAGGCCATGTGCAGCAAGCTAGGGGCCTGAGCAACGCCTGGTGGCCACACCACTCAGCGGTGGACAGCCGGTATGCAGCCCCACCTCCAGCACCTGACATCAGCCGGCACAGCTAGCACCCCCATGGTGGCAAAGCTGTGGCCTCCACATCACCATCACCATCAATAGGGGCACATCACCATCACCATCGCTGGCCACTAGGGGCGCTGTCTGGGAGTAGAACCTGCACTCTCAATGTGCTGTGAGTGACTAATAATGCGACCCAGGGTATGACCCAGCTATGTAAGGGGCAAGAGCTCAGTGACTCGCGGTAAGGGGGTGTGATGCTTCAGCACCTTGGCCCTCACTAGGGCCTACCTTGGCATGGACCCCTAGAGACCTCTGCAAAACGGCGTTGTCTGTGTGGATTCCCCATGCACATGGCATGTTTCCATGCACAAGGCATGTTCCCATGAACATGGCATGGTCGCCTACCACCTACACTACTGCCTGACCCCTGTGGGCTACAGTCTAGAGTTGGCACGGCAAACATGCACTAATTGTAAGCTGATGACAGCTCAGTGGGAGACATACACTGCTGTGCCACAGGCTGCTGCTGCTGCTGCTGGGCCTCATGTGGCCATGGTACAGCCGCTCGTAGCCCTGCTCAGGGTACTCCTTGCCCTTGGCTGGCACACGCTGCTGGCTCCAGGTTTGACGCAGGAGGCGGTGGTCCACTCGCCCTGCTGGGGGCTTCCAGTCTCCAGGCCTGGTGGTTGTCCAGCATGTTCTCACAGAGCTACTGGCGATTCAACGGCTGAGAGCTGCTCCAGCGGCTGCAAGCTGTCAATGAAGATGACCTTGAGGTCACAGTGGAAGCTTTATATGGCTAAGGAAGTCGCCTGTATGGCAGCCCTGGAGGCTGAGGCTCGGGCCCTAGCCGTGAGCGCTTGAACCACCTAGTCATCCTTGTTCGTAAGCACTCCACTTGTAAGATTCATCCTGTCATCCTTTGACCTGAGCGTTAGGCCATCCTTGTGTGGTCATGGCTTGTGACCTTCAGCAAAACAGACATGTTTGGGTGTGGTCCTGACTGGCTAACCGTGCCATCAGCGGCATTTGTGACTGAGAGCGAAGAAAGAAATAGTATATGGTATTTAAACCCGTGATCTCTCACAAGACGAAGATATGCGGAAATGAAAAATGGACGAAAAGGTTGACGAAACATTCTATCATTTTGGTGATACTGGACACGTAACATGCTGGATAGTTTAGTTGTGTTTTACTACAAGCACTTTGCCAGTGTGCTCTATGAGCCATGACAGCTGTCACAGCTGTACAATTGAGCATATCATTGCTCGTTTATAACGGGCATGCATGTTAATGATCTTGACTGTATAGGGTGACTGTATAGGGTGGTCGTGCTGACTGTATAGGGTGGTCGTGCTGTACTACAAGCAACCTGTGTGTATGCTCTAGAAGACGGGACAGCTGTCACAGCTGGACATTTGAGCATGTCATTGCTGGTTTATGCCGCTATGCCGTTAGCCTGGGTTCATGCCAATGTCCCTCTCCCCACCTCCAAGTGTAGCCAGATAACACCGCCCCTGCTGCCGCCTAAGCAGTACACGCAAGGTGTGGTCACTCTTTTTCACTTCTTGCCATATTGGTTTGTGGAATCCAATGTGGAGGAGCACGAGCAGTGAGCTGTTGCGCCTTTTCCCCTGCTGGCTAAGTAAGGCAATGCCAATCACTACATGCATTATCATGTGCATGGCATGTGTCCACCTACCTTCAGCCTGGCATGTGATGCCCAGCCCCTCCTCCTGTCGCCCCAGCACTGCACACAGCGCCTGGGCCAAGTGGGTGTAGGCGTTCAAAGCTGTCAGATTCGCTGGACCAGGAGCGCTGCTACCTTGGACATGGCGCCCTGTGCTGCTCCCTTTCTCCCTGCCCCTGCCCCTGCCCCGACCTCTGTAGCTGCTGCATCTGCCACTATTTCGGCCCAGGCCTTGACTGTCCTCTGCAGTGCTGCTGTCCATGGGGCTGGGTTTAGCGGGCAGGGGCCCAGGCCAGCCTGTCACCACCGGGCTGCTGGCCAGCAGGCGAGCCAGCTGAACAGGGCAGGAGGTGGTGACCTTGTCTTCCAGCCTAGCAATCACATCCTGGCCAAAATGGGTGATGTCTTCATACACGTTGAAGATGACCAGCGGTCCCAGGTGCAGCATGCAGCGCAAAAACTGCGAACGCTGGGCCTGTGCCTCAGGGTGGACTGCTGCCTGCATCACCGTCCCTGATGTGCTCAGCCCCAGCAGCAGCCCAGGCAGGGTGCCATGCAGCCGGGCAAGGGCTAGGTCCTTGTTCGGCAGCTGATCCTCCACACAGTGATGGGCGAGGCTCAACACCAGGCGCAGGCTGAGCAGCAGGCAGGCGCTGCAGCGGTGGTAGCCAGGTGGCAGCTGGGTGGTGGTAGAGGTGTGGGTGAAGGCTGCAGGGTCAGGGTGCTGAGGGTGAGGGCGGATGGGGAGTGACTGCAAGGCTGCCAGCACCAGCAGCATGGCGCGGTGCATGCTGTCCCACACACGCAGCAGAGGGTCACCCTGCATGGGCAGCACACCAGGCACAGCTGCAGGGAGGTGAGGAGAGCAGAATGAGGTAGTCAAAGCCTGGGTAAGTGCTGGGAAGAACTCTCATGGAGCATGATTTCTGGATGTGGCTCACGGGCTGCAGAGTGGGCTCGACAACATATCACAAACTAACTGCAACTCCCTGCTGCATGGCATCATGGGGCTAAATCACTTAACATGTCTAGCACTGCACCAGGGTGACACCAACACTCTGGGCCCTGGCTGCTGATTGTCCAGCTCACCTCCAGGCTGTTGTCATGGTCCCGCTCCAGGGCACTCACAAAGGACAGCAGCCGGCTGCCTGGCACTGACCATTGGCTTTGACTGAGCTGCTTAGCCAGGGCTGCACTGGGAGGAGGCAGCTTCAGCGCATGTAACCCTGGCCAGGACAAGAGGTGGCAAAGCTGAGCTGCTCTGATGTCATGGAGGGCCAGCACCACGTCCAGCACCTCCTGGTCTGTCAGCAGCAGCGTGCACAGCTCCCCAGCTGATATGCTGCCGGGGGCTGAGGG
The DNA here is from genome assembly GCA_030144725.1 of Haematococcus lacustris. Lineage (NCBI taxonomy): Eukaryota > Viridiplantae > Chlorophyta > Chlorophyceae > Chlamydomonadales > Haematococcaceae > Haematococcus > Haematococcus lacustris. The sequence goes on from JASKMD010000010.1 coordinate 5,240,654, forward strand.
TGCGGGTGAAGCAGCAGCTGAAGCTGCTTTGTGGGCAGCAGGGGCAGAGGAAGAAGGCTGGGCACTTGTGGCTTGCTCGATGCCTCGATGCAGCAGGTGGCATGCTGCTTCCAGGCGTTGCACGTACGCGCCTGCAGCCTTGATCGCAGCTGTCACTAATGGTGCTGCGTGAGAAATGCAGAGAGCTTAACCTCTCACCAGGCTGCTGCCACAGAGTGTAAGCCGGGCCAACGAGCCGCAGCACCGCTTCACGCATCGAATAGGAATGATTATGAAACGGTCAAGAAACGGTCCTCAAACTGTACAAATGGTTTTCTGTCCCAAAGTCCATCACCTGCTCATTGGCCAGGTGGGGGGCAGCATGGATGCCAGCTGCATGGCTGAGGTCACAGGCGCCTTGGGAGAGAAGATCGCAAGCAGCAGCAGTAGCGCATGGCGCATTGCGGCAGCGGCAGTAGGGGAGCTCCTGGAGCAGCAGGCTGGCCCTCTCAACATAGCTGCCGTGCCAGCCGCTGCTGCTGAGGCGCTGCAAGAAGGGATGACAGGGAAGGGGTGCCTGGTTCAGTACATTGAGCCATGCACCAGGTGAGCACTGCATGCGTGGAAGAGGCTGCATGCATGCTAGGCTTGGAGCCCCTGGATAGCATGGTGCTAGCACGGCATGAGCAACACAGGCCACACACAAGAGACAGCAAGTAGGTGTGAGTAGCACCGGGATACCTGTGACACCAAACTGCAGGTCTACCTACCTCCCCTACCATCAAGTGCCACATACACGTGTAGCACCTGGCCATGATGAAGCTCAGCTGTGATTGACCTCTTGCTGCCGCTGCCGCGGCTCAGGTTGAGCGCCAGGGACGTGTGCCTGAGGCTGCGGTACAGCGTGCTTGGAGCAAGGCGCAGCAGCTAAAGGCAAGCGGGGAATGAAAACATGCCAACTGCTCATGACCACTATCAGCGGCAACATGAGTGGCTGGATAGCCAAGCCTGAGCCGGGGTGGTGCTAGTGCAGGCTCCGTGAGTGATGAGTGAGGGTGATGTCTGCGCAGGTGCCAATGAGGGAGAAGCAGCAGGGGTCCATGCCAGCCAAGGCAGCCCAGCAAGGTCCAGGCTGCACGGCTGAGGAGGCAGTACGCATTCAGCTGGACAGCCTGCGGCAGGAAGATGCGGCCCTGGTCAACCAGCATTGGTGGGTGTTGGTGACTGGCAGCAGCCCGCTCCTCCTTGTCCCTCACTGTGTATTGGTCTCTAGAGCAGTCTCTACAACAGAAGGTCTCGCTGGGAAATGGCCACGGCCGCCTGCAGGTTGGCCTACTTGTGTGAGGCGGCAACTAGTGTGAGGTGGCAACTAGTGTGAGGTGGCAACTAGTGTGAGGTGGCAACTAGTGTGAGGTGTGGCGGTTGTGCTTTCTCCTAGATTTGTATGTATTGTTGTCAGTGATGAGGAGTACAAGGTTCTGCTTTACAGTAATTGCTAGGGCACTAGCTTAAGAGGGACAAGATACACTGTTTTTCTGTTTGAGTTATTTCTGCTGTACCACTACCATGCACGACTCCACTGCTCACAGACATTTGATGGGCTGGATGGTTATCCCACACAACAGTCAGCACATTGTCATACCGAGTTTGTGGTGGTGGGCATGGCAGGCATGCAGTCAGAAGGCATATGCTGTAGTCATGCTTGCATGGGCGTGCTTGCGCTCCCGGTGTCAAGTGTGATTGTTCGAACATGCACCTCATGTGTTCATACATGCTAGGGAAGTAGCTTAAGAGCGACATATTACTGCTTTACTACCACTGTTTACAAGTCCAGCAGCACCTCCCTCACCTGCCGTGCCTTCACCTCCTTGCAGGACATACAGCAGCGCTGGCAGCCTGGGCCTGGTGCAGCAGATGATTGCCAGCTACCCCAGCAGCTGCAAACGCCTGCCAGCTGCCACCCTGACCCTCCAGCCTTGTGCTGAGCCTGAGGCTCCTCCACTGGAGCCTGGCTCAACACGCAGGGACACCTACAGCAGCAGCTGTACTCAGCTCACGGAGGACATGCAGCCACCTTCACTCAGTGGCACCCAGGCTAGCACCTCCCTCGTCAGCTCACAAAGGAAGAACCAGGTCCATGATGCCCGGCCATGTAATGGTGTTGACCAGGGGGAGAAGGATGCGGAGGAGGAGGCAGATGATGAAGCGAGAGCAGAAGAGGAGGAGGAGGAGGGGAAAGAAGGGGAGAAGGGTGGCAGCCCCTTAGTAGCCATTTGCAGCAGTAGGGAGCCCGGGCAGCCAATAGCATGGGCCCTCCAATACAATGACGGATCTCTAGGCATGGCGCACTGCCTGCCCGCCTTCAGGCGCCATGGCCTCATGAGCTTGTGCATGGCTGACCTGGTGGGCAAGGTGTTGCAGGCTGGGCAGCTGCAGGACTGCGTGTTTGGCTACGTGGTGGATGGCAATGCTGCGTCAGAGGCCATGATGCGATCCCTGGGCTTCAGATGCACGGGGCGGGCGCACTGGCTACACTTCTGCAAACCAGCACCAGCATCACCACCATAACCAGCACCAGCACCGCCACCGTCACCACCGCAACGAGTAGAAGACTAGCATGTGTTTCGCCGAGAGTTTGACCAGCTCATCAACCAGCTAGTCCAGCCAGGGCTGCCAAGCCAGAGGTATGCGGTGCAGGGCCGCCAGATAGCCAGCCAGCCAGTTGTGTGGTGTTAGGGGAAAAAGGTAGGGCCTGCATGCTTGCACCTCAACCACCACCCCTGGTTATGGCACATGGAAGTGGTGGTTCGAAGGTGGTGGGAAGAGGGGGTGGTGGGGTGTAAAACCTGTCGTGATGGGGAAGGCGGTAGGTGGGGTGTAAGATGGGCAGTTGGGTGGCGGGGATGGCTGTAGCTGCAGGTGTGGAAGTGGCTGTGAGCGTGGTAATGGCACGTGTATCACTGGGGGCTGATTGGTTTGCATGAATACAAATCGTGGTCGGTACATGATCGTCTGTCTGCTCAATATAGCAACCACAATGCACCACCGCTAGTATCGCTACTTCTTGACTCATCAACAAAGCACACTTGTCTCTGGCGTTACTTTGTCATTAGTGGTATCGTGTAACTATTGCCGAGCACGGACGGTGACCTTCCATGACATTATGCCTCTATGGCATAACTACATGTATCTATAATTACATGTAATAGTACACAATTACATGTAATACTATTGGCATAATACATGTGATACTAATAGCGTGATTACATGTAGTAGTAGGTAACGATATGTCATCACACGCGTAACTTTGTAACTTTGTACTTCTGCATCACTGAACACGGCCTGCCACGCCCGGCACCAACTTGTAGAACCTCGCACCAATAGAGAGATTCCAAACCCCAAATTGCACACACAACACCGCACCTTGCGGCTCGTCTTGCTGCCTGGCGAGGTTCCTTGCAAGCCATGCCAGGTCGGTTTCGCAGCCGCTTGTACCCCATGCCTGGGTGCTCCTTGCCCTTGGCTGGCAGAGCTAGCAGGTCTGGCCACCAGCACAGATCCAGTGGGCGCCACCTGCTCTTCCAAATGCGCTGCATATTTCTTTCAGATCTTGCATCCGCCCATACCCCTCCCAATCCAACCCAGCTTCCTCTCAGCCCCAGCCCCAGCCCTGCCCCGCCACTCCCGGCATGCCAGCCCCCAGTGCAAGCCTAGCAAAGCCCTCCCTGAGGGAATGTAATGGTCTGTGCCATGAGTCCAGCAAACGCCATGATCAAACCGCTGGGAAGCACAGCCTCATCAGCTCTGGTGGGCCTCTGCCCCTATCCAGGGTCAGCCGCCCAGGCTGCCAGCCCAGAGGTGCAGGTGCGACCAGGTGTGTCAGCTGCAGCTTGTTGGCCGCACCCTGCAGCACACTTGCCAAGCTGGCCTCAGCCGGGGTGCCTGCTGCCAGAGCCTGCCAGCTCCACACCTGCTCTGGTTCCACGCGGGTCAGCGAGTCATGAATGGCTGAGGCTTGCTCCATGACCTTAACCTCATCTGCTGGTAAGGAAGGGGCGGCTGCCAGCCAGGTGTCCAAGGGCAGTGCCACTGTCAGGACGAGGGTCAGGCAAGCCAGCAGCCGCTCAGCCTCAGGCGACATGCTGGGGGGAGCCTGCTGTTGACCTTGAAGCAGGAACTTATGGCTGTCGGCAAGCGCCCAACATCCCTTGGTCCTTTTGTGCTCCAGCGACCCCTTCAAGCCAGGGGAGGTGATGCAGAGGAGCTGACACACCCCATCCAGCAGCCTGGTGCACCAGCCCTCCACCAGGCTGTTGCCCGAGGGCAGCCAAGAGGCAGGCTGGGCAGCCAAGCCAGCAGGGCCCACCGCGGCAGGCTCTGCCAGGACCTCAACGACACGCCCAAACAAGTCCAACGACGTCCCACAAGAAGCAAATAAAGAAAATGTATTTGTACCTCTTTCCTCGGTGACCCTTGTTTCAAGCATGCGCCAATGCTGCTGCGTCATCTGCAAGGGGCACAACACAAGCATGGCACAGAGTGAACAACCCAAGAAAAGCATAGACCTGGCAGTTGACCGGCTCAGCATAGAGCAAGCAAGTAGGAAGCAAGCAAACAAGGGCACAAAGGGAGAAAGCAAACAAGGGCAGGCACACAGCAGTGGATCCTACCCTCCAGTTGGTCCAAGGCAGGATGGCAGGGCTGCCCAGGCAGGTGTGGGCACTTCTCTCATGGACTCTCATGGACACCCTGCCACCTAACCACTCCCAGTTTGCCCCAAGCCATTCCTGTCACTGCCGCCTTGGCTCCACACCCGCCTGCTCACCTGCAGCATGCCCTCCATGCCCCACACCAGGTCCAAAGCCAGGGGCGCCAACTGCTGGGCTGAGGGCGGCTGGTGTAGCTCACTCTGCATGTCATTTGCAACTCCGCATTGGTCGTTGCTTCTTATGCCCAACAGCTGATCATCTCGGTCAGCCGGCGTGAGCAGAAGGATCCATACATGACACACACGGGTGACCATGCGGGAGATATTATCCTCCAGCTCCGGCGTGCGCGGGATGCCCGACAGCGAGCGCGGCTCTGACCCATGGTTGGGCGCCCAGTCCAGCAGCAGCGCCAGGGTCATGTACGCGTGCGCTCCAGCCACGGCAGAGCGGGCCAACACCCGGAGCATGGCTGGATGACACCTCTGATCAGGCCAGAGCTCCATCATCAGTCCCAAAACGTCGTAGAGTGGGAAGTAGAAGTCCAAGATGTAGGCAGGGAAATAGCCAGGGCATGTGAATGATCTGGTTGTCATAGCGAGCCGGAATGCAGCAATGCAGGCTTGAAATACCACCAGGCTGCGCGGCAGAACGCTGAGGATGAGACTTTGGAGTGATGAAGTACAGGGGGAGGGAGGTGAGGGGCCCAAGGTGGTGACTGCACCAGGGTGGCTTGGGGCTGACACTGCCTCTAGAAGGCGCACGATGTAGCGGGCGCAGTGCATTTCTCGCAATAAAGCACACACTGTCGTTGATGCTAGGCTTGTAATGTCTTGTTGCGACGTGCTCCACGCTCCTGGTCCTGCGTACATGATGCATGCATATGCCAGGGATGAATGGCCCAGAGCTTGCAAGCAGGCCGACCATGTGCCACACAGATGTCATTTGACTGGGTGGTGGAGACAGATGGTGTCTTGGTCTGAGTGCACTTCACACGCCCCCTACCCTCCCTTCTGCCCCACGCCCAGCAGGCCCCTGTTGTGCCTTGCATTGGCAAGGGCCTAGCTGCAAAGTAGAAGTGATCCAGCATCGCCAATTGTGGTGGGAACCGACCTTAAGCCACCCAGGCAGTCAGCGCAGCCTCTGGGGTGTGGGGTGTGGCAGCGGGCCAGATAGTGAATGACAAACACGCAGGGTGGGAGCCGAGCAGGGGCCAAGTGCAGCAGGTTAGTGGCCTGAGCAACGCCTAGTGGCCACACCACCCAGCAGTGGACAGCCGGTGTGCAGCCCCACCTCCAGCACCTGACATCAGCCGGCACAGCTAGCACCTCTGTGGTGGCAAAGCTGTGGCCCCCACCTCACCATCACGCTGGCCACTAGGGGCGCTGTCTGCGAGTAGAACCTGGACTCTGAATGGGCTTTGGGTGACCAACAGTGTAACCCAGGATGTGACCTAGGGTTCACATATCTTCAACACAAGCGGCTTGTGACAGGCTCTGGTCCCCCTCCAATGCACGCTTTTTCACACAGGCAGCTTGTGTCAGGCTCCAATGGGCTCTGAGGCGGCACTGACTCTGGCTGTAAGCCCTGAACAGGCTGCAGGCTGAGCAGAAGGCAGGCGCTGCAGCGGTGGTAGCCAGGTGGCAGCTGGGGTGTGGTGGAGGTGCGGGTGGTGGCTGCAGGGTCAGGGTGCTAAGGGTGAGGGCGGATGGTGAGTGACTTCAAGGCTGCTGTGGCGGCTTCAAGTTGGTGGCATTGAGGCTCAGCCCAGCCACAGCATCGGAGTTTAGTGCAGCTGCCCAACTATTTGCATGGCTCTTAAAACCAGGCCAATGTGACAGCCAAGCCTAAGCCACCCCATCAGTGGCCCGACATGCACACAAGCGCAGGGGACACTGACCATCAGGGCCACCTCGCAGGTGGCATCGACAACCCCCCACGAGCGTGCATGGAGCAGCTACAAGTTTGTTTACGACACCCGTCGCGAGCGGCTGACAGCCAGCAATGCGGAGATGCTCACGCAAACGTACTAAAGCTCCCGCTTGTTGATGCGTGCTGTAAAGGGTGCAGCGAGCAAGGCGCAGGCAGTCAATGAAGATGCCCTCGAGGTTGTAGTGGAAGCTGATCTGGCTAAGGAAGCATAATAGACATGACCGTGCCATTTGCGGCATTCGTGGCGTGAGAGCCAAGAATACAATAGTAAAAGGTATTCAACTCGTAATCTACCGCAGAACGAGGATACGCATGAATAATAATTCTGAAAAATCCTGACAAAACATTCATATGGGCTATCATTCTTGGTAATACTGCACAGGTAACATGTTGAGTGCTCGATAGGGTGGTTGTGCTGTACTACAAGCAACCTGTGTGTTTGCTCTAGAAGACGGGACAGCTGTCACAGCTAGACATTTGAGCATGTCATTGCTAATTTATGCCGCTATGCTGTCAGCCTGGTTTCATGTCAATGTCCCTCTCCCCACCTCAGGCAATGAAGATGCCCTCGAGGTTGTAGCGGAAGCTGATTTGGCTCAGGAAGCTGCCTGTGTGGCAGCCCCAGAGGCTGAGGCTCTGGCCCTAGCCCTCAGTGCTTGAACCCTAGTCGTTGTTGTTAGTAAGCACTTGAACCATCCTGTGATCCTTTGACCTCGATCATAAGGACATCCTGGAGTGTAATCACAGCTTGTGACATGAAGCAGAATAGACATGACCGTGCCGATTCCGGCATTCGTGGCGTGAGAGCCAAGAACACAATAGTAGAAGGTATTCAACTCGTGATCTCCCGCAGAACGAGGATACGCATGAATGATAATTGTAAACAATTCTGACAAAACATTTTAAATGGGCTATCATTCTTGGTGATACTGCACAGGTAACATATCGAGTGCTCTATAGGGTGGCTGTGCTGAACTACAAGCAACCTGTGTGTTTGCTCTAGAAGACGGGACAGCTGTCACAGCTAGACATTTGAGCATGTCATTGCTGATTCATGCTGCTATGCCGTCAGCCTGGTTTCATGCCAATGTCCATCTCCCCACCTCCAAGTGTAGCCAGGTAACACCGCCCCTGCTGCCGCCTAAGCAGTACACGCAAGGTGTGGTCACTCTTTGTTACTCCTTGCCATCATGGTTAGTGGAATCCAATGTGGAGGAGCACGAGCAGTGAGCTGTTGCGTCTTTTTCCCTGCTGGCTGAATGAGTCAATGCCAAACACCACACGCATCAGCATGTGCATGGCATATTGGCCGCTATGCCATCATGCCTGGTTTTGTATGCATGCGTTCTCCTAACCTCCAGGTGGGGCCAGATAACACAGGCCCAGTTGACGCCTAAGAAATGCACGCAAGCTGTGGTCACTAGTTATCACATCCTGCTGATTAAGGAGGGTTATGCCCATCACCACATGCATTATCATGTGCATGGCATTTGTCCACCTACCTTCAGCCTGGCATGTGATGCCCAGCCCCGCCTCCTGTCGCCCCAGCATTGCACACAGCGCCTGGGCCAGGTGGGCATAGGCATTCACAGCTGCTGGATCCGCTGGATTAGCAGTGCTGCTACCGCGGACATGGCGCCCTGCGCTGCTCCCTTTCTCCCTGCCCCTGCCCCGACCTCTATTGCTGCTGCATCTGCCACTCTTACAGCCCAGGCCTTGACTGTCCTCTGCAGTGCTGCTGTACAGGGGGCTGGGCTTACGGGGCAGAGCCCCAGGCCAGCCTGTCACCACCGGGCTGCTGGCCAGCAGGCGAGCCAGCTGATCAGGGCAGGAGGTGGTGACCTTGTCTCGCAGCCGAGCAACCACATCCTGGCCGAAACGGGTGATGTCTCCATACACAAAGAAATTGACCAGCCGTCCCAGGTGCAGCATGCAGCGCAAAAACTGCACACGCTGGGCCTGGGCCTCAGGGTGGCCTGCTGCCTGCATCATCGTCACTGACGTGCTCAGCCCCAACAGCAGCCCGGGTAGGGTGGTGTGCAGCCGGGCAAGGCAAAGATCCTTGTCTGGGCGCTGCTCCACAGAGTGTTCGGCCAGGCTCAAGGCCAGGCGCAGGCTGAGCAGCAGGCAGGCGCTGCAGCGGTGGTAGCCAGGAGGCAGCTGGGTTGTATTGGAAGTGTTGGTGTTGGCTGCAGGGTCAGGGTGCTGAGGGTGAGGGCGGATGGGGAGTGACTGCAAGGCTGCCAGCACCAGCAGCATGGCGCGGTGCATGCTGTCCCACACACGCAGCAGAGGGTCACCCTGCATGGGCAACACATCAGGCACAGCTGCAGGGAGGTGAGGAGAGCAAGAGGAGGTAATCCCGGGCCAGTTGTCTAGCTCCAGCCAAAGCATGGGTAAGTGCTGGGAAGAACTGTTACGGGCATCATGGTGCTACTTTGTACATTGTGGGCCCTGGCTGCTGATTGTCCAGCTCACCTTCAGGGTGTTGTCATGGTCCCGCTCCAGGGCACTGACAAAGGACAGCAGCTGACTACCTGGCACTGACCACTGGCTTTGACTAAGCTGCTTAGCCAGTGCTGCACTGGGAGGAGGCAGCTTCAGCGCATGTGACCCTGGCCAGGACAAGAGGTGGCAAAGCTGAGCTGCTCTGATGTCATGGAGGGCCAGCACCACATCCAGCACCTCCTGGTCTGTCAGCAGCAGTGTGCACAGCTCCCCAGCTGATATGCTGCCAGGGGCTGAGGGTGCGGGTGAAGCAGCAGCTGAAGCCGCTTTGTGGGCAGCAGGGCAAGAGGAAGAAGGCTGGGCACCCGTGGCTTGCCCGATTCCTCGATGCAACAGGTGGCATGCTGCTTCCAGGCGTTGCACGTACGCGCCTGCACGCGATCGCAGCTGTCATTAATGGCGCCGTGTGAAATCAAGATAGCAACGTACCAGGCTGTTGCTCTACAGTGAAGGCTGGACCCACGAGCCGCAGCACCGCTTCACGCATTGAAGAGGATTCTTACAATAGCGGTAAACTGTCATCAACGAATACCGCCACTAGCAGTACCACCAGCTCTTGTGCGACACTATAGTCCCTAGACCACAGCAACAGTAACCACATCGCGGCTTGCAGCAATGCCCATGTGGTGGTATTACGATACAACCGACCTCAACGCACCAGCAGCAGCGCAGCAGGACAGCCTTCTACAGGGTCATCCAGCCTTCCCCACCTCCAGCCCCAGGCAGCAACAGGCTGCACAAGTAATCAGGGACCAGCCTGGACCCAGAAGCAGAACTCCTAACGACCCTGACAAACTCCATCACCTGCTCATTGGCCAGGTGGGGGGCAGCATGGATGCCAGCTGCATGGCTGAGGTCACAGGCACCTTGGGAGTGAAGGCCGCAAGCAGCAGCACTAGCGCATGGCGCACTGCGGGCAGCGGCAGTAGGGGAGCTCCTGGAGCAGCAGGCTGGCCCTCTCAACATCGCTGCCGTGCCAGCCGCTGCTGCTGAGGCACTGCAAGAAGTGATGACAGGGAAGGGGTACCTGGTTCAGTACAATGAGCCATGCACCAGGTGAGCACTGCATGCATGGAAGAGGCTGCATGCATGCTAGGCTTGGAGCCCCTGGATAGCATGGTGCTAGCACGGCATGAGCAACACAGGGCACACACAAGAGACAGCAAGTAGGTGTGGGTAGCACCGGGAGACCAGTGACACCAAACTGCAGGTGTACCTACCTCCACCACCTTCCATCCAGTGCTTTTGTGCCACATTTACCTGTGGTAGGGAGTCCTTAAGCACCTGGCAATGATGAAGCTCAGATGAGATTGACCTCTTGCTGCCACTGCTGCCACTGCTGCCGCTGCTCAGGTTTGAGCGCCAGGGAGGTGTGCCTGAGGCTGCGGTGCAGCGTGCTTGGAGCAAGGCGCAGCAGCTAAAGGCAAGCGGGGAATGAAAACAAGCTGATTGCTCATGACGCGGCAACATGGGCGACTGTGTAGCCAAGCCTGAGCCGGGGTGGTGCTAGTGCAGGTTCCGTGAGTGATGAGTGCGGGTGATGTCTGCGCAGGTGCCAATGAGGGAGAAGCAGCAGGAGTCCAGGCCAGCCAAGGCAGCCCAGCAAGGTCCAGGCTGCACAGCTGAGGAGGCAGTACGCATTCAGCTGGACAGCCTGCGGCAGGAAGATGCGGCCCTGGTCAACCAACATTGGTGGGTGCTGGTGACTGGCAGCAGCCTCCTCCTCCCCCTCCACTGTGGGGAGGTCTCTAGAGCAGTCTCTGCAACTGAAGGTACTGCTGGGGAATGGCCACGGTCGCCTACAGGTTGGCCAACTAGTGTGAGGTGGCACCTAGTGTGAGGTGGCAACTAGTGTGGCGGTTGTGCTTTCTCCCAGCTTTGTATGTATTAGCGTCAGTGCTGAGGAGCACAGGTCCTGCTTTACAGTAACTGCAAGGACAATAGCTTAAGAGGGACAGGTTACACTGAGTTATTTTTGCTGTACCACTAGTTATTCTAGTTACGCTAAGTCTGCTTTACCATTACCATGCACAAGTCCACCGCTCACAGACATTTAATGGGCTAGTTGACTTTCCCAAACTGCCGCACACAATAGTTAGCACATCGCCATGCTGAGTTCGTGTTTGTGGGCATGGCAGGCATGCAGTCACAAGGCATGCTTGCATGGGCGTGCTTGCGCTCGCGGTGTCAAGTGTGATTGTTTGAACATGTCAGGTTTGAGTGGACATCCACCATCACCACCATCTGATGACGTATGCAACACACTGCTGCTGAAGGGCCAGTGTGAGGCTGTGCCTGCCACCTCACCTCACGCCGTGCCTTGACCACCTTCACAGCAGCTCCCAGCAACACCTCCCTCATCTGCCTTGCCTTCACCTCCTTGCAGGACATACAGCAGCGCTGGCAGCCTGGGCCTGGTGCAGCAGATGATTGCCAGCTACCCCAGCAGCTGCATACGCCTGCCAGCTGCCACCCTCACCCTCCAGCCTTGTGCTGATCTTGCAGCTCGTTCACTCAGGGGCACCCCGGCCAGCACCTCCCTCGTTAGCTCACAAAGGAAGAACCAGGTCCATGATGCCCAGGTCAGCCCAGCTGCTGCACAGCGGCAACGGCCATGTAATGGCACTGATGAGGGGGACAAGGAGGTGGAGGAGGAGGCGACGGATGACGAGGGAGGAGTGGAGGAGGGAGGGGAAGCAGAGCAAGAGGGGGAGGGCTGCCCCTAGGTGGCCTGTGTCAGCAGCAGGGAGCTCGGGCAGCCAGTGGCATGGGCCCTCCAATACAATGACGGATCTCTAGGCATGGCGCACTGCCTGCCCGCCTTCAGGCGCCATGGCCTCATGAGCTTGTGCATGGCTGACCTGGTGGGCAAGGTGTTGCAGGCTGGGCAGCTGCAGGACTGCGTTTTGGCTACGTGGTGGATGGCAATGCTGCGTCAGAGGCCATGATGCGATCCATAGGCTTCAGATGCACGGGGCGGGTGCACTGGCTACGCTTCTGCAAACCACCACCACCACCACCATGACCACAGCACTAGCACCACCACCGTCACCACCGCAATTAGTAGAAGACTAGCATGTGCTTTTGCCAAGAGCTTGACCAGCTCATCAGCCAGCTGGTCCAACCAGGACTGCCAAGCCAGAGATATGCGGTGCAGGGCCGCCAGCCAGCCAGCCAGTTGCGGGGTGCTATGGGAGAAAGGTAGGGGGCTGCATGCAGGCACCTCGACCACCTCCCCTGGTTGTCAACTCGTGGAGGTGGTGGTTCGAAGGTGGTGGGGTGTAAAACCTGTCGTGATGGGGAAGGCAGCAGGTTAGGTGTGCGATTGGCAGTTGTGTGGCAGGGATGGTGCTGACTGCAGGCGTAGGAAGGGTTGTGAGCGTGGTGATAGCACTTATATTACCGGGGGCTGTTTTGCTTGCATGGCTATGCTTCCATTTCTCGTCAATAAAGCACACATGTAACGCTTGCATCACTCATCGCGTTCATTTGTCATTAGTGGCAATCAATCCTCTCGGTAAAATGTCAACCGACCTCAGTCGACATTTTGTCAGAGTTGTGTTGACATTTGAAACACGCACCAAACAGCTAACGCTGCATCAACCCTGCAATGTCTTAGTACCTGTGCGCCAACCGTAGGCCAAACACTGCGATCGACGCAGCCACCCAAACATGTGACCGCTCACTCCCTGCCAGGCCCGGCTTGGGCCCCTGTTGCTGTTGATGTGTGTTGATGGGAGATTGGACGTTTTATCAAACGCACCAGGCCCGTCCCCACAGCGAGAGAAGCGAGAAGCGGGGCCTTCCAACCGTCCAACCGCAGCCCACTCGCTCATCGGCACCACCTCGCTGCACGCACGCGTGCACCTTCCGCTACAGCTTTGCGGACAAGACGGCTGCGCAGCAGGGTAAAGAGTGCCCACGGTAATCCTCTCCAGTAGCCTCAGCACCGGCAGCTCCTATCAGCACCAGGCAAGCCGCAGCAGGAGCAGTGGGGAAAGCAGCTGCTGGGCCAACGCTGCGTCCGTGGCAGCTGCTGCGGATGCTGAGGATGGACTGCGGTCTCAGCGGCCAACGCAGCTCGCGAATAACAAATGGTCGCTCCAACCCAGGTATGAGCTGCGTTGTGCCCCTAGTTCCTGGTATACCCGCACATGCTGTTGCATGCTGCTGTTGTTGCACCTCACCTGCTCAAGTGCTCAATGCACAGCTATGCGCTGCATTGCTTCACTCCTATGTGTGGCATCGTGCTGGTTGTGGTGCTTGTCCACAGGTATGGCCACACAGAAGCGTACCACCCGTGAGCAGACATTGCCCCACAAGGGGCAAGCCCATGTTGGCATCACAGCATGAGCATGCGGTAAGCACAGCTGGGCCACAAGGGGCAGGGGCAGGTATGAAGCGCAGCTGGGCCAGGTGCAGCAGGGGTAGGCAGGCAGCATTGCAGGAGTACCCAGGCATAGCAGCAGGGACAGGCGCAGGCGCATCATGGGTTTGCGGGTAGTAGAGGGGCAGAGGCAGGTGAGCAGTGCAGTAGGGGCATGTGGTAAGGGTTGCATGTAGCTTGGGCAGGCAGGCGGTGGAGCTGCAGTGGCAAACGCAGCAGGGATAGACTATCATAGGAAGGCATGCTTTGCCTTTTGACATGGAAGCTTGTGCCTGCTGGTGCTTGTGCAGATACCCGCTCAGGTCGCACGATGTGATAGCGGCAGCAGTGGGGGAGGGCGGTGCTAGCAGCAGCAGCAATGGTGGTGGCAGCAGCAGCAATGGTGGTGGCAGTGGTGGCAGCACAATAGGAGCTCTAGGACCGCCGCATCCCAGCCGTGCCCCACCCCCTCCCAGCCCTGCCCCACCCCCTCCCAGCCCTGCCCCACCGCACCCCCTCCCAGCCCTGCCCCACCCCCTCCCAGCCCTGCCCCACCCCCTCCCAGCCCTGCCCCACCCCCTCCCAGCCCTGCCCCACCGCACCCCCTCCCAGCCCTGGCCCACCCCCTCCCAGCCCTGCCCCACCCCCTCCCTGCATTGCATTGCCCCTCCCCTCCCTGCCCAGCCCTGCCCCACCCCCTCCCAGCCTTGCGTTGCCCCTTCGTGCCCTGCCCTGCCCTGCCCAGACCTGCCCTGCCCTGCCCTGCCCTGCCTGTAGGTGTGTGGCAGAGCAGGCTACAGGTAGCAGCAGGCTGCAGGTGTGCTGCAGTGCATGAGCAGCAGCAGCAGGCTGCAGTGCATGTGTTTTAGTGCATGAGCAGCAACAGCAGCAGGCTGTAGTGCAACGAGCAGCAGTGCATGGGCAGCAGCAGCAGCAGGCTGTAGGTGTGTAGCAGTGTAGCTAGCAGCAGGCTGCAGGTGTGTTGCAGTGCATGAGCAGCAGCAGCAGGCTGCAGTGCATGTGTTGCAATGCATGAGCAGCTGCAGCAGCAGGCTGTAATGCATCAGCAGCAGTGGATGGGCAGCAGCAGTAGTGGGTGGGCAGCAGCAGCAGGCTGTTGGTGTGTGGCAGTGCAGGCTGCAGGTAGCAGCAGGTTGTAGGTGTGTGGCAGTGCATGAGCAGCAGCAACATCACCAGGCTTAAGTGCATGTGCTGCAGTGCATGGGCAGCGGCAGCAGCAACAGATTGTAATGCATGACCAGCAGTGCAAGGACAGCAACATGTGCGGTGTGTGTTTGGTCGCATGCACAAAGCTGGAGTGGCAACCCAACACTGCTGCGACAGGGAAGCTCATTTTAAGGCATAGATCTGGCATGGTCTGCGGTGGTCTTGGTAGCTCCATGCAAATAAAGGCATGCAATTTGCGGATGTTCAACCATGCCATTGCTTGTGTAGCCGCATATACCACATTGGTTGTGTAAGACAATGTCCCCGGTGATGGGCAATTGCAACTCGAATATCAAGGTCTACAGTATACCTAGCGTACTTGACCGTGCCAGTTGCAGCGTCGATGTAATACCTCGTGGTGCCATATGGTTGAATGTGGTGCGGAACACTTCCAGGCTTCCACTTGCTAAGCGTGATGCATACATGCAAAGGGGGTATGTAACAGGTGGCTACCACGTTTGCAGCATTAGCGCATCACCGCGTGGTGGTGTTGTCCATACAAGGGGCATGTGGCGCACCACACCCTAGCATGTGGCTGGATCTGGTGAGCATCAACTATAGGTACCATCCGTGGTCCAGCTGGCTGTGACACATTGGGTGTGGATCACTGCCAGGCCTGCACTTGCTAAGCATGACCGTGATGCATACATGCAAAGGGGGTATGTAACAGGTGGCTACCACGTTTGCAGCATTAGCGCATCACCGCGTGGTGGTGGTGTCCATACAAGGGGCATGTGGCGCACCACACCCTATCATGTGGCTGGATCTGGTGAGCATCAACTATAGGTACCATCCGTGGTCCAGCTGGCTGTGACACATTGGGTGTGGATCACTGCCAGGCCTGCACTTGCTAAGCATGACCGTGATGTATAAGGGGGTATGTAGCAGGTGGCTACCACGTGTGCAGCGTTAGCGCATCACCGCGTGGTAGTGTTGTCCATACAAGGGGCGTAGGTATCGTTTTGGAAGAGGATACACGGCTAATGACCACCACCGCTTTCTTCATTACATCTTGACCATTCACTGCTTACAAAAGACGGTGTGTGGCATGGAATTGAACGAAAGCTAAGGACAGCCTTGTGAATAGGGTGCGGTTCCTCCGCTTAATATTAACTTAATAGCTTAATTAAATTAAGGCCGGTCGTATTAAGTT
>JASKMD010000010.1:5257024-5313762 GCA_030144725.1 Haematococcus lacustris
GAAGCGCTTGGTCTTGGTCTAGCCTTGGTATGGTCTGGCTGTCCCCTTGTGCTGCCCTTGTGCTGCCCTTGTACTGCCCTTGTACTGCCTCACTCCAAGCCACTCTTCCTCCCCTCACTATCATCACCACGCATAGGTGAGCTGCTCTGACGGTGTCAAATACGCTGCCCTGCTACAAAGCTGTTGCCACAACAGCCAGCCCCTTGCCCAGCCGGCTGCGCCTGATGGCTGCTGCTGCCGCCACAGACTCAGCTGCCCTGGTGGTGTATGTGTGAGACAGCAGCATCCCACATGTTGTGTTGGGAGTAGGTGGTGAGTGCTCTCCCTCTAACAAGGGGCTGTGCTGTCTTTAGTGACTTGCTGTCTTTAGTGACTTGCTGTCTTTAGTCCCTCGGCTGCCTCCACCATGCATAGGTGAGCTGCTATCAAGGCGTGCAACATGCTGCCCTGCTCCCCGGGTGTTGCCACAACAGCGAGCCCCATGACACGATGGCTGCGCCTGATAGCCGCCGCTGCTGCCCCACACACAGCTGCCCTGCAACACGCTCCAGGTGCTGCCCTAGCTGGCCAGGAGAGGCTGGCGAGTCTAGGAAATCGCCAGCTTGCTGGCGGAGGGGTGTAAGTGCAGCTGCACCTGCTGATCCTGTGCAAGCACTCCTGCTGATCCTGTGCAGGCACTCCTGCTGATCCTGTGCAGGCACTCCTGCTGATCCTGAGGTGCTGCCACCCAGGTGCTGCTGCTGGGCAGGTGCGGCCGCTGAGGCTACCTCTGTGTCAACCCCTGACAGTGCTTCCCACTCCTGGTCAAACCCCGAGCATGCAATTCTGCCTGACCTACTCCTGCATGCCAGCTCCATGCAAGCCTCCACGACGTTAACACATCCGTTGTCTCTACAGCTGTCTCTGCAGCTGCCGTCCGTTCAGCAGATGATGTGATAGCACATGCGGCCCCTTCAAACCCACACTCATATACACCCACCCACCCACCCGATCACATACACCCATGGCATGGCATTGAAGCCCACACACACCTGAACCTTGCGCTCAAGGTCTATAACTCTGGAAGCGGCCCGTGTTGTCGCCAGCTCTGCCTCCAAAGCTTTGATCTTTTCTGCCAGCTTTTTGGCGACGCTGGGTTTGAGGCTGAGCTGCTCTTGAAGCTGCAAGGGAGGACAAGCATGGTGTTACCCACTGCCCAAACAGTGGCATGGCCACCCAGCTGTCGTCAATGCTGCCCAATAGTAGGGATGAGGCCCCTGAAGAGGCCCAGGCTGAGGGTGCGGCACACCTGATCAAGCTGTGACTGCAGTGAATGTGTTTCTTCCAGAGCTGATATGACGGCATTAACTGTCGATGTATCAAGCTCCAGCGTTTTCGCGGCTCCATCCTGCGCGTCCCAGGTGCGTCCGTGCACAGCGGTCGAGCTAGCATGTGCTCTGGGTTCAAGCCTACTTGCCAGGTACTGCTTTGGGCTAAGCTTTGCTGCATCGCAGTAGCTCAGAGAGAAGGAGGAAGTAGGTGCGAACCTTGCTCGTGACAGCTCGCTTTAGCAGCTCGCAGAGCTCCGTAGCTGCCATGCTGCTACTACTTGTCAATTTGCCCAGTTAGCCCCGGCAGCGCGCCCGGCGCGGGTTGTCGTGGGCCCACACGAGGGCTGTCGTGAACATCAGCCCATCCGGGTACCCAGCGGTGACCCGGGCTCGGTAGGGGCAGAAAGGCCCGGGCTCACTGTTCTCAGAGGTAATTCTATGATTTCCTGTCTCAAGCCTCGCGGCCAAGCCAGGGGGATTTCGCTGATCTTTTGTCACCAGTTATGCCATCAGCAGATGTCACAGTCATCTAGCAAATTTACAAGTGCAGCCGTACCTATGCAAGTACACCTTAAATCGCCCATCTGGGCACGATTTTGCCGAACTGCCTAGCTATGCCTTGGTTTTGCAGAGCAAACGCGCCTTCTCACACAATACAGTTAGTAAGGGAGTCGGCCTGTGTTGGCAACCTCTATCCAGATCTCAGCTGCATGCATGGAGCACCATGCATATCATTGTTTTTCGCGCTAATTGTAGCCAAACATCCTTACAAGCCTCGAAGTTCGACGAGGCCCCCTATGCACTCAGAATCAGCCTCCGTATGCTATGATAGTCTTACTCCAGCCTAATCACAGGTCCTGGTTGCACAATTGGCCCGGTCCTGTGTGATGAAAGACGTACATAGAGGCGCCTACACAGGACCAAACTACTCTGTTCAACATGGAGCAAGGTGTTGCCTGTGGGTAACCTCACTCACTCGCAAACACGTGGCAATGTGGAGGTGTGGCAATGATGATGTTGGGTGTGGTAGCTAACGTGAGGCTCACTCTACCTTGACTGGTCCCTAAGAACAGAAAGAGGAAAGAGGGAACCACCAAGTCTGGCGGGTATAACCAAGCTGCTTACCAGCCCGCTATAGGGCGCACGTGGAGTGTGTGCATTGGCACACCGGTTCACTGGTGGGAGTGGCGAGGGACATGAGACTAGGTGATCGCGTCCAGCTGCAAATAAGAGCTATTGGCACCACATACCCTACGCAAGGCTCGGGGTAGGGCAGCAGCTTAGCACTGCAGCCCTGGCTCACGGCTGCGGTGCTAGGCGCTACCACAGCACCATCACTTCTGATGGGGCTAAGGCGCACTCTGAGGGCATACCCTTGGTCTGGACGATCAATACCGGCCAAAAGTCTCCCCAAGTATCCGTGACATCATCCCCATGTCGGGTGACGACCGACGACGGTGGAACTCAAAGAAGCTCCTGAAGCACGTCATTTGTATGTCCTCGACCACTGCCAGCGTCGGCTTCCCCGCTTGCCATCCTTGTGGCGGTGGCGCACACAGATGGGGCAGTGTCAGCTTCAAGGATGCAGTTTGGAGCACTTGTGCCAGCGCAGACTCGGCCGGTGTGCCTGCCGCTAGTGCCTGCCAGGTCCACACCCGCTCAGGTTGCAGCTGGGCCAGTGCGGCACGAACTGCCCAGACATTGCGCGTCTCAAAGCCGACGGGTCCAGTCCCGGTTGTAGGCAGGCGCTTCACCTCTGAAAGGCTGAGGTGCAAGGGGGCCGCAACAGTCAGCACCACGACGAGGCAGGCGAGCAGCTGCTGCGCGGTGGATGACATCCCCAGCGGAGCCTGCTGCCGCCCTCGCAGCAGGAGCTCGTGACTGCCCACCAGCCCCTGACAAAGTGCAACCTTCAGGTTGTAGGACATGTCCTGTGGGATGACGATGGAGGTGCGGAACAGCTGGCAGGTCTCCGCCAGCAGCCTGGTGCACCAGCCCTCCACCAGGCTGTTGCCGCAGGGCAGCCAAGAGGCAGGCTGGGCAGCCAAGCCAGAGGGGCCCACTGCGGCAGGCTCTGCCAGGACCTCGATGACATGCCCAAACAAGGCCAGCAGTGCGCGGTAGCCGTCTACAAGGCGAGCCGTGGTAGCGCCCCTCTCCCGCACGTGCGCATACATAAGACGGTGACACCGCAGCACCTGCGAGCGTGACACACAACAGAGAAGCAACATGTGGCACAAAACTACCTAGAGGCGAATCTGAAACAATGGAAATGCATTGACCACATTCTGCACGTATCTATCTACACGCTCTAGATGGCCCCCTGCCCTTAGTTTCAAGGCGGGCGCCTCAAACCCCATGATGCCCAACTAACTGGGACTCTCTGGGCTGATGAGGGCGGTGCTGCCCCACTAACCGACACCTCAAACGGCTAGGGCCAGGAATTGAGGCAACTGGAGATGCTCACAAGGCCCACAAGACCATGCTACCAGCTCCACCCCACGCCCTCCACCCCACACCCAAGACTCCTGCTGTCTTAGCCCCTCAACCGCCTGCTCACCTGCAGCATGCCCTCCATGCCCCACACCAGGTCCAGGGCCAGGGGCGCTAGCTGCTGGACTGAGGGCGGAGGGGGGAGCACCTCCTCGTCGCCTGCCGCAGGCTTGTCTATCGGTACTAGGATTGGGATGCCATCCTCTTTCATCAGCTGCTCCAGAGCAACGCTGGAGAGGTTACCTTGGTACGCCACTGACAGCAACATGTTCCACATGCTCGTGGCACATGGCAAAACCTCGCGGGTCATCTCATCAACCTCGGACTTGTTGTGCAAAAGCACCGGTCCCACACGCGCCTTGGACTCCCCCTTGGACGTCGTGGGCACGGTATTCGCGGGGTTTAGAAGCGGCTCCAGGGCACTGTGCGCGTGCGCCGCAGCGCTGGCAGTGCGCACCAAGGCCCGGAGCATAATGCGCCGACTCCTCCAATCCGGCAGAAACTCCGTCAGCTTTGTCAGGATGCGGGCCAACAGGTTGACCACACCTGGAAGGCAGCAGGCGATGAAGGGCTCCACCGCCTCGCGAAGAGCATCGAGATCTGGCCAGGGCGGGTACAGGCTCGCTGCGGCGAGGCGCAGCATGACGACGCCAGTCTCCAACACAACCAAGCTGCGGAGCAGCACGCCCATGGCGATGTCCAGCAGCGGTGCGAGGCTTCTGTGGGGTGCCAAAGAGGAATGGGCAGTGGCACCAGCACCAGCCCCAGCGCGACGTGGTACCGAGGCTGAGCTCAAAACGGAGTGAACGAACTTCAAGCCGAACATCTCGCGGGACAAGGAGCTCCTGGTCATAATGCAGCCCCACTGTATGATGCGCTGAAGCTCTTCCAGGCTCTCGACCCCTGCATATAGTTGCATAGCATCCAGAGGTGTACAGTTGCACTCAATTGCCCTATACTTTGTACTCATCGCATAGTTAAGTTGCACTCAGTTGCCCTACACCTTGAAATCATCACATTCCCTGGCGCGCCCTCCTCATCAACCCAGCAGGCAACATATGCTCAAGCAAAGCAAGGACCCTAGGATAGACATCAGGTGATGATGATGTGGCTTACACCGCTTAAGCCGTCAGCCGTTAGGCTGCTAGACATCAGGCATCACACATTGTTAGGAGGAACACCCCCGAGGTGCCTGCTGCATTGCGCAGTTGTGCAGAGTGAGGTGGGTGTGTCAGTGAGGTGCAGAGTCACTCCGTGATATTGATCCTTGATAACCCTGAGTTGCTTGGAGAAGTCGTAGACCTAGCGGGGCAATGATTCCCGAAGAAGCGGAAGAACACCGCCAAGCAAAAGCCACACACTGCATGTATTGCATTGTAATGCGCAAATGCATTGTGCAGACCATTGTGCCATGCTATGTCAGTCACAGGATGCAAAACTCCCCAATTGAGCTGTACCTGGCACGGCACACCTTTCTCCCCGCCCAGCTGAGCTGGGCTACAAGCCACTGCGAAACCAGCCACCCATGGCCCAACAGCAGCAGCAACAGCCTGTGTAATGTGTGTCACGCGCTCAGCTGTCATCAGCTTGCTGACATTGAATGTTTGTCATGCCAACTCTTGCTATAGCCCTGTCACAGGGGTCAGGCAATAGTGTAGGTGGTAAGGCGCCCATGCCATGTGCATGGGAACATAACTCCACACAGCCAAACACCACCCCTAGTGAGGGGACCTGGTTCTGCCCTTGCGGAGTGATGAGGGAGGTGCTGATCATGGCATTTGCAGACATCATCCCGCAGGGCATGAATCCAGCATGAGTTCAGCCCAGGGCTCAACTTGCAGTTGAAGGGTCAGAAACAATACTGTTGCGTGTTATGGCCAATGGCATTCATTGGCTCATGGCAACGGTAGGTTCAAGACCTGCATGACGCTCCATAAGGCAGGGTGTTGTGGGCTTGCACTGGGGGCTGGCATGCTGGGATTGAGGGACGAGGGGTAGCTGAAAGGACGGTGCTGTGGGTGGCTGTAAAGATTGTGGCATGTGAGATGCCATAGCCATGCCCTGACATGAAAGTGGAACTGAAACTGCCCTAAAATGTCAGTCCTGGAGCCGCTGCAGCTGCAGCAGCACTACCATGGCTGCTACATGCATGCGATGCTGTTGTCGCGCACCTTCTGAGCGGCACGTGCGGATTACAAGATGTAGGCTCATGGGCTCCTCATGTCGGCCCAGCACAGCACACAGCGCCTGGGCCGCATGGGCGTAGCTATTCACGACTGCTGCAATGGCACGGGGATCGTCGGAGTGGGCGCCACTGCTGCTGCTGCTGCCCTGACCCCTGCTGTTGCTGCTGCGGCTGCTGCTGCTGAACCGGGAGCCTGAGTTTGTGGCAGAGCTGCCTGCTCGGCTAGGTGCAGCCACCAGAGCCCCAGGCCAGCCTGTCACCACTGTGCTGCTGCTCAGCTTGTGAGCTAGCTGCTGAGGGCAAGAGCCCAATGACTCGCGGAATAGGAGTGTGATGTCCATGCCCATGGCAAGCTCGCCGTCCCCAGAAAATGCCCCTATGACCAGCATCAGGTCCAGCAAGCAGCGCACAAACTGCACGCGCTGGGCCTGTTCCTCAGGGTGGCCTGCTGCCTGCATCACCGTCATTGCGGTGCTCAGCCCCAACAGCAGCCCAGGCAGGGTGTTGTGCAGCCGGGCAAGGGCTGAGTCCTTGCCCAGGGGCTGCTCCGCACAGTGCTGGCCCAAGTTCAAGACCAGACGCAGGCTGAGCAGCAGGCAGGCGCTGCAGCGGTGGTAGCCAGGTAGCAGCTGGGTTGTGATGGAGGTGTGGGTGTTGTCTGCAGGGTCAGGGTGCTGAGGGTGAGGGCGGATGGGGAGTGACTGCAAGGCTGCCAGCACCAGCAGCATGGCGCGGTGCATGCTGTCCCACACTCGCAACAGAGGGTCACCCTGCATGGGCAGCACACCAACAGGCAGGTTGAACAAATGAGAGCGGCTGGCTACCTGGCACTGAGCGCTGGCTTTGGCTGAGGGAGTGAGAGAGTGGGGCTGAGCATGATGAGCATGAGCGGATGGCGACCTAGCTAGGGCATCTAGCTGTGGCCTGATCTTCAGCAGGGGATGGGGTGAAGCAAGAGACGTGTCATGCAGGCATGAAGGCTTATGAGTATACTTATTTACTAATATAATTATTACTAATTATCAGGGGCGACAAGGCAGTGCAGGGTGAGGCAGGGAGGTGAGGGATGGGCGGGACATCCCAAGTGCTGGGCAGGCCCTAGATAGCTAGGTGAGTCTGCAAACATTCTACCACACACCTAGCGGCGTGTGTCTTGTGTGCCAGCAGCTGCAGGAGGCGGCTGCTGATGTATTTCAGCAATGGGGGGGACAGGCAAGCAGCTGGTGATGAAATGCGGCGACGCTGCGCATTGGCACGCGTGCAGGTGGGGTGCCAATGCCATGCTGCAGGCTTGCCGCAAGGTGGTGTAGCGGCCAGCCAACACACAGGTAGCGTGGCAAGTGACAGTGCATGACTTCCGCACTAGCAGGGTCAGCTCAGCTGTGAACAGCCCCCAGCCCTGTGAGAGACGGCTGAAACGCAGCAAGCCCACCAGGCCTGCAGACTGGAACCCCCAGCAGGTCAGGTGCAGGACCGCTTATGTCAGTCAGCCTGGAGCCAGCGGTTTTAAGCGCCAGTGCAGGTTTTGATGTGGTGGCCCTGGTTCAACCAGAACACCCCTGGGGACCTTGGCAGATTGGTAGACAAGAACTGCAACCCAGCCCGCAACCTCCAGCAGTCAGGGGAGGTCCCATGGCACCCAGAGGAGCTGTGCGGGTGGCAAGGTCGAGCAGCAGCTCCTGCCCTAGGCAAGGAGTACGTTGGCCTGAGCTTCAAGATACTGCGAGACCGAGCACCCAAAGCCTAGGCCCAGCAGCTTGTAGCACAGTGATACGCGTGCACCAGACACTGTACAACCTGTCGCTTACATCAGTGCATGTATTCCATGCCAAATTCCATTGGCCCTCTTCAAAGGGGAAAGGGAACAAGGTATCAACTTGGAAAACAAACCTAGCTTCCAGACTATGCCAGCTTCCAGACTATGCTCACACATGGACACCTACACCAACAAGTGGCTCATTGCTGTCCTCCCCTCAACACCAGTCCATCTGTTGATGTGGTGGTGTTCAGCTATCAATCGCAAGTCAAGTACACTGCAGTACCGGAGTAGCTACTTACAGGCCTGGCCACCGACTTACCTCCAGGCTGGTGTCCCGGTTCAATATTTTTACAAAGGATAGCAAGTTGATGCTTGGCACAGACCGTCGGCTTTTACTGAGCTGCTTAGCGAGTGCTTCACCAGGAGCAGGCAGCTTGATTGCATCGTCGTACGGGCAGGGCATGAGGTAGCACAGCTGGGCTGCTCTGATGTCGTGCAGGGCTAGCACCACATCCAAAATATTTGAGTCTGTCAGCAGCAGCCTGCACAGTTCCCCCGCTGCTAAGTTACCAGCGGCTGAAGGTATGTGAGAAGCAATTGGAGGTGCAACAGGGGTAGGAGCCCGAGGGGGCAGCAGTTCACTCTGCAACAGCTGGCATGCGGACTCTAGGCGCCGCACGTAAGCACCTGCCGCCACGGTTAGACTAGGGATGTGCAGGTACTGCATCCAGGTGGCTGCGATGCGGCGCACACCTGGCTGCTCCTGCGACGTGAAGGCCGGACCCGCGAGCTTGAGCACGCTGTCCCGCATCGATGCGTAGGTTGCGCTACCTCAAGGACTACGCCGCGTTAAGGTCAGAATGGACATTGTGATATAGTAAAAGAATTGGCCATCGTGTTGAACGATAGGAGGTGTGCAAGCATGTGCAAACACGTGTGACAGTGTGTTCTAAGGGTTCCTATCAGGAACTTCCTGAGTATTTGTAGTCTGTGTTGTTCTCGTTTATGGCGAGAACAAGATATTGACTGCAAGAGCTGTGGGATGTGCAGCGAGCGTGTCCCCAACTAACAGAAAACCTACCCCTGGTAATCAAAACGACTCCGCATCTCAACCACGTGGTTTCTGATTGTATAACACACATCGCCGGATAGAGAACTCTATAAGCAGCAGGGTAAAGCGTGTTACATTGATTTCCGTTCATTGTGCTGAGCGCACTGGCGGCTCAAATCTTTACATTCAAATTCATGCATGCTTTGTTTATGCGGGCCTCGCAGCGAGCGATCGCCGCGACCGACGTGGCCCAGTAGCCCCTGCCAACAGTCATGGACTGTCGCCGCAGTGAAAATGGTGATCATGGCATGCCAAACAGATGCAACTGAGCAGTACGGATGCCTTGGCCACTCCGCAAGGTGTGTACGCCATTGTTATGTCACCTTGCTGGGCACTTTGTGTCCAGTCTCTCACGCCTGCCCTGCGCTTTCGTGGAGAGCTCGTGTGTTGCCATAGGGGTGCAGCAGGAGGGGGGAGCAGGTCTGGGGCGGCACCAGCACCAGCTGCCTGCTGCTGCCGTGGGGGTGCAGCAGGAGGGGGGAGCAGGTCTGGGGCAGCACCAGCACCGGCTGCCTGCTGCTGCCGTGGGGGTGCAACAGGAGGGGGGAGCAGGTCTGGGGCAGCACCAGCACCAGCTGCCTACTGCTGCCGTGGGGGTGCAACAGGAGGGGGGAGCAGGTCTGGGGCAGCACCAGCACCAGCTGCCTACTGCTGCCAGGGGGTGGCAGCAGGAGGGGGGAGCAGGTCACCTGCACCTGCCTCCAGCTCATCCCCATGCAGGCCGGCTACTGTGTTGCGAATATGAGCCATGATTAGACCATTCAGCTTGGGCTTCAGCCACCCCTTCATGACCTCAATGGACCACTTGCAATGTTGAACCATCAACAGGTCTGCCATGGGTGCCAAGCCGGCTGCAGTTGTTGTCAACCCACCGCCGCAAGACTTGAGTGGATACATGTGTTTGCTTTAAGATCTGCAGTTGGTGCCTCTGCTTGCGGGTTAGTAGGGGGCGGCGCTGAAATTTGCACAGCCGTGCTTCTAGGCGGTGCTGCTGACGCATTGAAAGTGTCTTTGCCAGCTCTTGTTGCCTAATCCATGCCTCAAGATACTCATTTTCATGGGGGTACATACTCATTCTCATGGGGGTGCAGCAGGAGGGGGGAGCAGGAGGGGTGTGGGAGGGCTGGGGCTGGGGCTGGGAGGGGGTGGGGGGAGGTGGGAAGGCGGGGCTGGGGCTTGGAAGGGGTGCGAGGGGGGCGAGGGGTGCGAGGGGCAGGGTCCAGGCGGCAGGAGTAGACTAGTCATTCCTGCAAGGCAAAGTCATGTCACGCCAAAATCATTTCCGGCTGGCCTGGTCGATGAAATGCCGTGCTTCAGATATCAGTGGCTGTGGTGTTGAGCAAGGAACAAAGTTACGTAGCCATAACTCCAACTATGTGAAAGGGATTCATTTTCTTTCTATGTGAAAGGCTGGCAAGAGAGGAACGCACCTCCCACAGCAATCTTACGCGATTGCTGCAACGTCGCTGAGTAACTTGCACAACGATGGCCCTCCGACACCGCCTGGACCAATGAAAGGCTCGCGCATTGAGCCTGGCGGGCGAATGGATGACCTCGGCTCGATAGCAGGCGCAGTTCAACCACAGATGACGCTACATACCACTAGAACAACCGGTTGTTAGCAGCTGAGGTGTGTCCGCGATCGCTTGCGCCGGCATGGCCTCAAATGCAAAAGTAAACGCGCCGCTTGCCAGGAGACGAGCAGTTATTCACAACTGCTAACTTGATGAACGCCATCGAAAACGGTGCAGTGTTGTGAGAGTAATTGCATGAAGATTACCCAACCCCATGTTGGGACACCTGACTGGCACCCTGGCACCGTGCGCGCCTACATCACGGAAACAA
This sequence comes from Haematococcus lacustris, assembly GCA_030144725.1. Taxonomy (NCBI): domain Eukaryota; kingdom Viridiplantae; phylum Chlorophyta; class Chlorophyceae; order Chlamydomonadales; family Haematococcaceae; genus Haematococcus; species Haematococcus lacustris. Next base: position 5,267,728 of record JASKMD010000010.1, read on the forward strand.
TGTCGGGTTGAATGAGCCGGGGGGGCTGCATAACAAGATGGCTCATGTGGCACACCAGCAGTAGCCTTTACACTAGTGTGACAGATGGCAGCCTTTGTTTCATTACGCCTATTATGGTTATTGTGGGTAACCGCCTCCGCCTATATTCATAAGTAGCATGAGGGCTGTAGTGCCCAGAAGTTGACCATGGTTTTGCCGACATGACCTGTACTGCAAGGCTCCTCGATGCGTGAAGCTGTGCTGCGGCTCGCGGGTTCGGCCTACACTGTGGAGCAGCAGCCTGGTGCGTTGCTCTCTGCATACTTCACGCAGCACCATTGCTGACAGCTGCGATCGAGGCTGCAGGCGCGTACGTGCAACGCCTGGAAGCAGCATGCAACCTGCTGCATCGAGGAATCGAGCAAGCCACGGCTGCCCAGACTGCCTCCTCTCGCCTTACACCTCAAGCGGTGGGCACCCAGCCTTCGTCCTCTGGCCCTGCTGCCCACAAAGCGGCTTCAGCTGCTACTTCACCAACACCCTCAGCCCCTGACAGCATATCAGCTGGGGAGCTGTGCACGTTACTGCTGACAGACCAGGAGGTGCTGGACGTGGTGCTGGCCCTCCATGACATCAGAGCAGCCCAGCTTTGCCACTTGATGCCCTGGCCAAAGGCGCATGTGCTGAAGCTGCCTCCTCCCAGTAAAGCGCTGGCTCAGCAGCTCAGTCAAAGCCAGTGGTCAGTGCCAGGCAGTCAGCTGCTGTCCTTTGTGAGTGCCCTGGAGCGGGACCATGACAACAGCCTGGAGGTGAGCTTCACAATCAGCAGCCAGGGCCCAGAGTGTTGGTGCTACCCTGGTGCAGTGCTAGACATGGATAGAGAAAGGAGCCCCCTGATGCCAAGCAGCAGGGAGCTGCACCGTCATTCGTTGCTAGAAATGTTGACGAGCCCATGCTGCCCCCTGAGACTCTTTACAGCCGTGACCCATTCAGAAATCTTTTCAGACCGTAACCCATGCATTGCCTGACGAGACAACTGGCCTCAGGCACGCCTCCTCTTGCTCTCCTCACCTCCCTGCAGCTGTGCCTGGTGTGCTGCCCATGCAGGGTGACCCCCTGCTGCGTGTGTGGGACAGCATGCACCGCGCCATGCTGCTGGTGCTGGCAGCCTTGCAGTCACTCCCCATCCGCCCTCACCCTCAGCACCCTGACCCTGCCGCCACCACCCACACCTCCGCCACCACCCAGCTGCCACCTGGCTACCACCGCTGCAGCGCCTGCCTGCTGCTCACCCTGCGCCTGGCCCTCGAGCCTGGCCCAGCGCTGTGCGGAGCAGCGCCCAGACAAGGGCCTAGCCCTTGCCCGGCTGCACGGCACCCTGCCTGGGCTGCTGTTGGGGCTGAGCACGTCAGTCACGGTGATCCAGGCAGCAGGCCACCCTGAGGCACAGGCCCAGCGTTCGCAGTTTGTGCGCTGCCTGCTGCACCTGGGACCGCTGGTTATCTTCAACATGTATGAAGACGTCAGTTGTTTTGGCCAGGATGTGGTTGCCTGGCTACAAGACAAGGTCACCGCCTCCTGCCCTGACCAGCTGGCTCGCCTGCTGTCCAGCAGCCCGGCAGTGACAGGCTGGCCTGGGGCTCTGCCCGCTAAGCCCACCCCCTTGAACAGCCACACTGCAGAGGACAGTCCAGGCCTGGGCCATAACAGTGGCAGATGCAGCAGCAACAGAGGTCGGGCCAGGGGCAGGGAGAAAGGGAGCAGCACAGGGCGCCATGTTCAAGGTTGGTCCATTGGTCCAGCAGATCCAGCAGCTGTGAATGCCTACGCCCACCTGGCCCAGGCGCTGTGTGCAGTACTGGTGCGGCAGGAGGAGGAGCTGGGCACCACATGCCAGGCTGAAGGTAGGTGGACAAACATCATGACATGGCACCATTCTTTGGTCATTACATCAGATCCCACACTTGCAAGAAGTGACAGTGATGGGCAAAACCCATACTTAGTCAGCAGAAAGTGATAACTGATGATTACAGCTTGTGTGTATTGCTTAGGCTGCAGCCGGGGTGGTGTTGTCTGGCCACACTGGTACAGCATGACTACACTACCCTGTTCCACGTTAACATGTTACGTGTGCAGGATTACCAACAATAATAGCACATTCAATGTTTTGGTGCTCAATGTTTTGAGACAGGTCACAGGGGGTTGTGAACAAAGCTGTAGCTGCACCATGCTCCGTGCCGAACATGGCCGATGCCACCTGCGAGGTGACCCTGATGGCCAGTGGTGTCCATAAGGCTGTGCTTGTGCACATCTTGTGCCACTGATGGCTTGGCATACACTGGGCTGTCACAGTGGCCAGGGTGCCAGTGGCATGCAAAGTTGGGCAGCTGCACAAGACACTCCGATGCTGTGGCTGGGCTGAGCTTCTCTGCCACCATCTTGGAAGTCAGCCAACACCGCAGAAATGTAAACCCTGGGTCACATCCTGGGTCACACTGTTGGTCACTCAGACCCCACTCAGAGTGCCGGCTTACTGCCAGTCAGCACCCCTAGTGGCCAGCGTGACGGTGATGTGGAGGCCACAGCTTGGCCACCACGGGGGTGCTAGCTGTGCTGGCTGATGTCAGGTGCTTGAGGGTGGGGCCACATACCGGCTGTCCACTGCTGGGTGGTGTGGCACCAGGCGCTGCTCAGGCCACTAGCCTGCTGCACTTGGCCCCTCCTCAGCCTCCACTTGGCCAGCTTGTCTGTCACTGGCTGGCCTGTGCCACACCCCACACCTTAAAGGCTGCACTGACTGCCTAGGTGGCGCCAGGGTCCGGCCCCAACCCAATTGGCGATGTTGGATCACTCCCGCTTCGCAGCTGGGCCCTTGCCAATGCGGGCCGTTGGGGGTGGGGCAAAAGGCAGGGGAGGGGGGCATCTGAAGTGCACGCATACAATGACACCATCTGTCTATACCACCCAGTCAAACGACATCTGCGTGGCACATGGTTGGCCTGCTTGCAAGCGCTGGGCCATCTGTCCCTGGCTGCCTCTGACTCATTAACCAACCCCTTCTATATATATATCTGCCTAGGTGGCTCCAGGGTCGGTCCCCACCCAAATCCGTGACGCTGGATCACTCCATGTCTCAGTCATTTTACCGTTTATCTACCCTGGTCGTTTGCACACACCATGCAGCAACAATAACCCCAAGACACTGGCTACTCATTTTGATTATGTATGCATTATGTACGCAGGACCAGAAGCGTGGAGCATGTCGCAACAAGAAATTAAAAGCCTAGCATCAACAACGACTTTCCCTTTAATGCGGGAAATGTACTGTGCCCGCTACATAGAGGGCCTTCTGGAGGCAGCATCAGCCCCGAGCCATCCTGGTGCAGTCACCACCTTGGGCCCCTCACCTCCCTCACCCAGTGCGAGCAGTTCGTCGCTTCTTTCTGTCATCCTCACCGTTCTGCCGCGCAGCCTGGTGGTGTTTCAAGCCTGCATTGTTGCAGTTCGGATCGCTGCGACAATCAGCTCAATAGCATTTCCTGTCTCGTTCCCTGCCTACATCTTGGACTTCTACGTGACACTCTGCTGCGCTTGGCAAGTGATGGTGCAGCTCTGGCCTGATCAGAAGTGTCGGCCGGCCATGCTCCGGCTGATGGCCCGAACTGCCGCGGCTGGAGCGCACGCGTACACAACCCTGGCGCTGCTGCTGGGCAGGGCGGCCTACCATGGGTCGGACCCAAGCTTGTTGCTGGGCTTATCGCGCATGCCGGAGCCGGAGCAGTCACTCTCCATCATGATGGCCCGTGTGTGTCAAATGTGGATCCTTCTGCTTGCGCCGCCTGGCCGTTCTGGTCAGCTTTCGGGTGCATGGTACTTGCAAAGCGATGGGCAATGCGGAGTTGCAAATGACAATGCATCAAGTGGCAAGGAGAAGGTTCTTGACCAGCCTCCCTCAGCCCAGCAGCTGGCGCCCCTGGCCCTGGACCTGGTGTGGGGCATGGAGGGCATGCTGCAGGTGAGCAGGCGGGTGTGGAGCCAAGGCAGCAGCGAAAGGAATAGGTTGGGGCAAACTGGGTGAGGCTAGGTGGCAGGGTGTACATTAGGGTCAAGAGAGAAGGGCCCACACCTGCCTTGCAGCCCTGCTATCTTGCCTTGGTCCATCTGGGTTGTATGGTCCACTGTTGTGTGCCTGCCCCTGGCCTTGACTTCTTCAGACCAACAGCTTACTATTGGCAACAGCCCACACTATGGACATTTCTTGTCTCAGAAAACACACCTGCCTAGCCACCCGCCTCCCTGTCCTCCTTCATGTCCTCCTTTGTGGTCCGTTTGTTTGCTTGCTTCCCACTCGCTTGCTCCATGTTGCGCCAGTCAACTGCCAGGTCCATGATAGGCTCTGGTCCTTTACTCTGTGCTATGCTTGTGTTGTGCCCCTTGCAGATGACGCAACAGCATTGGCGCACGTTTCAAACAGTGGTGATCGAGGAGACCGGTACAAATACCTTTACTTTCTTCGCTTCTTGTGGGATGTCGCTGGACTTGTTTGGGCGTGTCATGGAGGTCTTGGCCACACCCAGTGTGGTGGGCCCTGCTGGCTTGGCTGCCCAGCCTGCCTCTTGGCTGCCCTGCGGCAACAGCCTGGTGGAGGGCTGGTGCACCAGGCTGCTGGATAGAGTGTGCCATCTCCTCTGCATCACCACCCCTGGCTTGGAGGGATCGCGGGACCGCACAAGGTTTATGGGGTGTCGGGTGCTTGCCGACAGCCATAAGTTCCTGCTTCTGGGTCGACAGCAGGCTCCCACCAGCATGTCGCCAGAGGCTGAGCGGCTGCTGTCCTGCTTGACGCTGGTGCTGACGGTGGCACTGCCCTTGGACACCTGGCTGGCAGCCATTGCTTCCGTGCAAGCAGATGAGGTGAAGGTAATAGAGCAAGGCCTTTGTGACTTGCTGACCCGCGTGGAGCCAGAGCATGTGTGGAGCTGGCAGGCGCTGGCAGCAGGCACCCCGGCTGAGGCCAGCTTGGCAAGTGTGCTGCAGAGTGCGGTCAACAGGCTGCAGCTGCCACACCTGGTCGCACCTGCACCTCAAGGCTGGCAGCCTGGGCGGCTGACCCTGGAAAGGGGCAGAGGGCCACCAGAGCTGATGACGCTGTGCTTCCCAGCGGTTTGATCATGGCATATGCTGGATTCATGGCACCAACTGGGTACAAGACCTGCATGACACTCCCTCAGGCAGGGCTGTTGTGGGTTGCCAGCTTACAGGACACTGGTGTTGACGGTTGCTCTCGTTGCAATCGCCAGTCAATCACACATGGGACATGAAAACCCCAGGCAGGTAGCTATACAAAGAGGGCATCAGGCTGCTGTAGGTACAAGACCATAACACTGCCTCAGGCAGGGCTTTTCTAGGCTTGCACTGGGGGCTGGCATGCTGAGAGTGGCGGGGCAGGGCTCAGGCTAAAACAGCTCAGCAGTGAATAGCCAGCAACCCTGTGAGAACATGTAGGCGTACCAGGCTTGCAGGCTAGAAGCCTCCAGCAGGACGGGTGGACCACTGCCTGCTGCGTCTTGCGTGGAGCCAGCAGCGTGATCAGCCAGTGCGGGGCATGATGTGGTGCCCAATTGTATACCCCTGTATGATGCCACAGCCCCATGCAGCCAGGCAGCCACACAGCCAGCAGCCTCAGAGCCTGTGCCCAGCACTCCCCGCCAGCCAAGCACAGCAAGCGCACCAATGCTGAGCAGGCAGCTGAGCCTACTCAGCCCACCAAGGGCAAAGGCAGGGCCAAGGGCAAGGCTGCCACTGCCAAGCCACCACCGCCAGGCAGGTGAGTAGACAGGGGCTGCAATGCAGCATTGAACAGAAGCGAATCTGGGAGAGCAGCCATGGGCCAAGGGCAAGGAGTACCCAGGCCTGGCCTATAAGCGGCTGCAAGTCCGGCCACCCAAGGCTTAAGAGCAGTAGCAGCAGCCTGTGGCACAGTAGTGTGTGCCCCCATTGCAGCTGTCATCAGCCTATGATTAGTGCATGTTTGCCATGCCCCTGTCACAATATGGTAGGTGGAAAGCGCCCATGCCTTGTGCATGGGAGCATATTACCTAACAGACAAAACACCACCCCTAACGAGGGGATCTGGTTGTGCCTTTGCAAGCTGACGAGGGAGGTGTTGTGGAAGGAGTTGGGAGTGTGGGAGGTGTGGTTCATAAGCTTGTTCAAGCCTCTTCTGCTAGGCGAGGCCAAAGCTAGGCTGCTGAATTACGTTGTGTATGAAGACATCAGCAGCTGTGCCCATGATCCCTCACTGTATGAGGCAAGAACAAAACTCTTCCTCATGCCTCATCACTCCCCCATATCCTGCCGTCGAACTTGGTCTATGATCGATGCTTCACCCTTCTCTTCCTTCCCCCTCACTGCCTACTGTGCTCTTGTGATGTAAAAGGTGTATCAGAACGGACAAGTAAAAGCACAGAGTTCGATTATGCTCAAAACTGGACAGCGCACTAGCGAAAGTTTTCACATACAGTCATGCAGTCCTGCCTGAGTCCTCCACAAAGCCCTGCTGGTTTGGCTGGTTGGCAGTGTAAGACGATGAAAATAAAGGCCATTCTGTATGACGATAGGAGGTGTGCGAGCATGTGCACCACAGGGTTGTGACTTGCGTTCTTTCATTCTTTCATTCCATCATTTCATCATGAAATTGGTGAAATTTCATGAAAAGAATGAAAGACTTGAAACGGGATGAAAACGCGTGGTTGCCGTGGGAGTTTTGACCTGAAATTTGCACACAACCCTCTTTAACATCTGCCAACCCAATGTAACAATCAGGATACGATTTGGTGCACCACATCCACCAAAACCAAAGGTCATCAAGGATATCCAAAACCAAAGGTTAACAAGGATACCACAGCTCCAAACCATGCATACTAAGCTGGTGAGTTACTCCCCCACCGTTGCTGTTCATGCATGATGCCATGCTATTGCCCCCCGCAGCACCCCGCGGCACCTACATACGGCACGAACGCCTTGCAACACCCCACATAAGGTGACAAGTGACAACAACACAACACCAACAATAACACCAACACCAACAACAAGACCACCACACCACACCACACCACCACCACCAAGCCATGTTGCACATCAAGTACGGTGGCTTGGAACAGAAGCGAATTTGGAAAAGCAGCTGGCGCCAGCTGGAGCTGTGCTGGAGGCAAGAACAGCCTGAGCTGACAGAAAGGAGTAAAGCTGTGACATATAACCACGAGTGGACAGATTTCTAATGTTCTTGTTGCTGCCAACTGCCTCTATGGACTGCCAACTATTGAGGCTTTTGATAAGTCAGATGCAGGGTGCGATTTCTCCTCGATTAATTGAATTAGATTTCTGATTGTGTGAAGGTGGTGATAGAGAAGCGCAGCCCAGCCACAGCATCGGAGTGTGTTGTGCACCTGCCCAACTATTTGCACGGCACTGACACCATGGCCAATGTCACAGCCAAAAGTAAGCCACCTCATCGGTGGCAAGAGATGCACACAAGCGCAGCCTTGGCGACACTGGCCATCAAGGTCACCTGGCAGATGGCATCAACCACCTCTTGCGAGGGTGCATGGAGAGCAGCCATGGGCCAAGGGCAAGGAGTACCCAGGCCTGGCCTATAAGCGGCTGCGAGACCGGCCACCCAAGGCCCAACAGCAGTAGCAGCAGCCTGTGGCACAGTAGTGTGTGCCCCCGTTGCAGCTGTCATCAGCCTATGATTAGTGCATGTTTGTCATGACAAACATGCACTAATCATAGGCTGATGACAGCTGCAGAGTTTACAGTAAAGCGCCCATGCCATGTGCATGGGACCTAATTGTGCCTTTGCGAGCAGACGATAGAGGTGCTGTCAAGCCAAGCTAGTCTGCTAAGTCTCGTCGTGTATGAACACATCAGCGGCTGTGCCCATGATCCATCAATGTATGAGGTAGTCCTGGGCAAAACTCCTATCCTGCCGTCGAACTTGGTCTATGATCGATACATCACGTAGCTCCATACAAACAAACTCCACCCCTAGTGTGCATGGGACCTGATTGTGCCTGTGGCCCAAAGTTTGGGAGCTGACGATGGAAGTGCTGTCAAGCCAAGCTAGGCTGCTGAATCTAGTCGTGTTTGAAGACATCAGCAACCGTGCCCATGATCCGTAAGTGTACGAGGCAAGAGCAGAACTCTTCCTTGTGCCTCATCACTCTCCCACACCCTGCCGTCATACTTGGTCTATGATCGATGCTTCCCTCTTCTCTTCCTCCCCCCTCACTGCCTACCGTTAAGGCGCGCCCGAAATAATCTTAAGGATATGACCATATGATTAAGCATGATGGAATCTACATATCACATGTTGCATGCTGGTGGTTTATATATTGGTGGCAATGGGTGAAGAGGGATTGTGTGATGGTACACATTTGATGCTTCAGCTGAATACTGCAAGCGATGACTGGCTCTACTTGAGGGCTGTAGGGATGAACAGTAGTCCCACACTATCTACATATAAAAAAAATAGGGGGTCAAGATGAAAATGTGCTCGGAATGGCCTGCGATTCAGCGTGCGACCTCTCCTAACTTCAACACCGCATCGTACATCGAGGAAATCGAGCGCGACTCACTGTGCAGTAAGATCGAAAGTCGTTCTGAGTTTTGGAGGCCTTGAAAATAGAGATGAGTAGTGGGTCTGGTAATGTAGATGCCAGCGCGTCTACTTGCGATGTTTCGTATTTAATGGTCTGGCCGGCCCGTCAACCGACAGTTCAGTCAAACAAAGACCCCGAACCCCCGCGGAGTACAGCCCCGGCCCTAGATGAACATGACACAGGTTGGTCCATCATTTTAAACTGACAGCCGCAGTCCACTGGGCGGATGCGGCGCTTGGCCGTGGCGTGCACGTCAACCTTGCGCACTGCCTATACGGTAAAACATATTCAGCCTCTGCTTCAGCGCGACGGAGCCTCATGTCCCCAATGCACCTGATGGCAGGTGTCTAGCCTCGAAAAGCAGCCAGGCTAGCAGCAGGGGCAGCAGCAGCAGGGGCAGCAGCAGCAGCGGCGGCAACAGCAGCAGCGGCAGCGGCGGCGGCGGCAGCAGCAGGGCAAGCAGCAGGGGCAGCAGCGGTAGCAGCGGCAGCAGCGGCAGCAGCAGCGGCGGCAGGGGCAGCAGGGGCAGCAGGGGCAGCAGCGGCAGCAGCGGCAGCAGCAGCGGTGGCAGGGGCATCAGGGGCAGCAGCAGCAGCAGGGGCAGCAGCGGCAGCAGCGGCAGCAGCGGCGATGGCAATTGCAGGGGCAGCAGCGGCAGCAGCGGCATAAGTGGCAGCAGCGGCAGCAGCAGCAGGGGCAGCAGCGGCAAAAATGGCAGCAGCAGCGATAGTAGCAGGGGCAGCAGCAGCAGGGGCAGCAGCAGCAGGAGTAGGGGCAGCAGCAGCAGGAGTAGGGGCAGCAGCAGCAGTAGGGGCAGCAACAGCAGGGGCAGCAGCAGCAAGGGCAGCAGGGGCAGCAGCAGGGGCAGCAACAGTAGGGGCAGCAGCAGCAGGGGCAGCAGGGGCAGCAGCAACAGCAGCTGCAGCAGCGGCAGCAGCGGCGACGGCAGCAGCAGGGGCGGCAGCAGCAGCAGAAGAGGCAGCAGTAGCAGGGGCAGCAGTAGCAGGGGCAGCAGGGGCAGCAGGGGCAGCAGGGGCGGCAGGGGCAGCAGGGGCAGCAGGGGCAGCAGCAACAGCAGCTGCAGCAGCGGCAGCAGCGGCGACGGCAGCAGCAGGGGCAGCAGCAGCAGCGGCGGCAGGGGCGGCAGCAGCAGGGACAGCACCAACAGGGGCAGCAGCAGCAGCGGCAGCAGCAGCGGCGGCAGGGGCAGCAGGGGCAGCAGCGGCAGCAGCGGCAGCAGCAGCAGCGGCGGCAGGAGCAGCAGGGGCAGCAGGGGCAGCAGCGGCAGCAGCGGCAGCAGCGGCGACGGCAACAGCAGGGGCAGCAGCGGCAGCAGCGGCATCAGTGGCAGCAGCGGCGATAGTAGCAGGGGCAGTAGTCGCAACAGGGGCAGCAGTGGCAGCAGGGGCAGCAGGAGCAGCAGGCGCGGCAGGGGCAGCAGGGGCAGCGGCAGCAGGGGCAGCACCAACAGGGGCAGCAGGGGCAGCAGCGGCAGCAGCGGCAGCAGGGGCAGCAGGGGCAGCGGCAGCAGCGGCAGCAGCGGCAGCAGCGGCAGCTGCGGCGGCAGCAGCAGGAGCAGCAGCAGCAGGGGCAACAGCAGCGGGGGCAGCAGCAGCAGGGGCAGCAACAATAGGGGCAGGAGCAGCAGGGGCAGCAGCAGTAGAAGGGGCAGCAACAGCATGAGCAGCACTTGCAACAGTAGGGCGGCAACAGCAGGGGCAGCAGCAGCAGGAGCAGCAAGGGCGGCATGGGCAGCAGGGACAGCAGTGGCAGCAGCGGCAGCAGCGGCAGCAGCTTTGGAACTTGCGGCAGCCGATCTGGAAATTGCGGCAGCATGAAGTTACGGGTACACAAGAGGTGTACGAGCAGAAGCTACAGATGAAAGACAGATCGTGTGTTGCATCTGTGCTAAGACACTGCCATGCAGCCATGGACAGTTGGGAATGCTGAAAAGACTGTCCAACAGGTGTGGTGCCATGTGAACAAGGCCTATGCCATCCATTTAAACAAAAACGTGGAAACGTGCAGAACGACCGTTTAGTACACAAGGCAACGAAGCGCAAGGAGTGTACGGTTGAACCCCCGCAAGGAAAGCTCCCTAAAGGGCGTTTGGTGACAAAGTGGGTTGAAAGGCTCCTGTATTGCCACAAGGGAAGAAGCTAAAGGAAGAACTGAAGCAGCAGGATACCGTAAAGAACCAGATCGTGTAGGCTAACTTGACTGGCTTCATGAAGTGGGTTGCATCATTCGCATGTGGTGTCTGTGCTGCCTCTCCGTGCTGCCGCAGTTTACACTGAGAATGTGGTGTACACCAGGGTGTTTTATGCCTTGCCACCTGGCCCCGACGACGATGAGGGCTGGTGACAGGCCATGCCAACTTGCATTGACCTGGCACTGAGCTGGCACCACTGCTGTTGCCACTGTGACTGCAACTGCAATTGCTCTTGCCACACACTGTTGCTGCACCCACACACATCGCACAGTGCAGAAGTGATAATTGGACAGCATGCTCGCACACATTTTTCAGATGCCAAGGGATGCAAAGCGAACATCATGCAAGCATGCGAACATCATTCATACACACATTGCAAGTGGACTTGGACGTGCATACTTTTGTTTGGCTGCATGCGGGCTTGCTTGACCGGCTGTCTATCGGGCTGGTTGTTAAACAAATGTGGTGCGGCCGGAGGCCGCACATACATATGTTGCCTGCTGGCCGTCCGATGTGGGACGGGCCCACTGCCCTAGTATGATGAAGTAGTGGCGTTTTCACGCGTTTAAAAACGTTAACAGCCCTATCCTTAAAACGTTTAATACGCGGCCCCTCCCCTACCCACAGCCACAAACCAAACTTGTGGCTGTTAGTAGGGGAGGGGACTTGTTTGTGGCTGTTAGTAGCGGAGGGGACTTGTAAACAGGGCAACCACCGTCGCGATCACAGTCTTCGTCATCGAAGTCAGATGCAGGCGAGATGTGCTCGGACATCGAACAAAGACAGCAGGGAATAGATGCGCGGCGGTCAGCATCACACATGTCACACCAGATGTGAGAGACAGAGCCAGCGCGGCTCCGCCGCGCTGGCTAAAGCTTGAACGCTTTGAAAACGCCACTACACTAGATAGCGACAAAACCGCTGCGTGCTAAAGGGTTTAAACACGCTCGGCCTCGCACCGGCGCTAAACAGCTCTCGACCTCAGCCAGCGGCCGCGTCGCTACGCTCCGCGGCCGCTGGCTTCGGTCTCGAGCTGTTTAGCGCCGGTGCTCGGCCTCGCGTGTTTAAACCCTTTAGCACTGGCGGTTTTGTCGTTATCTACTACATATAACTAAACCAAAACTCGCAAAACCCCGTAACCTCATTGCCGTGGTCTCAACCTGGTTTCAACCACTGTCTCAATCGTGATTTAATTTTGGCGGAGATTAGAAGAGTGTTACTAACTACAGCTGAGAAAGGTACTGGTTTGGAGGATGTCAAACCCTCTGTACACTCGGGGTTCCCAGGTGGGGTGGGGCGGCGACCTGCCACAGTATCCTCTTGACTACAGACCCGGTCATATCACATCTTTAAGCCATCATATTCAGTCATATGACCAATTCCTCAGCAAGTCATATGATCGGTCGCGCCCTACCTACCGTGCTCTTGTGATGTAAAAGGTGTATCAGAACGGACAAGTAAATGTACAAAGTTCGATTACGCCCAGAACTGGGCAGCGCACTAACGAAAGGTTTCATGCTCTGCTGGCCCATTCGGGACATACTTGTGCAGTCCTGGCTGAGCCCGGTGCAGATATTACTATTGGTTTTGCTGGTTGGCAGTGTAAGACGATGAAAAGAAAGGTCATTATACTAGACGATAGGAGGTGAGCAAGCATGCGCAGCATAATCTTTACTTTCAGGCTCCCTGATGCGCGAAGCTGTGCTGCGGCTCGCGGGTCCGGCCTACACTGTGGGACAGCAGCCTGGTGCGTTGCTCTCTGCATTCTTCACGCAGCACCATTGCTGACAGCGGCGATCAAGGCTGCAGGCGCGTACGTGCAACGCCTGGAAGCAGCATGCCACCTGCTGCATCGAGTAATCGAGCAAGCCACGGGTGCCCAGACTGCCTCCTCATGCTCTTCTACTGACAAAGCGGCTTCAGCTGCTGCTTCACCCGCACCCTTAGCCCCTGGCAGCATATCAGCTGGGGAGCTGTGCACGTTACTGTTGACAGACGAGGAGGTGCTGGACGTGGTGCTGGCCCTCCATGACATCAGAGCAGCCCAGCTTTGCCACCTCTTATCCTGGTCAGGGTCGCATGCGCTGAAGCTGCCTCCTCCCAGTGAAGCACTGGCTAAGCAGCTCAGTCAAAGCCAGTGGTCAGTGCCAGGTAGTCAGCTGCTGGCCTTTGTCAGCGCCCTGGAGCGGGACAGAAATCTCAAGGTGAGCCTGACAACCAGCAGCCAAGTGTCTGTGTCATCCTTGTGCAGTGCTAGACAGATAGAATAACTAGCCCCATGATGCCATGCAGTAGCAAGTTGCACTGTCATTGGATCTTGATAAGTATTTGTTCTTCCATTGTGCCCGCTAATAGCCACATCCATAAGTTTCCCCAGCCCCAACCCTGTTTATACAATGTTTATGAGAGTTCCCAGCCCTTACCCATGCTTTGTCTGAAGCTAGACAACTGGCCTGGACCCGCCTCCTTTCGCTGCCCTCACCTCCCTGCATCTGTGCCTGGTGTGCTGCCCATGCAGGGTGACCCTCTGCTGCGTGTGTGGGACAGCATGCACCGCGCCATGCTGCTGGTGCTGGCAGCCTTGCAGTCACTCCCTATCCGCCCTCACCCTCAGCACCCTGACCCTGCTACCACCACCCTGGCTCACACCACCACCACCACCACCACCCAGCTGCCACCTGGCTACCACCGCTGCAGCGCCTGCCTGCTGCTCAGCCTGCGCCTGGCCATCTGCTTGGCCCAGCACTGTGTGGATCAGCGCTCAAAAAAATACCTAGCCCTTGCCCGGCTGCACGGCACCCTGCCTGGGCTGCTGTTGGGGCTCAGTACGTCAGTGACAGTGATGCAGGCAGCAGTCCACCCTGAGGCACAGGCCCAGCGTGTGCAGTTTGTGCGCTGCCTCCTGCGCTTGATGCTGGTCATGGGGGCATTTTCTGGGGACGGTGAGCTTGCCATGGCTATGGCCCGGCTGCACGACAAGGTCACCACCTCCTGCCCTGACCAGCTGGCTCGCCTGCTGGCCCGCAGCCCGGTGGTGACAGGCTGGCCTGGGGCTCTGCCCCGTAAGCCCAGCCCCATGGACAGCAGCACTGCAGAGGACAGTCCAGGCCTGGGCCGTAAGAGTGGCAGATGCAGCAGCAACAGAGGTCAGGGCAGGGGCAGGGGCAGGGAGAAAGGGAGCAGCACAGTGCGCCATCTTCCTGGTTGCAGCGCTGCTGGTACAGCAGAATTAGCAGCTTTGAATGTCTACGCCCACCTGGCCCAGGCGCTGTGTGCAGTGCTGGGGCGGCAGGAGGAGGAGCTGGGCATCACATGCCAGGCTGAAGGTAGGTGAACAAATGCCATGCACATGATCCCTCTCCATCACATACTCATGCATGCATGCATGTGGTAATGCACGTGGTGATGGGCAATACCTCATCAGGTCAGCAGGAAGAGATGCGAGACAGCTGTATGCTCTGTGCTGCTCTACATCAGATCTCCTATTCACATTTGCAAGCAGAAGTGACGGCTGTCATGGCTCCACAAGCACACTGGCAGGTTGCTTGTAGTACAACACAACTATCATAATCAGCATTAAGCCGGTTAGCATTGCAGTGTTACCTACGATGAGAGGAGTGTCACGCCGCAATGGCCGCCAGTGGCACGGTCATCCAGCCAAGACCACACACAAACTTGTTATGCTAAACATGATTGATATGTATGCAAGAAGCAGGATCTGATATTATTACATGAGTTGGGGGTGGACGGGGCCACTATGCTACCAAATTTAGTCGCACTCCATCCATGAGGACCTGTCAAACAGCTAGCTCCACGTATTCTGCAGCTTTCCGAAGCTTGCAAGTATGGCTTGCACGTTGCGAGATGATAGCTGTGAGCCAAACGACCGGTTCTGTGACATGCTGACACGTGATAACATACTTCATGACACAAGAGTGCGCTGCGGAGGATGAGCCGGTTCTGCGACATGCGCGACAGCACCTCACCAATGCGACTAATCGCGGAAGCTTAGCCTAGAGATGATGTCACGCTGACATGTATACTTGTATATGTCAGGCTGGCATGTAAGCACCGAGCTTTGGGCTTTGGGCAGGCTCGGGTAGCTTGGGATGGACAAGGCAAGCACATTGCATTAGCCGCTGAGCCATTTGGATGCGTATAATCCAACGTGTAGCTTTCTCTACAACAACACCACCTCCTCCACCTCCAGGCATGCTCGTGACAGCACCACCTCCTCGTCCACTGCCTTCATTCCTGCATTGCTGTTCCCCCAGATGTATGCGATCTTCTACGCACTCTCCAGAGCTAGGCGGTTGCGGGTCTTGGAAAAGATCTGGCTCAATTCTGACCGGTTTCGCTCATTTCCGCTGTGGTGACGTGGGCAGAAAACACACGGATGTCTGCACCTGCCAGGGGAATGGGAAGCCATGTGCACTGACCAAAAGTGGTGCCGGTGGTTGGCCTTGGCCAGCTGCTCACGCACTCCCAAGAGCTTCTTCCATGCGCTGAGCGCCTAGCAGTGTCTGACAAGCTTGAAGGGAGCATACCCATGCGCAGGCATGCGAGCTGCTCACTGTGCACAATGCTTGCACGCTGCCAGCCATGCCTGAGAGACACAAAGACCGCATCGTGCAGCTGTGTGCGGGCTGTCTATGACATGTCCATGCATGGGGCTCGCTTGGGCACAGCCTTGGCAGTAAGGTCGGGGGAGGGCTCCTCACTCAGCGCCTTGAAGGGTAGGTCTTCTTTCCAATGGGGGCTGGCTGCAGTATCTGGTCGCCGCATCTCTCGTATGCATCAGGTGGCTCCATCGCACTGAATGCAATCTGGTATCGCAGCGACTTATGTTTGACCCGTGGTTACGGTCACACCTGCAGTTACGGCGAACTGTGCGTCCTGCGTCTTTTGCAATCTCACGGTTTTGCCGTTGCGTGTACGGTTTAAGCGTGAAAACTACGGTCACACCTACGGTCACACCTACGTAATTACGGCTGCCTACGGATTCACGTTGGTCGGGGTACGCTACGTATGTACGCCGTTACGGTTCTGGCCAGCCCTAGTCATAAGCCATGGCACAACGTCAAAGGGTAACAAGATGGTTTAGGTGCTTGCGAAGTACGATGACTAGGTGGTTCAAGCACTTCGGGCCAGGGCCAGAGCCTCAGCCTCTGTGGCTGCCATACAGGCAGCTTCCTTTGCCATATCAGCTTGCACTGTAACCTCGAGGGCATCTTCATTGACTACCTGCGCCTTGCTCGCTGCACCCTTTACAGCACGCATCAACAAGTTCTGTAAAGTCATGGCAAACTCCGGCTGCTCCCTGATGGTACTCGTGGCAGTGCACTCAAAGACTCGAGGGCATCTTCATTGACAGCTCAACAAAATTCATTCAACACGGAACAACATGTTGGGCTGTGGGCAATCTCACTCAGCTACTACAAACACGTTGTAGCATCCTCGGTCGCACCCTTGATGACTGCAACCCCCACGTAGATGGCACTTTCCAGGGACAGACCACTGGGCACCTCATCAAAACTAACAGCGTAATTGCTTAAAGGCTAACAGCCTGGCGAAACCAACCAACCCTGACCAACCCTCGAGGACGCCAGGGCTCTTGGGCTGGGGCTGTGAGAGCAATGAAGCTCCACGTGGACACGGAATTTTTTTATCGCCCCGGCCAGCGATACCTGCAAGCACATTGGGCACGGGGACATTAGGGGTGGAGTGCGAGAATTTGTGCGTTGTGGGCTGTGTGCTATGTGCGGGGCAACCAGGGCAAGGGGCTTACCTTTCAGAGAGGTCTGGCCTTATGCCATTCTACGTGCCGTGTGTCATGTTTAATGCGCGGTCACGACTTGGCGCGTCGATCTGCGAACACAAGCACAAGCACAAACAATAATTGCGGGGCTGCTTTATTGCGGGGTTGCTGTAGTGCGGTGCTAGTGTTGTGGCGGAGCTTACCTTCAATGGGCTCCTTCCGCACCGCATAAGCGTTGCTTCCAGCGTGGCCCACACCGCGGGCTGACTGCTTGGGGTCCGCGCGGTAATCGGCGCAGGCACGTATGCCTGCGCCAAGTAAGATGACAATCTGCGGCAAACGCAGCTTTTATACTGTCCGTTGTCACACAGTGCGCTGTCCGTCCTTTGACAGCCGTTGCATTTGATGACACGTCCTTAGCTGCTGGTTAGCTCCAGACCTGCAGCGGACCTAGTGAGACCAGCAGCGGAGACCTCAGCGGAGGCGGAGACAGCTTACAGTGCGGTGCAGCGGAGCGCGTCACAACAAATGGCGTACGGTTCCACCTTTCAGCTCCTTTCAACCACACAAGAACTGGGCAGCCCTACTCGCCTCACAGCTACTGCCTAGCATAAACAAAACAAAACAGCCCAGCTCCACTCATGAGCAACTTACATGAGCAGATCATTGCGGAACAACTTGCCAGTGTTCCCCAACCTGCGGGCTGTTGAAGCCAGTGATCAAGGCAGGAACATGGAGCCTGACACAATGTTGCGCACCCTAGAGGCGTTACCGTGACAATTGAGCATGCATGTTTGCACTGAGCTAGACAAAGCTATGGAAAGCCCTTGAGCCCTGGGCTGGATCAGGCTGAACTGGCAGTTCCAACTGGCTGCTTCAACAGCAGAGCTGTGGGGTGGGCAGCAGGAGGCTGCGGCTTGATGTCACTCTTATGAAGGAGAGGCTGTGGACTGCTCTGGGTGGGGCTGCATCCACACTTGCATGCTGACAGGCCATGCATGTGCAAGTAGCCAAGGGAAGCTGCAATGAGCTTGATACCATATAGACACACACAAGAGCTTGATAACATGTGGACAGCTCTTCATTGACAGCTTGCAGCTGTTGAGGCAACTCTCCCTCTGAAGCCTCCTCCTCCCCCCCCTCCTCCTGCTGAGCATGCCACCCCTGCGACTTATAGTATTGCTGGCTGTCAGCCGGTTGCGGCAGGGTTGTGAACAAAGCTGTAGCTCCTCCATGCACGCTTGCAAGAGGTGGTCGATGCCATCTGCCAGGTGACCTTCAGGGCCAGTGTCGTCAAGGCTGCGCTTGTGTGCATCTCTTGCCACCGATGAGGTGGCTTACTTTTGGCTGTCACATTGGCCATAATGTCAGTGCCATGCAAATAGTTGGTCAGGTGCACAACACAATCCGATGCTGTGGCTGGGCTGAGCCTCTCTGCCACCACCTTGAAGTCAGCAAGCCAACACAGCAGCCTTGCAATCGCTCCCCATCTGCCCTCACACTCAGCACCCTGACCCTGCAGCCACCACCCACACTTTCATCACAACCAACTTACCACCTGGCTACCACCGCTGCAGCGCTTGCCTGCTGCTCAGCCTGCGCCCTGTCTTGAGCACTGTGTTGAGCAGCCCCTGGACAAGGACTCAGCCCTTGCCTGGCTGCACAGCACCCTGGCTGGGCTGCTGCTCGGCCTGAGCACTGCAGTGATAGTGATGCAGGCAGCAGGCCACCATGCGCACAGGTTCAGCAGTGCATTGCATACTGTACCTGATGCTCATATTGGGGGTGTTCTTTGGAGACGGTGAGGTCATGGACATCACACCCCAATCCCGCGAGTCACTAAGCTCCTGCCCTCACACAGCCTGAGTCAGTGCTAGGTATGCAAAATCGTGAGTGCATGTTCTACTCCTAGACGCAAAATCGTGAGTGCATGTTCTACTCCTAGCGCCCCTAGTGGCCAGCGTGATGGTGATGATGATGTGCCCCTATTGATGGTGATGGTGATGTGGAGGCCACAGCTTTGCCACCATGGGGGTGGCTAGCTGTGCCGGCTGATGTCAGGTGCTGGAGGTGGGGTCCCATACTGGCTGTCCACCACTGGGTGGTGTGGCCACTATGCTCGCTCAGGCCACTAGCCTGCTGCGTTTGGGCCCTCCTCAGCCTCAACTCGGCCAGCTTGTCTGTCACTGGCTGGCCTGTGCCACACCCCACACCTTAAAGGCTCTCCCGCTTCACAACTAGGCATATGCCAATGCGGATCACAATAAGGGCATGCTGCCGCTGGGGGTGGAGGCGTGTGATGTGCACGCACTTCAAGACACCATCTGTCTCATTAGGTCGTCTAATAAGTCGTTATCCTAACAGTAGTAGTTATCCTAACAGCTGCCTACACAAGCCCGTTCGTGCCACACACGAGTAGTTCAAGAGGATTGGGAGGTTATATTTTCAGCTGTGATTCCATGAGCCACACCTTTAAGGCCAAGTTTGATGCACTCTTATAAATGTTTGCATGGATGTAGACTTGTTTGCATTCTTGATACCAACTGCCCCATAGCTTTGATACCACGCTGGCCATTCCGTAGCAGTCGTAATGTGCATGGACAGCAAGCGTGCAGTCGCAATAGTAAAAAAGGCATCTCAGGCATGGGTACCAGCCCATGGAAGCTTGAAATGAGTTGGGGTTACGGCGTACGCTGCAGCGTGGGTTGAGCATAGTGCATCTCCGCTTGTCTGGCTCATGATTGAGACGTCACGTCCGTCGCCGGATCTTGCAGGCAAGCCTTGCAATGGCCAAACTACCAACTCCTAGTATATGCGAACATGTTAGCCCTGGTGCTCACACAAGTGAGCACAACCTGCAGAGCCGGGGCCATCACACTCGGGACTAATTTCATCAGAAAATCTAATCTAATTTAATCGAGGAGAATTCGCACCCTGCATCTGACCTATCAATAGCCTCAATAGTTGGCACTCCATAGAGGCAGTTGCCAGCAACAAGAACATTAGAAATCTGTCCACTCGTGGTTATATGTCACAGCTGCATGTGCATGCATGCATCATGTACGCAGAACCAGAAGCATGGAGGGTGCTACAAGAAGAGGTTTCAAGCCTAGCACCAGCAACGATTGGTCCTTTGGTACAAGAATGGGACTGCCTCCTGTGCATAGTGCGCATTCTGGAGGCAGCATCAACCCCGAGCCATCCTGGTGCAGTGACCACCTTGGGCCCCTCACCTCCCTCCCCCAGTGCAAGCACTTCATCACTTCAAAGTGTCATCCTCAGCGTGCTGCCGCGCAGTGTGACGGTGTTTCAAGCCTGCATTGTTGCAGTTCGGCTTGCTGTCAAAATCAGCTCAGTCACAAGCCCTAGCTCGTTTCCTCACAGCATCAGGGTCCTATACTTCGCACTCTGTCGCACAATGAAACTGATGGTGCAGCTCTGGCCTGATCAGAGGTGTCGGCCAGCCATGCTGCGGGTGTTGGCCCCCACTGCCGCGGCTGGAGCGCACTCGTACACAACCCTGGCGCTGCTGCTCGACGACGCGCCAGAGCTGGAGCGCGCGCCAGAGCTGGAGCAAACACTCTCCACCACCATTACCCGTGTGTGTTTTGTGTGGATGCTTCTGCTTGCGCCGCCTGGACGCTATGAACAGCTGTCAGGCACATCGTTTACAAGAAGCGATGGACAATGCGGAGCTGCGCTAGACGCTGCAAATGACATGCCAAAGGTGCTCCACCAGCCGCCCTCAGCCCAGCAGCTGGCGCCCCTGGCCCTGGACCTGGTGTGGGGAATGGAGGGCATGCTGCAGGTGAGCAGGCGATTGAGGAGCCAAGACGGCAGCGACAGGAATGGCTTGGGGCAGACTGGGTTAGGCTAGGTAGCAGGGAAGGTACTGTGTACCCGCACGCCTCCCTGTCTTGTATCATGTCCTACTTCGTGGTCAGCATGTTTGCCTGCTCCCTTCTTGCTTGCTCCATGCTCTACCGGTCAATAGCCAGGTCCATGCTTGGTTACTGTTGTTTATTGTGTGTAGTGCTTGTGTTGTGCCCCTTGCAGATGATGCACCATCATTGGTGCACGTTTCAAACAGTGGTGATCGAGGAGACCGGTACAAATACATTTTCGTTCTTTGCTTCTTGTGGAACGTCGCTGGACTTGTTTGGGCGTGTCATCGAGGTCTTGGCCTTATCCAGTGTGGTGGGTCCTGCTGGCTTGGCTGCCCAGCCTGCCGCTTGGCTGCCCTGCGGCAACAGCCTGGTGGAGGGCTGGTGCACCAGGCTGCTGGATAGAGTGTGCCATCTCCTCTGCATCACCACCCCTGGCTTGAAGGGGTCGCTGGAGCACAAAAGGTTGCAGGGGTGTCGTACGCTTGCCGACAGCCATAAGTTCCTGCTTCAAGGTCAACAGCAGGCTCCCTCCAGCATGTCGCCTGAGGCTGAGCGGCTGCTCGCCTGCCTGACCCTGGTACTGACAGTGGCACTGCCCTTGGACACCTGGCTGGCAGCCATTGCTTCCGTGCAAGCAGATGAGGTGAAGGTAATAGAGCAAGGCCTTTGTGACTTGCTGACCCGCGTGGAGCCAGAGCAGGTGTGGAGCTGGCAGGCGCTGGCAGCAGGCACCCCGGCTGAGGCCAGCTTGGCAAGTGTGTTGCAGGGCGCGGCCAAGAAGCTGCGGCTGCCACACCTAGTCGCACCTGCACCTCAAGGCTGGCAGCCTGGGCGGCTAACCCTGGATAGGGGCAGAGGCCCACCAGAGCTGATGAGGCTGTGCCTCCCAAAGCTTTGATCATGGCGTTTGCTGGACTCATGGCACAGACCATTACACTGGGGGCTGGCATGCTGAGAGTGGCGGGGCAGGGCTCAGGCTTAAGACAGCTCAGCAGTGAATAGCCAGCAACCCTGTGAGAACATGTAGGCGTACCAGGCTTGCAGGCTAGCCCACCGCCTGCTGTGTCTTGCATGGAGCCAGCGGCGTGATCAGCCAGTGCGGGGCCTGATGTGGTGCCCAGTTGTGGACCCCTGTATGATGCCACAGCCCCATGCAGCCAGGCAGTCACACAGCCAGCAGCCTCAGAGCCTGTGCCCAGCACTCCCCGCCAGCCAAGCACAGCAAGCGCACCAATGCTGAGCAGGCAGCTGAGCCTACTCAGCCCACCAAGGGCAAAGGCAGGGCCAAGGGCAAGGCTGCCAAAGCCAAGCCACCACCGCCAGGCAGGTGAGTAGACAGGGACTGCAATGCAGCATTGAACAGAAGCGAATCTGGGAGAGCAGCCATGGGCCAAGGGCAAGGAGTACCCAGGCCTGGCCTATAAGCGGCTGCAAGTCCGGCCACCCAAGGCTTAAGAGCAGCAGCAGCAGCCTGTGGCACAGTAGTGTGTGCCCCCATTGCAGCTGTCATCAGCCTATGATTAGTGCATGTTTGCCATGCCCCTGTCACAATATGGTAGGTGGAAAGCGCCCATGCCTTGTGCATGGGAGCATATTACCTAACAGACAAAACACCACCCCTAACGAGGGGATCTGGTTGTGCCTTTGCAAGCTGACGAGGGAGGTGTTGTGGAAGGAGTTGGGAGTGTGGGAGGTGTGGTTCATAAGCTTGTTCAAGCCTCTTCTGCTAGGCGAGGCCAAAGCTAGGCTGCTGAATTACGTTGTGTATGAAGACATCAGCAGCTGTGCCCATGATCCCTCACTGTATGAGGCAAGAACAAAACTCTTCCTCATGCCTCATCACTCCCCCATATCCTGCCGTCGAACTTGGTCTATGATCGATGCTTCACCCTTCTCTTCCTTCCCCCTCACTGCCTACTGTGCTCTTGTGATGTAAAAGGTGTATCAGAACGGACAAGTAAAAGCACAGAGTTCGATTATGCTCAAAACTGGACAGCGCACTAGCGAAAGTTTTCACATACAGTCATGCAGTCCTGCCTGAGTCCTCCACAAAGCCCTGCTGGTTTGGCTGGTTGGCAGTGTAAGACGATGAAAATAAAGGCCATTCTGTATGACGATAGGAGGTGTGCGAGCATGTGCACCACAGGGTTGTGACTTGCGTTCTTTCATTCTTTCATTCCATCATTTCATCATGAAATTGGTGAAATTTCATGAAAAGAATGAAAGACTTGAAACGGGATGAAAACGCGTGGTTGCCGTGGGAGTTTTGACCTGAAATTTGCACACAACCCTCTTTAACATCTGCCAACCCAATGTAACAATCAGGATACGATTTGGTGCACCACATCCACCAAAACCAAAGGTCATCAAGGATATCCAAAACCAAAGGTTAACAAGGATACCACAGCTCCAAACCATGCATACTAAGCTGGTGAGTTACTCCCCCACCGTTGCTGTTCATGCATGATGCCATGCTATTGCCCCCCGCAGCACCCCGCGGCACCTACATACGGCACGAACGCCTTGCAACACCCCACATAAGGTGACAAGTGACAACAACACAACACCAACAATAACACCAACACCAACAACAAGACCACCACACCACACCACACCACCACCACCAAGCCATGTTGCACATCAAGTACGGTGGCTTGGCTCTCCTACTGCTGTCCCCTTTGGGGAGGGATGGGCTAAGTCAGTGTGGTGTGTGGGCATTTCAGTGCAAGATTTCATGAAATACTGCAATTTTCACAAGCCTGGTGCACCAGCATGCCCTTTACTTTGAGGCTCCTTAATGCGTGAAGCTCTGCTGCGGCTCGCGGGTCCGGCCTTCACTGCGGATCAGCGGCCTGGTGCGTTGCTCTCTGCGTACTTCACGCAGCACAAGTACTGACAGCTGCGATCAAGGCTGCAGGCGCGTACGTGCAGTGCCTGGAAGCAGCATGCCACCTGCTGCATCGAGGAATCGAGCAAGCCACGGCTGCTCAGACTGCCTCCTCTCGCCTTACACCTCAGGCCATGGGCGCCCAGCCTTCTTCCTCTGCCCCTGCTGCCCACAAAGCGGCTTCAGCTGCTGCTTCACCCGCACCCTCAGCCCCTGGCAGCATTTCAGCTGGGGAGCTGTGCACACTGCTGCTGACAGACCAGGAGGTGCTGGACGTGGTGCTGGCCCTCCATGACATCAGAGCAGCCCAGCTTTGCCACCTCTTGTCCTGGCCAGGGTCACATGCGCTTAAGCTGCCTCCTCCCAGTGAAGCACTGGCTAAGCAGCTCAGTCAAAGCCAGTGGTCAGTGCCAGGCAGCCGG
Source organism: Haematococcus lacustris (assembly GCA_030144725.1). NCBI lineage: Eukaryota > Viridiplantae > Chlorophyta > Chlorophyceae > Chlamydomonadales > Haematococcaceae > Haematococcus > Haematococcus lacustris. Next base: position 5,291,536 of record JASKMD010000010.1, read on the forward strand.
CTGCTGTCCTTTGTGAGTGCTCTGGAGCGGGACCATGACAACAGCCTGCAGGTGAGCTTCACAATCAGCAGCCAGGGCCCAAAATGTAGGTGTCACCCTGGTGCAGTGCTAGACATATAGAGTAATAAACCCCCTGATGCCAGTGATAGACGGATGGACAAAGCAGCACCGTGATGCCAAGCAGCAGGGAGCTGCACCGTCATTCGTTTTTGATATGTTGATGAGCGTATGCTGCCCCCTGAGAGTTCTTCCCAGCCGAAACCCAAGCTTTGCCTGACGCGACAACTGGCCCAGAATCACCTCTTGCTCTCCTCACCTCCCTGCAGCTGTGGCTGGTGTGCTGCCCATGCAGGGTGACCCCCTGCTGCGTGTGTGGGACAGCATGCACCGCGCCATGCTGCTGGTGCTGGCAGCATTGCAGTCACACCCGATCCGCCCTCACCCTCAGCACCCTGACCCTGCCGCCACCACCCACACCTCCTCCACCACCCAGCTGCCACCTGGCTACCACCGCTGCAGCGCCTGCCTGCTGCTCAGCCTGCGCCTGGCCATCTGCTTGGCCCAACACTGTGTGGATCAGCGCTCAAAAAAATACCTAGCCCTTGCCCGGCTGCATGCCACCCTGCCTGGGCTGCTATTGGGGCTGACCACCGCAATGACGGTGATGCAGGCAGCAGGCCACCCTCAGGCACAGGCCCAGCGTGTGCAGTTTGTGCGCTGCATGCTGCACCTGGGACGGCTGGTCATCTTCAACGTGTATGAAGACTACGACATCACTCATTTTAGCCAGGATGTGCTTGCTTGGCTGCGAGACAAGGTCACCACCTCCTGCCCTGACCAGCTGGCTGGCCTGCTGGCCAGCAGCCCGGTGGTGACAGGCTGGCCTGGGCCCCTGCCTGCTAAGCCCAGCCCCGTGATTAGCCACACCGCAAAGGACAGTCCAGGCCTGGGCCGTAACAGTGGCAGATGCAGCAGCAACAGAGGTTGTGGCAGGGGCAGGGAAAAAGGGAGCAGCGCAGGGCGCCATGTTCAAGGTAGCAGCACTCCTTATCCAGCGGATCCAGCAGCTTTGAACGCTTATGCCCACTTGGCCCAGGCGCTGTGTGCAATGCTGGGGCGGCAGGAGGAGGAGTTGGGCATCACATGCCAGGCTGAAGGTAGGTGGACACATGCCATGCACATGCTAATGCATGTGGTGATTGGCATGACCTTACTTAGTCAGCATGAAACGATGCCGACAGCTCACCACTCTGTGCTGCTCTACATTGGAACCCATCAATCGCATTTGCAATAAGCGACAAAGAGTAACCACAGCTTGTATGTATTGATTAGGCGTCAGCCGGGCCCGAATTACCTGGTCCCACTTAGTGGTGGGGACAACCATGCAAATGGGAAACCAGGCTGATGGCGTAGCAGCTAGAACCAGCAATTTCATGGGCTCAAATGTACAGCTGTGACGGCTGTCATGGAGCTGTCATGGCTGTCATAGAGCACACTGACAGGTTGCTGGTACAGCACAACTACACCACACAACATGTTACTCATGCAGTGCTACCAGAAATGATAGCCCATTGTGAATGTTTTGTCCCTTTTCCATTATTCCTTTTCTCGTACCCTCTTTCTGCGACAGGTCACTGGTTCAAATCCTTGTACTATTCCATATATGCTTCTCACGCCGCCAATGCTGCTGATGGCACGGTCAAGCTATAACCACACACAAGGAAGGCCTAATGCTCAAGGTCTAAGAATCACGGGATGCTTCTTTCAAAAGGAGTGTTTACAAACCACGATGACTAGGTGAACAACCCTATAGCTGCCCAATGCACGCTCGCAGGAGGTGGTCGATGCCACCTGCGAGATGACCTTGATGGTCAGTTTCCCCAAGGCTGTGCTTGTGCGCATCTTGTGCCACTGATGGCTTGGCATAGTCTTGGCTGTTACAGTGGCCAGGGTGCATGCAGTTGAATACCTTTTACTATTGTATTCTTGGCTCTCACGCCACGAATGCCGCAAATGGCACGGTCATGTCTATTATGCTTCCTTAGCCAGATCAGCTTCCACTACAACCTCGAGGGCATCTTCATTGACTGCCTGCGCCTTGCTCGCTGCACCCTTTACAGCACGCATCAACAAGCGGGAGCTTTAGTACGTTTGCGTGAGCATCTCCGCATTGCTGGCTGTCAGCCGCTCGCGACGGGTGTCGTAAACAAACTTGTAGCTGCTCCATGCACGCTCGTGGGGGGTTGTCGATGCCACCTGCGAGGTGGCCCTGATGGTCAGTGTCCCCTGCGCTTGTGTGCATGTCGGGCCACTGATGGGGTGGCTTAGGCTTGGCTGTCACATTGGCCTGGTTTTAAGAGCTATGCAAATAGTTGGGCAGCTGCACAACACACTCCGATGCTGTGGCTGGGCTGCGCTTCTCTGCCACCACCTTGAAGTCAGCAAGCCAACACAGCAGCCTCGTAGTCATGCCCCATCCACCCTCACCCTAACCATCTTGAACCTCAGCCAACACCCACACCTCTGCCACCACCCAGCTGCCACCTGGCTACCACCGCTGCAGCGCTTGCCTGCTGCTGCTGGGGGCTGAGCACAGCAATGACAGTGATGCCGGCAGCAGGCCACCCTGAGGCACAGGCCCAGCGTTCGCAGTTTGTGCGCTGCCTGCTGCACCTGGGTGTGGTAAGGACAGACCTCATGGGATTGAAGTCCCAAGTCACATGGGATTGAAGCCTAGCCTCATAAATAATGATTGAAGTTACTTAGCGTACTTAGATAGACTCCAAAGCCAACAGCGACAGCAGCAGGCAGGCGCCATGGTAGCTGCAGGTGTGTATTACATGCCTTACACAGCCTGAGTCAGTGCCAGGTATGCAATTATGTTCATCAGAGGTGGTACAGAGCCTGCCACAAGCCGCCTGGATTGAAGATATGTGAACCCTGGGTCACATCCTGGGTCACGCTATAAGTTACTCACAACCCATTGAGAGTGCAGGTTCTACTCCCTGACAAGGCCCCTAGTGGCCAGCGTGATGGTGATGATGATGTGCCCCTATTGATGGTGATGGTGATGTGGCGGCCATAACTTTGCCACCACAGGGGTGCTAGCTGTGCTGGCTGATGTTAGGTGCTGGAGGTGGGGCTGCACACCGGCTGTACACTGCTGGGTGGCGTGGCCACTAGGTGTTGCTCAGGCCACTAGCTTGTTGCGCTTGGCCCCTGCTCGGCTCCCACCCTGCGTGTTTGTCATTAACTATCTAGCCCGTTGCCACCTCCGCGCCAGGGTCGGTCCCCACCTAAACCCGCGACCCTGTATCACTGCATGCCTCAGTCATTTTACCGTTTATATACCCTGGTCATTTGCACACACCGTGCAGCAACAAGAACCCCAAGACACTGTCCATTCATGCTTAGATGTCATCGGCTCATGTGCATGCATGCATCATGTACGCAGGACCAGACGCATGGCAAGAAGAGGTGGCAAGCCTAGCATCCACGACGGTGTTGCCTTTAAAACGGGAATGCTACTGCGCCCGCTACATAGTGCGCCTTCTAGAGGCAGCATCAGCCCCGAGCCATCCTGGTGCAGTCACCACCTTGGGCCCCGCACCTCCCTCCCCCAGTGCAAGTACTTCATCACTTCAAAGTGTCATCCTCAGCGTTCTGCCGCGCAGCCTGGTGGTGTTTCAAGCCTGCATTGTTGCAGTTCGGATCGCTGTGCCAAACCGCTCATTCAAATGCCCTGACTTACTCCCTGCCTGCATCCGGGACTTCTACTTCCCACTCTGTGAAGCTTTGGGACTGATGGTGCAGCTCTGGCCTGATCAGAGGTGTCGGCCGGCTATGCTCCGGCTGATGGCCCGCACTGCCGCGGCTGGAGCGCACGCGTACATCACCCTGGCGGCGCTGCTGGACGGGGCGCCAGACCGTGGGTCAGAGCTACGCTCACTGTCGGGCTTCCCGCTCGCGGCAGAGCTGAAGCAAACACTCTCCACTATAGTCCCCCGTGTGTGTCACATGTGGATCCGGCTGCTTGTGCCACCTGGTCGCGATGAGCCGTCGGGCGCATCGGAAGGCAATGCGTCAAGCAGCAAGGAGAAGGTTCTCCACCAGCCGCCCTCAGTCCAGCAGCTGGCGCCCCTGGCTTTGGACCTGGTGTGGGGCATGGAGGGCATGCTGCAGGTGAGCAGGCGGGTTGGGGCCCAAGGCGGCAGCGACAGGAATGACTTGGGGCAATTGGGGAATAGTTAGGTGGCAGGGTGTCCATGAGAGTCAAGAGAGAAGTGCCCACACCTGCCCTGCAGCCCTGCCATCCTGCCTTGGGCTATCTGGATTGTATGGTCCACTGTTATGTGCCTGCCCCTGTCTTTGAATTCTTGATACCAACAGCTTACTAGTGAGTGTCTCATGCAGTGATGTTTATATGAGCAAGGTTGTCTGGAATGTGTTCCTGTACACACTATGGGCACTGTTTGGCGGAAAGAACATCATGTACAAGCACACCTACCTACCAGCCCACCTCCCTGTCCCACTCTATGTCCTACTTTGTGTCCTACTATTTTGCTTGCTCCCTTTGTGGCCAGATTGTTTGCTTGCTTCCTACTTGCTTGCTCTATGCTGCTGTGCCGTTCAATTGCCAGGTGCATGTTTACCTTCGGTTGTTTGTTTCATGCTGTGCTTGCTTTGTGCCCCTTGCAGATGACGCAATATTATTGGCACATCTTTGGAACAGTGGTCACCGGGAAGATGGGTAAAGAAACGTTTCACTTTTATGATTGTGGAACGTTGCTGGACTTGTTTGGGCGTGTCTGGGAGGTCCTGGCAGAGCCTGCTGCAGTGGGCCCTGCTGGCTTGGCTGCCCAGCCTGCCTCTTGGCTGCCCTGCGGCAACAGCCTGGTGGAGGGCTGGTGCAGCCAGCTGCTGCATAGAGTGTGCCATCTCCTCTGCATCACCACCCCAGGCTTGGAGGGGTTGCAGGACCACGCAAGGTTACATGGGTGTTGGGCGCTCGCCGACAGCCATAAGTTCCTGCTGCAGGGTCGACAGCATGCTCCCCTCAGCATGTCGCCCGAGGCTGAGCGGCTGCTAGCTTGCCTGATGCTGGTGCTGACAGTGGCACTGCCCTTGGACACCTGGCTGGCAGCCGCCCCTTCCTTACCAGCAGCTGAGGTTAAGGTCATGGAGCAAGCTATTCGTTACTGGCTGACCCGCGTGAAGCCAGAGCGGGTGTGGAGCTGGCAGGCGCTGGCAGCAGGCACCCCGGCTGAGGCCAGCTTGGCCAGTGTGCTGCAGGGCGCGGCAAAGAAGCTGCAGCTGCCACACCTGGTCGCACCTGCACCTCTGGGCTGGCAGCCTGGGCGGCTGACCCTGGACAAGGGCAGAGGCCCACCAGAGCTGATGAGGCTGTGCCTCCCAGTAATACTGCCTCCCAGTACTACTCCCGGCACCAAGTAGGTTCAGAACCATCATGCTCCCTCAAGCAGCTCGCTGGACTGGGAGTGGCGGGGCAGGGATCGGGCAGGAAGAACCTGGGTGGACACCGGGGAGTGGCACTGTGTGAGGCAGACCCAGGGGCAGGTGGTATGCAGACCCAGGGGCACAGACCAGCGTCGGGGCAGGGTGGTGCTGGTGGATGAGTTCCGCACCAGCCGGGTCAGCTCAGCAGTGAATGGCCAGCAACGTGACCAGCCAGTGCGGGGCCTGATGTGGTGCCCGGTAGTGGCCCTGCACATTTTGCCACAGCCCCCATGCAGCCAGTCAGCCCTAGAGCCAGGGCCCAGCAATAACCCGCCAGCCAAGCGCAGCAAGCGCACCAAGGCTGAGCAGGCAGCTGAGCCTACCCAGCCCACCAAGGGCAAAGGCAGGGCCAAAGGCAAGGCTGCCAATGCCAAGCAGCATTGTACCGGCAGCGCCCTGGGGAGAGCAGTTGGCGCCCGCTGGAGCTGTGCTGGTGGCCAAACCTGCTGACCTGCTGAGCTAGGCTACAAGCGGCTGTAGGCTTAAAAGCAGCAGCAGCAGCCTCTGGCACAGTAGTGTGTGCCCCCCATATCAGCTGTCATCAGCTTACAATTAGCGCATGTCCATCATGCCAACTCCAGACTATAGCCCTGTCACAGGGGTCAGGCAATAGTGTAGGTAAAAGGCGCCCATGCTGTATGCATGAAAACATAGCTCCACACAGACAAAACACTACCCATAGTGAGGGGACCTGGTTCTACCTATGCGGGATAAAAATCAAGATGTTGTGTAAGGAGTCAAGATTGTGGGATGTGTGCTTAACAACCTTGTTCAGAAAGCTGTGTAATGGAACCCAACACACGGAGATGTCCAGTGATTAGCCTCACAAGCTTAGGAAGTTGCAGCAAGTGCAGGGTGTTTGGCCAACGTGCTGCACACTCTGCTCACCATCTGCAGAAAGTACATAATGACCCTATTCCCGAGTTTCTTTTTTGCTCACTTGGTCATTTGCAATGCTATGTGGCGGATGGGATGGACTCCATCATGCATGATTCATCCATTTGGACAGACATGTTTGTATGGAGGGTCACTGTCCATGCTCAGTAACAATTGCATCACCACTGATGACAAGGTAACGATAATGAGAGCTTGCATGACTTCATTTTGAGCCCATGTGCACCTTTGTTTGTATACCTTCCTTTGAAGTGCGTTGCAGAAAGTCCCGAACCCCTAGAGGGGAGGGCGGCCAAGCAGCCAAACGGCTGACGGCTTAAGCGGTGTAAGCCACCTATCCTGACGCCAGGAACTGGAGCACAAAAGGACCATGGGGTGTCGGGTGCTTGCCGACAGCCATCACTTTCTGCTTCAGGGTCGACAGCATGCTCCCACCAGCATGTCGCCTGAGGCTGAGCGGCTGCTCGCCTGCCTGACCCTGGTACTGACAGTGGCACTGCCCTTGGACACCTGGCTGGCAGCCATTGCTTCCTTACCAGCAGATGAGGTGAAGGTTATAGAGCAAGGCCTTTGTGACTTGCTGACCCGCGTGGAGCCAGAGCATGTGTGGAGCTGGCAGGCGCTGGCAGCAGGCACCCCGGCTGAGGCCAGCTTGGCCAGTGTACTGCAGGGCGCGGCAAAGAAGCTGCAGCTGCCACACCTGGTCGCACCTGCACCTCTGGGCTGGCAGCCTGGGCGGCTGACCCTGGACAAGGGCAGAGGCCCACCAGAGCTGATGAGGCTGTGCCTCCCAGTAATACTGCCTCCCAGTACTACTCCCGGCACCAAGTAGGTTCAGAACCATCATGCTCCCTCAAGCAGCTCGCTGGACTGGGAGTGGCGGGGCAGGGATCGGGCAGGAAGAACCTGGGTGGACACCGGGGAGTGGCACTGTGTGAGGCAGACCCAGGGGCAGGTGGTATGCAGACCCAGGGGCACAGACCAGCGTCGGGGCAGGGTGGTGCTGGTGGATGAGTTCCGCACCAGCCGGGTCAGCTCAGCAGTGAATGGCCAGCAACGTGACCAGCCAGTGCGGGGCCTGATGTGGTGCCCGGTAGTGGCCCTGCACATTTTGCCACAGCCCCCATGCAGCCAGTCAGCCCTAGAGCCAGGGCCCAGCAATAACCCGCCAGCCAAGCGCAGCAAGCGCACCAAGGCTGAGCAGGCAGCTGAGCCTACCCAGCCCACCAAGGGCAAAGGCAGGGCCAAAGGCAAGGCTGCCAATGCCAAGCAGCATTGTACCGGCAGCGCCCTGGGGAGAGCAGTTGGCGCCCGCTGGAGCTGTGCTGGTGGCCAAACCTGCTGACCTGCTGAGCTAGGCTACAAGCGGCTGTTGAGTCTGCCACATGAGGCCCAGCAGCAGCAGCAGCAGCCTATGGTATAGTAGTGTGTGCCCCCCATATCAGCTGTCATCAGCTTACAATTAGCGCATGTCCATCATGCCAACTCCAGACTATAGCCCTGTCACAGGGGTCAGGCAATAGTGTAGGTAAAAGGCGCCCATGCTGTATGCATGAAAACATAGCTCCACACAGACAAAACACTACCCATAGTGAGGGGACCTGGTTCTACCTATGCGGGATAAAAATCAAGATGTTGTGTAAGGAGTCAAGATTGTGGGATGTGTGCTTAACAACCTTGTTCAGAAAGCTGTGTAATGGTACCCAACACACAGAGATGTCCAGTGATTAGCCTCACAAGCTTAGGAAGTTGCAGCAAGTGCAGGGTGTTTGGCCAACGTGCTGCACACTCTGCTCACCATCTGCAGAAAGTACATAATGACCCTATTCCCGAGTTTCTTTTTTGCTCACTTGGTCATTTGCAATGCTATGTGGCGGATGGGATGGACTCCATCTCAGGCCGCCCCAACATGGGGTTGGTAATATGCATGCAACTACTCACTCAATACTGCCCCTTTTTTGATACCGTTCATCACATTGGCAGCTGCGATTTAGTCGGCGTAATCTGACCTTCAGCGCAAGCCATTTGAGTCTTTGCTCGCGTACTGCCACATGTGCCCGCGAACAAATCACATCGGCGAGACGGGTCTCCTTGGCACGGTGAGCCACATCGCTGTGGCCCCATCTACCTAGCGTAGTGAGCTGGTTGTGCACAAATGGAATGTCCGGCAAACACCCAACGCGATGCCTGCCGAGCGTGCAGGGCGCCTAGACGGGGTGATTGAAACATATATTCGTGTTCGCTTCTCGCCGAAGACATCATTTGGGTCGGCGCACACTAAGGTATCACCGGGTTACACCCCCCCTCCTCCACTGTGTCCTCCACTGTGTTGCACCGGCTGCACCTAAAGAAAAAGCGACACGAAATGTTTGTTCATGACCCATTGGCGCATCTATTGAAACAACCCGCACGTTAAACAGCCCAGGCCTCGTTCAGTTTGACAGCTTCAAAGTTACATCATGCTCATTAGGCAGTTTCATGGCCACGGCATGCAACGACTCACCATGCCCGCCCCCCCTTCACCCATCGTTGCAGGTGCCCACCTTATTGAGCCTGCCACCCCCTCACAACTCTCCCCCTCGCCCCCCCCAAACCACCGTTGCCTTCAACCCTCGCTTCACGTCCCAGACAACCCTCTCCTAGCCCTCCTAGCCCACCCCCCATAAGCCCACCCCCTCCCAATCCACCCCTCCCAGCCCACCCCCTCCCAGCCCACCTCTCCCAGCCTACTCTTCCCAGCTCTTACGCTACTCCTACACCCTCTCCTAGCCCACCCCCTCCCAGTCCACCCCTCCCAGCCCACCCCTTCCCAGCCCACCCCCTCCTAGCCCACCCCTTCCCAGCCTCCCCCTCCCAGCCCACCCCCTCCTAGCCCACCCCCTCCCAGCCCACAACCTCCAAGCCTACCCACCCTCTCCCTTGCTCGCTACCTACTCCCCCTTCCCTTCCCCGTCCCTTCCACCTCCCAGCGCCGAACCAGGTTGTGGAGTGCGCGACACAGGCTGTAGCGGCCACCTCTCCTAACCGAACCTGCCAACCGCCTTCGTGCCACATTCCCGCAACCGTTCTCCGATCCGACTGCTGCTGCCGATGCGCATGCTCATGTAGAGCAGCCTAAGCGACGCGGGCGGTCGCAGCGATGACTGCATGCTCCGCAACGGCTTAAATTTAAATCACTAACTTTGATGCTTCACTGTGCACGGCCTACTGACTGGATAATTACCCAAAGTGGGTGAGAGGTAGCTGGCTGGCTTGCCTACATTGTGAATCATCTAGCATAATATTTGGCGCAGTGAGTGCAGAGTTACAGCCATCCTACTACCAGGGGTAGGTTTTCTGTTAGTTGGGGTCCCCCGACTCCATCATGCATGATTCATCCATTTGGACAGACATGTTTGTATGGAGGGTCACTGTCCATGCCCAGTAACAATTGCATCACCACTGATGACAAGGTAACGATAATGAGAGCTTGCATGACTTCATTTTGAGCCCATGTGCACCTTTGTTTGTATACCTTCCTTTGAAGTGCGTTGCAGAAAGTCCCGAACCCCTAGAGGGGAGGGCGGCCAAGCAGCCAAACGGCTGACGGCTTAAGCGGTGTAAGCCACCTATCCTGACGCCAGGAACTGGAGCACAAAAGGACCATGGGGTGTCGGGTGCTTGCCGACAGCCATCACTTTCTGCTTCAGGGTCGACAGCATGCTCCCACCAGCATGTCGCCTGAGGCTGAGCGGCTGCTCGCCTGCCTGACCCTGGTACTGACAGTGGCACTGCCCTTGGACACCTGGCTGGCAGCCATTGCTTCCTTACCAGCAGATGAGGTGGAGGTAATAGAGCAAGGCATTCATGACTCGCTGATCCGCGTGGAGCCAGAGCATGTGTGGAGCTGGCAGGCGCTGGCAGCAGGCACCCCGGCTGAGGCCAGCTTGGCAAGTGTGTTGCAGGGCGTGGCAAAGAAGCTGCAGCTGCCACACCTGGTCGCACCTGCACCTCAAGGCTGGCAGCCTGGGCGGCTGACCCTGGATAGGGGCAAAGGCCCACCAGAGCTGATGAGGGTGTGCCTCCCAGCGCTTTGATCATGGCATTTGCTGGACTCATGGCACTAAGTAGGTACAAGACCATTACAATCCCTCAGGCAGGGCTTTGCTAGGCTTGCACTGGGGGCCGGCATGGCGGGAGTGGCGGGGCAGGGCTTGGGCTGGGGCTGAGAGGAAGCTGGGTCGGCTTGGGAGGGGTATGGGCGGATGTAAGATCTGAAAGAAATATGCAGCGCATTGGGAAGCAATTACATATCATTACCTCCTATCACATGTATTATGCCAATAGTGTCACATGTGAATATACGTACTAGGTCACCCCCGCCATTGGCCCCGCAATTCACTTTTTGGCACCGTCTTTGATCCGCTGCATGTAATTCCTCCACCGTTGGGCTCTACATCTCACAACGGTGTCGCTAGCAGGTTAGGCCCTCTTATGTCGATTGTACTGCATTGTCTCAACGACTTGATTAGCTTCGCAATGTAATTCTCCATCTGTTTATATGCGTGTCGCAACAGGAGAGATGAATTGGTGGCCGGAGGTATTTCCGTGCCGAGCAGCCTATGCTGCCGTCGGACTTGCAACTCGCGATTACATCCCAGGTAAGCACGGGGTGCTGTTTGTTAGTGCGTATTGCATACAATGTCAACCCATGCAACCAAATCTGCTGACCTCCACAGGTGCTTGGCTGTTTTGAGGATCAGCCCAAAACCCACATCAGCTCAAAGCTCTTCCAATCAGGAGTGCAGCTAGGAAAGTAGCCCTTGAAAACAGCGCCTTGGAGGTGAGTAAACTTGTAATACACGTCACCTTGTTTAGGCCAGTTTGATGTTCACTCGCACACTTCCGTAACGCATGACAGGCATGAATAGTTTGAGGTAGCACACAACAGTCACCTGCCCGACTTTCATCTCTTATTATTTCTTATGAACGACGTTACGCCTCAATATGTTGAGCAAACATGTGTTTATGTGTTTCTATGCGCAGGATGCCGTCGACATACTACCACCCTTATCTCAACAGTCCAACAGCCAGGGATGAGCCCGATGCTAGACTGTGTGCTGTTTGTGGACTCACGTGTGCAGCCAAGAATAGGGATGGGTTTGTGAAGGTTCACCGAGTGGGGGAGGATGCGTGCCACGGCCGCTACCTGGTTGTCTTTGGCCGCGCTAGTGTGCTGAAGAGCAGCGTGCTAGTTGCATGCCAACGTGCAGGGCTTGCCCCCATGGCGCATAGAGATTGCGTCAGAGTGCACCAGAAGCAACAACCCTCTCCTCCATCCCCACCCCTTACCCTCCCCACCCTCCCTCCCCACCTGATGGCAATGATCAGAGCGCACCAGCCACACAGGCCGCATTGTATCAGGTGATTGCCCACTTAAAGCACAACGCTGGCATGGACTTGCAGGAGTTGTTCATGTGGTCTGATGGTTGTGCAGGGCAGTTCAAAGGTACCCCAGCATTGCAACAACATCGTCGCATGGCACTGAACTTGTCTGTGCCATTGTGGTGGTCGTATGGTGCCACCTCCCACTTCAAGGGCAGGCATGACTCGGAGGGTGGAGTCTTAAAGCATAAGCTCAGGGATATGGTCCTGGCAGATCATGATGGCTTGGCCACGTGTAGGGCTCAACAGCTGACAGCTGCTTTCAATAATAAGCACACAGAGCCTGCATCCCAAGTTGGTGCATGCAAGGCCCACCGGGACAGGGCAAAAGTGATGAGGAGGGAGTGCTTGGTATTGGATGAGGGGTTGGTGAAGGAGTGCTACAAGCAAGATGAGGATGCTGACAGCTTCGAGGGTACAGTACAAGGGTCTCGTGCACAACACAGCATGTATTTTCCTGCTACTACCGAGGGTGAGCTCATGTGGTCAATGACGGCATGTGCTTGTGGTGCACGCATGAGCAACCCCCCTCAGCCGTGTGGTGCACAGTGCCGTGGTTCGATGCCTCTTGAGCCAATGCCCATGCTGCTAGACAAGGAAGCTGCTAGGCAAGCTGCTTTGAACGCAGAGTGTATTAGGCTCATGCGCTTGGACAACCCTGGTATGCCTCAATTTGATACACTGAACAAGGACCTATTGAAAGCATGGTGCAAGCACAATAACATCAGAGGGGTTTCAAGTAAATCAAAGAATGAGTTGCGTGACATGTGCCTGCTGAAGTTGAGGAAGAAGGTTGAGGCACCACGGCACATGTAACACTGAAAGCCAGAGCCTTCCCCAGGCATCCCGACAACATATTGCCAAGTGATGATGTAGCGCTGTCATAAGGCAGCTTACATTTACATAGAGTCATGCCGCAACGTAAGTGAGGTAAGGGGTGCCAGCTTGCTGACTTGTGCGCATATGCACGAACTATATGCTCCATGCACTGACATGCAAGCAGGCGTACTGCACTTGTGCCGTTGGCTTACGGCGTGCGTAGAAGGACTGCCAGCCTCGCCTTATGATGTGCGTGAGTCTTTTAGGAGCGGAAAGCACAGGTCAGGTTTGGGCGGGCGCCGATCTGAGCTAGTGTTTTGCGGCTGCGGGGTGCCGGATACGCCTGTTACACCCAACTGCGCCAAAACTTTGTCGCGAGCTACACGGAGATTCGCGCCCCAGACCGTCTCACATTTGCGGGGCCAATGGCGGGGGTGACCACTATCACATTTAGTTATAAATACATGTAGTTATGCCATATGTAGAGGCCTAATGTCATGGAAGGTCACTGTCCGTGCTCGGAAACCGTTACACGACACCACTAATGACAAAGTAACGCCAGAGACTATGTGTGCTTTGTTGATCAGTCATCCTGACGCCAGCAACTCTGTGTGCTTTGCTGAAGAGTCAATAAGTTGCGGTGGTGCATTGTGGTTGCTATATTGAGCAGACAGACGATCAATGTACCGTCGATCATGTACCGACCACGGTTTGTATTCCTGCTAACCAATCAGCCCCTAGTGATACACGTGCCATTACCACGCTCACAGCCACTCCCACACCTGCAGCTACAGCCATCCCTGCCACCCGAATGCCCATCTTACACTCCACCTACTGCTTTCTCCACCACATCAGGTTTCACACACCACCACCTTCAAACCAGCTTTGAATCACCACCTCCACGTGCTGACAACCAGGGGTGGTGGTCGAGGTGCCTGCATGCAGCCCCCTACCTTGCTCCCATGACACCCCACAACTGGCTGGCTGGCTGGCGGCCCTGCACCGCATATCTCTGGCTTGGCAGCCATGGCTGGACTAGCTGGTTGATGAGCTGGTCAAGCTCTTGGCAAAAGCACATGCTAGTCTTCTACTAATTGCGGTGGTGACGGTGGTGGTGCTAGTGCTGTGGTCATGGTGGTGGTGGTTTGCAGAAGCGTAGCCAGTGCACCCGCCCCGTGCATCTGAAGCCTATGGATCGCATCATGGCCTCTGACGCAGCATTGCCATCCACCACGTGGCCAAACACGCAGTCCTGCAGCTGCCCAGCCTGCAACACCTTGTCCACCAGGTCAGCCATGCACAAGCTCATGAGGCCATGGCGCCTGAAGGCGGGCAGGCAGTGCGCCATGCCTAGAGATCCGTCATTGTATTGGAGGGCCCATGCCACTGGCTGCCCGAGCTCCCTGCTGCTGACACAGGCCACCAAGGGGCAGCCCTCCTCCTCTTGCTCCGCCTCCCCTCCCTCCTCCACTCCTCCCTCGTCCTCCGTCGCCTCCTCCGCCGCCTCCTTGTCCCCCTCATCAGCGCCATTACATGGTCGTTGCCGCTGTGCAGCAGCTGGGCTGACCTGGGCATCATGGACCTGGTTTTCCCTTTGCGGGCTGATGCGGGAGGTGCTGGCCTGGGTGCCACTGAGTGAAGGTGGCTGCATGTCCTCCGTGAGCTGAGTGCAGCTGCTGCTGTAGGTGTCCCTGCATGTTGAGCCAGGGTCCAGTGGAGGAGCCTCAGGCTCAGCACCGGGCTGGAGGGTCAGGGTGGCAGCTGGCAGGCGTATGCAGCTGCTGGGGTAGCTGGCAACCATCTGCTGCACCAGGCCCAGGCTGCCAGCGCTGCTGTATGTCCTGCAAGGAGGTGGAGGCACGGCAGGTGAGGGAGGTGCTGCTGGACTTGTAAACAGTAGTAGTAAAGCAGTAATATTCCAGGGTGATATGTCGCTCTTAAGCTACTTCCCTTGCATAAATGAACACATGAGGTGCATGTTCGAACAACCACACTTGAGACCAGGAGCGCAAGCACGCCCATGCAAGCATGACTACAGCATATGCCTTGTGACTGCATGCCTGCCATGCCCACCATCACAAACTCGGCATGACGATGTGCTGACTGTTGTGTGGAAAAGTCATCCAGCCTATTGAATGTCTGTGAGCAGTGGAGTCGTTCATGGTAATATGGTAAAGCATAATTAGTTCAGTGTAACTTGTCTTTCTTAGGCTAGTGCCCTAACAGTTACAGTGAAGCAGAACCTTATCACTGACAACAATACATACAAACCTAGGAGAAAGCACAACCACCACGTGTCACACTAGTTGCTACCTCACACTAGTTGCCACCTCACACAAGTTGGCCACCTTCAGGCGACCGTGGCCATTTTTCAACAGCACCTTCTGTTGTAGAGACTGCTCAAGAGACCACCCCACAAATAGGGAGGAGGAGCGGACTGCTGCCAGTCACTGCCACCCACCAATGCTGGTTGACGAGGGCCTCATCTTCCTGCCGTAGCCCCAGCTCCTTGCCATGTGGCAGTGGCAGCTCCTTGCAATGCTCTCTAACCATGGGATGTGGTGGACCAGCTCCTCAAAGAAGCCACGGGCTCCAAGCCTAGCATGCATGCAGCCTCTTCCACGCATGCAGTGCTCACCTGGTGCATGGCTCATTGTACTGAACCAGGTACCCCTTCCCTATCATCACGTCTTGCAGCGCCTCAGCAGCAGCGGCTGGCACGGCAGCGATGTTGAGAGGGCCAGCCTGCTGCTCAAGGAGCTTCCCTACTGCCGCTGCCGCAGTGCGCCATGCGCTAGTGCTGCTGCTGGCAGCCTTCTCTCCCAAGGCGCCTGTGACCTCAGCCATGCAGCTGGCATCCATGCTGCCCCCCACCTGGCCAATGAGCAGGTGATGGACTTTGTCAGGGTCAGTAGGGCTGCTGACTCTGGGTCCAGGCTGGTCCCTGATTACTCGTGCAGCCTGTTCCTGCCTGGGGCTCGAGGTGGGAAAGGCTGCATGGCCCTGTAGAAGGTTGTCCTGTTGCGCTGCTGCTGGTGCGTTGAGGTCGTCAGAAGCCACAAAGATGGAGTAGCTCCGGTCGCCCCAACCGTTGTATCGCAGTACCACCACATGGGCATTGCTGCAAGCCGCGTTGTGCTTATAGTTGCTGTGGTCTGTGGACAACAGTGTCGCACAAGAGCTGGTGGTACTGCTAGTGGCGGTATTCGAGTCAAGCCAGTCGAGTCAAGTTGTTTGGTTTGTAATACTATTTGTAAAATTTGAGAACAGCTTGCTGTTTATACAACAATCCTCTTCGATGCGAGAAGCGGTGCTGCGACTCGTGGGTCCAGCCTTCACTGTAGAGCAGCAGCCTGGTGCGTTGCCTCTCTTGATTTACACGCTGCGCCATTAGTGACAGCTGGGATTGCGTGCAGGCCCGTACGTGCAACGCCTGGAAGCAGCATGCCACCTGTTGCATCGAGAAATCGGGCAAGCCACGGGTGCCCAGCCTTCTTCCTCTGGCCCTGCTGCCCACAAAGTGGCTTCAGCTGCTGCTTCACCCGCACCCTCAGCCCCTGGCAGCATATCAGCTGGGGAGCTGTGCACGCTGCTGCTGACAGACCAGGAGGTGCTGGATGTGGTGCTGGCCCTCCATGACATCAGAGCAGCCCAGCTTTGCCACCTCTTGTCCTGGCCAGGGTTACATGCGCTGAAGTTGCCTCCTCCCAGTGCAGCCCTGGCTAAGCAGCTCAATCAAAGCCAGTGGTCAGTGCCAGGTAGTCAGCTGCTGTCCTTTGTCATTGCCCTGGAGTGGGACCATGACAACAGCCTGAAGGTGAGCTGGACAATCAGCAGCCAGGGCCCAAAATGTACCAAGTAGCACCATGACGCCCATAAGAGTTCTTCCCAGCACTTCTTTCGCTGCCCTCACCTCCCTGCATCTGTGCCTGGTGTGCTGCCCATGCAGGACAACCCTCTGCTGCGTGTGTGGGACAGCATGCACCGCGCCATGCTGCTGGTGCTGGCAGCCTTGCAGTCACTCCCCATCCACCCTCACCCTCAGCACCCTGACCCTGCTGCCATCGCTCACACCTCCACCACCGCCACCACCCAGCTGCCACCTGGATACCACCGCTGCAGCGCCTGCCTGCTGCTCAGCCTGCGCCTGGCCTTGAGCCTGGCCGAACACTCTGTGGAGCAGCGCCCAGACAAGGATCTTTGCCTTGCCCGGCTGCACGCCACCCTGCCTGGGCTGCTGTTGGGGCTGAGCACGTCAGTGACAGTGATGCGGGCAGCAGGCCACCCTGAGGCACAGGCCCAGCGTGTGCAGTTTGTGCGCTGCATGCTGCACCTGGGACCGCTGGTCAATTTCTTTGTGTATGGAGACATCACCCTTTTTGGCCAGGATCTGCTTGCTCGGCTGAAAGACAAGGTCACCACCTCCTGCCCTGATCAGCTGGCTCGCCTGCTGTCCAGCAGCCCGGTGGTGACAGGCTGGCCTGGGGCTCTGCCCCGTAAGCCCAGCCCCATGGACAGCAGCACTGCAGAGGACAGTCCAGGCCTGGGCCATAACAGTGGCAGATGCAGCAGCAATAGAGGTCGGGGCAGGGGCAGGGAGAAAAAGAGCAGCACAGTGCGCCATGTCCGCGGTAGCAGCCCTCCTGGTACAGCGGACCCAGCAGCTGTGAATGCTTATGCCCACTTGGCCCAGGCGCTGTGTGCAATGCTGGGGCGGCAGGAGGAGGAGCTGGGCATCACATGCCTGGCTGAAGGTAGGTGGACAAACACCATGCACATGCTAATGCATGTGGTGCTTGGCATTGCCTTACTTAGCCAGCAGGAAAAAGGCGCAACAACTCACTGCTCGTGCTCCTCCACATTGGATTCCACAAACCATGATGGCAAGGAGTAACAAAGAGTGACCACACCTTGCGTGTTCTGCTTAGGCGGCAGCAGGGGCGGTGTTATCTGGCTACACTTGGAGGTGGGGAGATGGACATTGGCATGAAACCAGGCTGACGGCATAGCAGCATGAATCAGCAATGACATGCTCAAATGTCTAGCTGTGACAGCTGTCCCGTCTTCTAGAGCAAACACACAGGTTGCTTGTAGTTCAGCACAGCCACCCTATAGAGCACTCGATATGTTACCTGTGCAGTATCACCAAGAATGATAGCCCATTTAAAATGTTTTGTCAGAATTTTTTACAATTATCATTCATGCGTATCCTCGTTCTGCGGGAGATCACGAGTTGAATACCTTCTACTATTGTGTTCTTGGCTCTCACGCCACGAATGCCGGAATCGGCACGGTCATGTCTATTCTGCTTCATGTCACAAGCTGTGATTACACTCCAGGATGTCCTTATGATCGAGGTCAAAGGATCACAGGATGGTTCAAGTGCTTACTAACAACAACGACTAGGGTTCAAGCGCTGAGGGCTAGGGCCAGAGCCTCAGCCTCTGGGGCTGCCACACAGGCAGCTTCCTGAGCCAAATCAGCTTCCGCTACAACCTCGAGGGCATCTTCATTGCCTGCGTGCGCCTTGCTCGCTGCACCCTTTTGTGACGGGTGTCGTGAACAAACTTGTAGCTGTTCCATGCACGCGCGTGGGAGGTTGTCGATGCCACCTTCGAGGTGGCCCTGATGGTCAGTGTCCCCTGCGCTTGTGTGCATGTCGGGCCACTGATGGGGTGGCTTAGGCTTGGCTGTCACATTGGCCTGGGTTTCAGAGCTATGCAAATAGTTGGGCAGCTGCACAACACACTCTGATGCTGTGGCTGGGCTGAGCTTCTCTGCCACCACCTTGAAGTCAGCCGCCACAGCAGCCTTGCAGTCACTCACCATCCGCCCTCACCCTCAGCACCCTCACCCTGCTACAACACCGCTGCAGCGCCTGCCTGCTGCTCAGCCTGCAGCCTGTTTGCCGGCTGAATTTAGGTGCTGGAGGTGGGGCTGCACTCTGGCTGTAAACTGCTGGGTGGTGTGGCCACTAGGAAGTGCTCAGGGTACCATCCTGCTGCACTTGGCTCCTGCTCGGCCCCCACCCTGCGTGCTTGTCATTCACTGTCTGGCCTGCTGCCACACCCCACACCCCAGAGGCTGCGCTGACTGCCTGGGTGGCTTAAGGTCGATTCCCACCACAATTGGCGATGCTGGATCACTTCTACTTTGCATCTAGGCCCTTGCCAACGCAAGGCACAGCAGGGGCCTGCTGGGCATGGGGCATGTGATGTGCACTCACACAAAGACACCATCTGTCTCCACCACCCAGTCATATGACATCTGCGTGGCACATGGTCGGCCTGCTTGCAAGCGCTGTGCCATTCATCTCTGACATATGCATGCATCATGTACGCAGGACCAGAAGCGTGGAGCACGTCGCAACAAGAAATTACAAGCCTAGCATCAACGACAGTGTGTGCTTTATTGCGAGAACAGCACTGCGCCCGCTACATAGTGCGCCTTCTGGAGGCAGCATCAGCCCCGAGCCATCCTGGTGCAGTCACCACCTTGGGCCCCTCACCTCCCTCCCCCAGTGTCATCAGTTCGCCGCTGCTTACCGTCATCCTCAGCGTGCTGCCGCGCAGCCTGGTGGTGTTTCAAGCCTGTATTGCCGCATTCCGCCTCGCAGTGACAACCAGCTCAGCCGCATTCCCTGCCTCGTTCCTTGGCTGCATCCGGGACTTCTACTTCGCACTCTGCCATGCTCTTGAACTGGTGATGCGGCTCTCGCCTGACCAGATATTGCAGCCGACCATGCTCCGGGTGTTGGTCCGCTCTGCCGCGGCTGGAGCGCACGCGTACATGACCCTGGTGTTGCTGCTGGACGATGCGCCAGACCAAGGGTCAGAGCCGCGCTCGCTGTCGGGCATCCCGCGCACGCCGGAGCTGGAGCAAACTATCTCCCGCATAATCAGCCGTGTGTGTTATATATGGATCCTTTTGCTTACGCCGCCTGGACGAAATGATCAGCTGTCGGGCATAAGAAGCAACGACCAATGCGGAGTTGCACAGGACGATGCAATGGACATGCAGAAGGAGCTCCACCAGCCGCCCTCAGCCCAGCAGCTGGCGCCCCTGGCCCTGGAGCTGGTGTGGGGCATGGAGGGCATGCTGCAGGTGAGCCAGCAGGTGAGGGGCCAAGGCGGCAGCGACAGGAATGGGGCGGGGCAAACTGGATTAGGCTAGGTGGCAGGGTGTCCATGAGAGTCCATGAGAGAAGTGCTCACACCTTCCTTGCAGCTAGTGTACGCCCACTCCGGCTCGAATTCCCTAGAAAAAACTAAAAAACTGGCTCGAAAACCTAGAATTCTAGGCTAGAGAAGTTTAGACTTCTAGGTTGGCGGTCGCTCCCTCCTGGCAGCCCTGCCATCCTGCCTTGGGCCAATTGGAGGGTAGGATCCACTGCTGTGTGCCTGCCCTTGTTTGCTTGCTCCCTTCGTGCCATTGTTTGCTTGCTTCCTACTTGCTTGCTATAAGCTGAGCTGGTCAATTGCCTGGTCCATGCTCGCCATTGGTCCTTTACTCTGTGCTGTGCTTGTGATGTGTCCCTTGCAGATGACGCAACAGCATTGGCGCATGTTTGAAACAGGGGTCGCCGAGGAAGTAGGCACAAATACGTTTTCTTTCTTTGCTTCGTGTGGGACGTCGTTGGACTTGTTTGGGCGTGTCATTGAGGTCCTAGCCGCACCCAGTGTGGTGGGCCCTGCTGGCTTGGCTGCCCAGCCTGCCTCTTGGCTGCCCTCGGGCAACAGCCTGGTGGAGGGCTGGTGCACCAGGCTGCTGGATGGGGTGTGTCAGCTCCTTTGCATCACCTCCCCTGGCTTGAAGGGGTCGCTGGTGCACAAAAGGACCAAGGGATGTTGGGCGCTTGCCGACAGCCATAAGTTCCTGCTCTCGGGTGGACAGCAGGCTCCCCCCAGCATGTCGCCAGAGGCTGAGCGGTTGCTGGCTTGCCTGACCCTCGTACTGACAGTGGCACTGCCCTTGGACACCTGGCTGGCAGCCGCCCCTTCCTTACCAGCAGATGAGGTTAAGGTCATAGAGCAAGCCTCAGCCATTCATGACTCGCTGACCAGCATGGAGGCAGAGCAGGTGTGGAGCTGGCAGGCGCTGGCTGCAGGCACCCCGGCTGAGGCCAGCTTGGCAAGTGTGTTGCAGGGTGCGGCAAAGAAGCTGCAGCTGCCACACCTGGTCGCACCTGCACCTCAAGGCTGGCAGCCTGGGCGGCTGATCCTGGATAGGGGCAAAGGCCCACCAGAGCTGATGGGGCTGTGCCTCCCAGCGCTGTGATCATGGCGTTTGCTGGACTAATGGCACAGACCATTACAACCCCTCAGGCAGGGCTTTTGCTAGGCTTGCACTGGGGGCTGGCATGCTGGGAGTGGCGGGGCAGGGTTGGGGCTGGGGCTGAGAGAAAGCTGGGTTGGCTTGGGACGGGTATGGGCGTATGTAAGATCTGAAAGAAACATGCAGCGCATTGGGAAGAGCAAATGGCGCCCACTAGAATTGTGCTTGCTCGTTCCGCTGGCTCTGAAGGCGCTCCGTTTTAGCGCGTGAAGATTCGCGTTTCTGGATCTCATCGGCTCTGGATCTCGTTTCTGGATCTCATCGGCTTGCGCAGCAGCTGTAGAGGTGCCAGTATCAGGCAGGATTTGGGGCAGCTGTCAAGGCTCCTGCATTAGAGAGCGGGCCGATTCTAGGAGCCACCACAGGTGAAGGTGTTGGGGCACCTGGAGGCTGGGCGGAGGAGATGGCGCTCAGGGTCGTCAGCACGGTTCTCAGCAGATCCATCGCCAGAGCATTAGACGGCCAGGGTTTAGAACGTTTCCCTCGAGAAGTCGAACCTCTGAAGCAGGTGTGGACGAAGGCCCACCTGGCTACCCCTCCCATTGAACCACCACGTAAGGGACATTTGACTTTGCGGCGTGCCTGGTGAGAGTTGAGTTGTCATTTTAACGCGGAACGCCTTACCTTTGCGTTGCGCTTGCGCCTGCGCGCCCGAGCTGCTGGCACCCTACGGTGACCGGCAGTCTGCCAGGCACGCGAACGGTTTCGCTCTGCGCAATGGGCCTTTGTCATGCTGCTTTACAGCACCCACAACGCAGGATGCAGAGTTCTTCGCTGCGGTACACTGCTGTACACTTTACGCATGGAGCCCATTTTTCTCAGTTACAGCCAGCTCAGTCGCACTGTGCCTGCTCATTTAAATGCTGCAGCACCATGTATCGTAGGTCAGCACGCAAGGTGCCGACTGGCACACACAACCCCACTGCCTTGCAATACTCGTTTAACAACGCTCAGCTTCTTGCCCAAGGTGCACAACTGCATCACGCTGTCTGGTGCAAATGAGCACAGAAGGGTGAGGCACTCATCGTCCCAATGCTTGTCATCCCTCTTCTGATCGAACATGGGCATGGCTACAAAGGGCTCCAGGTAGTGCTGCCAGTCCAGTCCAGAAGTCCAGAAGTGGATGGCCCCCTGCTGCAAGGGTGCGGGGGTGCCAGGACCCTGGTCTCCAGGTAGTGCTGCCAACTGGGATGTCGAGAAGGGCCTGCAGCACATCATGGCAGGGCAGGTAGCATGGTA
>JASKMD010000010.1:5314262-5389247 GCA_030144725.1 Haematococcus lacustris
GTGTCAACATGTCAAGAGGATGAGGAGGGCGGATGAGGAGGGCGGGGCGGGGTTAGGGGTCAGGGGTCAGGGGTGGGTCAGGGGTTGGGTTGGGCAAGCCAACCACCGCTCGACAGGTCAGCGGGTCAACAGTGTTAGCTCTAACAGCGCCCAGTGCTAAGAGGCACAGCTGCTTTGCAACTTGTGTGCCATTCATGGCTGTGAGGAGGTAGAGGGCACTAAAATAGTGCATTTGCAGTCATGACGCTGGCGGTGTGAAGTTCGCCTGCTGCCTGCTGGTGACATGCGGGTGATGTTGATTGCTGCTGATGTGCAGTCTTGCCGTCAATGTTAGTTAGTCACATGGTATGCCACATGGTATGCCACAGGGCAAGCTTGGCTCACTCGCCCCAGCCCACCTACTTCATGCCAAGCGCCTCACCCCTCCCTAGCCCCTCCCTAGCCCCTCCCCTCCCAAGCCCCACCCCGACACCAGCCCTCACCCTCCTGGTGTGCTGCCTGGCGCTGCCCCAGGTGGCTGCCCTACAGCACGAAGTGGACAACCTGACCCGGCTGCTGGTGGATGTCAAAGTGGCGTTTGCAGAGAAGGACAGTGAGGTGAGTGGGGTGACCAGCTGGCAAGGGGTGGGAAAGGCCCCTTAGTAGTTTGGCTTAGTGACGTCAGTTATCATCAAGGGAAGGGATGGGGAAAGGTTGGGCCTAGTAACGAGGGCGCCTGGAAACCAGAGTAGACTAGAATAAAGAGGTCGCATACCACCAGGAGCGGGAATTGTTCATGCTGCACATCAGCGAACGCCCTGAGTTATGATGGCCTTCATACCCTCACACCCATATCCTTTGAGAGGGGTCCAGGCCCTCACCCCACCTTGTGGGACCCTCACCCCACCTTGTGTGACCCTCACCCCACCTTGTGTGACCCTCACCCCACCCCACCCCACCCCACCCCACCCCTGGCTCAGGTTATGCGCCTGGCCCAGCGCCTGAAGCGCAGCCTGCTAGCAGAGCACAGCACACGCGACGAGGTGGAAAACCTGCGGCGCCGCCTGGCCGCCCTGACACCAGACCAAGTGCGCCCCTGCCTACCTGACCCTGCCCGCCTCACTCTGATTCACCCTGCTTGCCTGACCCTGCCTTCCAAACCCTGCTTGCCTCACCCTGGCTGCCTTTTCCAGGGGTTGGTCACATGCATGGCTGTGCTGCCCTGCTGCCTGCTGGCTGCTCACAGGCAGTGCTTGATGCAGAATTCGGCATTTCCAAGCAGCTTGCAGCGGAGGGCCTGGACGACAGCCTCCTCCTCACCTCTCAGTCACACAATACAGCTAACGGTGGCGCCCATGCTGCCACTGCTGCTGCTGCTGCTGCTGCTGCTGCTGCTGCTGCTGCTCCTGCCGCTCCTATTGGCCCTCCCAGCCTGCAGCGGGGTGGGTCCCTGCGGTTGCTGGGCGTCAGCACCGCCTCCAAACGCATCACCTCCGACAACATGGCGCCAGCTACAGGGCAGGGCGTGCCGCCCACATTGACGTGACCATGACCCTCATAGCAGACCACACCCTGCTAAATCGCTAGGTAGCCCATACAGCGCTCTTGCTCAGCCTGCTTTGCACAACGCATGTGAGTGTGACCAGTGTGACCGGATGTGTGACCAATGGTGGAGGAGCAGGGCGCGACAATAGGCAGGTTGAGCATTGTGTAGGCGCACTGCTCCTTCAGGAGCTGCAGGACTGCTTCCTACAGCTTTGGTGCGCGCTTGATGCCGCCAAGGGCCATCCTAGTCTAGGCTGCTGTCGACTCTAGTACCCGTCTTCTGCCCCTGCCAATGCATCTTCCCGTGCCCCACACCTCCCAGCAGCACTGTGCGCATGTTGATGGTTACACCAATGACAAGAGGGCTACTCTGGCGAAGCTGCGTGCGTTGAGGGTGGAGCTACCGCCCTGCAGCGAGGAGGTCGTTGCTCCTAGGTGGCCACCTCACTGCAGTGGCAGCATGCAATGATGATCAATGTCGGCTAGCTAGTCAGCGCCATGCTCTCGTGCAACCCAGGCGTTAGTCCGTGCAACCGAACAGGAACTGCAGCACATTAGAACACATTGCAGGGGTGACAGCAGGCCACGGCAGGAGCTGGATTACGGCATGAGCTGGATGATGATGATGATAATGATGATGCCAATGGCGGTCATGATGCCAAAGGTTTACGCTGGTGACAGCTTGCACCAAGCCGTCAACCATGAGGCTTCCAGGCTGCCCTCCCCCTCCAAGGGCATGGGTGCATGCTGGGCTGGACGGCACATTGTCGCACCCGCGACATTGGAAGGTTTCGAACCACGAAAAATTGACTGGTTAGCAAAGTTTTAGAAGTCTTTCAAAATGATTTATACTCAGATGTACAACCAACTACTCAATGCAATCAAAGAAACCAGGTCGAAGGCGCCTGCACACCTGATGTTATACTGATGAGCCTTGTCCCATTTACCAAACATGTAGCGGGAGATGCGGCGATGAAAGACGCCGTGCTGCAGCTCGCGGGGCCAGCCTACTCATTGCAGGAGCAGCCTGGTGTGTGCCGCATCGCCCGCTTGTCGTGCACAAGCAATACGAAACTGCCACCTTGCACTTTAGCTGCAGACGACAATTGTTTTTTTCGACATTGACGCTGTTACCTCGCACTATCACTACAGACGGCTATGTGCGACGCCTGGAGGCCGCCTGCCAGCTGCTGCATGAGGGACTCAGGCCACCCCGGGCCACGGGTGCCCCGTCTGCCTCCTCTGGCTCTGCTGCCCACAATGTGCCTCCAGCTGCTTCGCCCATACCCTCTGCCGCGGGCAGCATCTCAGTTGGGGAGCTGTGTACACTGCTGCTGACAGACCAGGAGCTGCTTGATGTGGTGCTGGCCCTCCATGACATCAGAGCAGCCCAGCTTTGCCACCTCTTATCCTGGCCAGGGTCACATGCGCTGAAGTTGCCTCCTCCCAGTGCAGCCCTGGCTAAGCAGCTCAGTCAAAGCCAGTGGTCAGTGCCAGGTAGTCAGCTGCTGTCCTTTGTGAGTGCCCTGGAGCGGGACCATGACGACAGCCTTCAGGTGAGCTTCACAATCAGCATCCAGGGCCCAGAGTGTTGGTGCTACCCTGGTGCAGTGCTAGACGGATAGACAAAGGAGCACCATGATGCCAAGCAGTAGGGAGCTGCACCGTCATTCGTTTTTGATATGTTGATGAGCCCATGCTGCCCCCTGAGAGGTCTTCCCAGCCGTAACCCATGCTTTGCCTGACGAGACAACTGGCCCAGAAACACCTCCTCTTCTTCTCCTCACCTCCCTGCAGCTGTGCCTGGTGTGCTGCCCATGCAGGGTGACCCCCTGCTGCGTGTGTGGGACAGCATGCACCGCGCCATGCTGCTGGTGCTGGCAGCCTTGCAGTCACTCCCCATCCGCCCTCACCCTCGGGACCCTGGCCCTGCAGCCACCACACCTACCTCCGCCACCACCCAGCTGCCACCTGGCTACTACCGCTGCAGCGCCTGCCTGCTGCTCAGCCTGCGCCTGGCCATCTGCTTGGCCCAGCACTGTGCAGCGCAGCCCCTGGGCATGGACTCAGCCCTTGCCCGGCTGCACAGCACCCTGCCTGGGCTGCTGTTGGGGCTCAGTACGTCAGTGACGGTGATGCAGGCAGCAGGCCACCCTGAGGCACAGGCCCAGCGTGTGCAGTTTGTGCGCTGCCTGCTGCCCCTGGGAATAGAGGTAGCCACAAGCTTGGTGAAGACAGACCTCAAAGCCAGCAGCAGCAGCAGCAGCAGCAGCAGCAGGCACCATGGTAGCAGCAGGGGCCAAGCCAGCAGCAGGGGTCCCCGTGGCAACACAGGTCGGTCTGGCGCTTCACAGAGCGCTGGTGACAAGCTGCATGCACTGGCTGTTGACAACTATGGCTACCTGGCCCAAGCGTTGTGTGATGTGCTGGGGCGCCAGCAGGAAGCGTTTGACCTCGAGAAGTTTGTCATCGCATGCAACGAAAA
Source organism: Haematococcus lacustris (assembly GCA_030144725.1). Classification (NCBI taxonomy): domain Eukaryota; kingdom Viridiplantae; phylum Chlorophyta; class Chlorophyceae; order Chlamydomonadales; family Haematococcaceae; genus Haematococcus; species Haematococcus lacustris. The sequence goes on from JASKMD010000010.1 coordinate 5,318,272, forward strand.
AGGTAAGCCACCGGCATCTTTTGAAGTGAGCCAGCGACCTGGTAGTCTCTCTAGGAGCAGCCTCTAGGTTGTTCCAACAGCATGACATGGACCTCAGCTATTGTGAATGGGAGGGCAGCTGGCTCACTGTCTGCACCGCACTGTAAGCCTCACACTTATGTGCCTCACACTTAGCAACCACTTGACAAGTTAAGGTGAAGTGGTTGCACACTTGGTGATGCCAGGACCTCTTGGCTGGAACAATCTCCATAAGAGGGCAGTGGGTCACTGGAGTGAGTTAGGATGTGCACCTATGACACTCATGAGGGTAGACCCGAGAGCGCCCTGGCGGCATACGTCAGCCCGAGGGTACCACACATGAGGGTAGACATCTGCCGGCGGGGGCCCTCCCCATGTTGAGAAAAGCCAACAGCGGCGCACAGTTCCTTATCGCACGCCCCTTCAGGGGAGTTATAATCCTTTAATTGTGTTCGTTGTTTCGTTTTCGCATCTTTCTTTCAGCGTATGAGCTTTCAGCCAAGCAGGGTTGCCAGTATGTCCTATCTTACTGCCATGATGAGTGTTTGACCTAACCCTCCTGTCATTCCGGGCCACTAACAAGCTTATTCTTCTACATGGGTCAGGGGCTAGGCTGTTGCAGGACTGACCTTTTGCTTCAAGACCTAAAATCACAACTAATGGTGCTTCGACATCTTCGTGGCATGAACTTGCCAAACCACCTGGCAAATTATCAGTGGCAGCACGGTATGCAAAAGAGTTAAGCCATGGCATTTGCTGACCCCGCTGTGTCTTGCTACATCTTGTCAATAACGCCCTGGTGCAGGGCCAGGTAGCAATGTGGAGCTCATGATAGATGTCGTCAACTTTGGGGCTATGGCATCAATGGTGACGTCCCAGCACTTCGTCGACCTGAATCAGCCCCTGGATAATGCAGCCAGGGCAGCAAGCCGCACAAGTGCTAGGGTTACCGCCTCTCGCCATTCCGCAGCGGCAGTCAGAGTGGCGCTGCTGGTGTCCGACATCCTCACTTTGCTTGCCCGTTGCCTTACGGGATTCCAAGCTGCAGTCGTGGCGGTTAAGCTCTCTGCGACAATAGCCACCGTTGATGAAAGCATGGTCATGCAGCAAAAGAAGCTGAAGCCCTTCCTCACCCACTTCCCTACCATGCACGCTGCGCTATACGAGGCCGTTGAGAAGCTCTCGGAACTCGTGCAAGACTGGAGATGCCGGCCGGCTGTGCTGCGCACCGGCTTGCGCGTCGTTACCGCTGGAGCGCTTGCACACAACACCATGGGGTCGTTGCTCCCCTACGCGGAGCATATGACCAGAATGCCACACACCACCTCAACGCGGAGCTTGCTGCCCGCCACGGTGCAGCATTTGTCGGACATGGAAAAGACACTCATCGATATGTTTCTTCAAGTAACCCACCTATGGAGCCTGGTCCTGGCGCAAGATGTGAACGAGGTGAACGAGCCATCGACGGGATATCTCCGTACGGATGACGATGACTTCTACCTGCCCTCTCCATCCTCACCTCAGCTGGCACCCTTGGCCCTGGACCTGGTGCTGGGTATGGAGAACACGCTGCAGGTGAGAGGCAAAGTAACAGGTCATGGCATCTGAGCTCCATAGGAGCAGCTAAGACAAAATGTGATGATGATGAATAAGTAAGCAAGTAGCACCTGTGGCTGTAAGTGATGCATGCGTCGAGTCAAAGCAGCTGAGGTAGGGAGGCCTCCTCAGTGATGCTGACACCTGGCTTGGAAGCTCTCTTGCCTACAGACACACTGCACATGCTCTAGACTGCTGCTATGCCTGCTGAGCTGGTATCAAGCTCTTGTGCGATGATTGTCACTCCTGGCATGCCCATTGCAGATGGTGATGCAGCATCAAGACATGGTGTGGAAGTGGCCATTCTGGAATGACCCCGAGCTTGTGGAAAGCCTTGTGCATGGCTACAGAAATTATTTGGACTTGTTTGGGCATGCCATCGAGCTCCTGGCCACACCCAGTGTGGTGGGCCCTGCTGGCCTGGCTGCCCATCCTGCCTCTTGGCTGCCCTGCGGCAACAGCCTGGTGGAGGGCTGGTGCACCAGGCTGCTGGCAGGGGTCTGCAAGCTGATGTACATCACCACCCCAGCCTCAGCGGCTGTACCCTTCCTCTTGAGGATGATGCTTAACGAAAGGCTTCATGGCAGCTACAAGCTCTTGCTACGCGGGCAGCGTCAGGCCCCCCCCAGCATGTCCCCAGAGGCTGAGCGGCTGCTGTCCTGCCTGACCCTGGTACTCACAGCCATGCTGCCCCAAGACCTGTGCCTGGCACTGGCTCAACGCGTGACAAAATCAGTGCTGGAACTGGAAGTGAAGTTGGCGAGTGACCATGTTGCCATGGGGGTTGCGCTGTCCAAGCTGCAGCCTGAGCAGGTGTGGACCTGGCAGGCGCTGGCCGCTGGCACCCCGGTTGAGGCCACCCTGCAGGGTTTGCTGCCAGCACTGGCCTCCTTGTATCAGTTGCAGGGCCTGGTCACGCCCATAGCACCAGGGTGGCGACATGAGCGCCTGACGCTGGCGCTGGGTGAATGGCACAGCTCTTATTGCAAGGCGGTGAAGAAGACATCAGGCTGATCGCAAGGTTCACAAGCCTCATCGCAGCTGCCATGGGCGACTTGCATGCATGGCCTGTCAGCATGCAACCGCGGGTGCATCCCCACCAAGAGCAGCCCACAGCCCCACAGCCTTCCCTGCATCAGAGTGGCATAAGGCCGCAGCCTCCCACTGCCCACCCCACAGCTCTGCTGTTAAAGCAGCCACCAGCGCAACTGTTGTGCCCAGCACCGCCCCAGCATTGCATAGGACAAGGTACACCTCATGCTATGTGGCCTAGGGAGCATGCTCTGACTGGATCTGCCAAGTCAGCCTGATTCAGGCCAGAGCATAAGTGCTGTCCATAGATTTGTCTAACTCAGTGCGAACTTGCATGCTCAGTTTGTTGTGACGGGTATGCCTCTAGCGTGATCAGCTAGGGGACAGGCTCCATGGGCACATCACTGGCTTTAACAGCCCGCGGGTTAAGGAACACTAGCAAGTTGTTCCACAATGAACTGCTCATGTGAGTTGCTCATGTGTGAAGCTAGGCAGTAGCTGTGAGGCGAGTGGCGCTGCCTAGTTCTTGTGTGGTTAAAAGGAGCTGGAAGGGGAAACAGGCAGGGTGTTGTGGGCTTGCACTGGGGGCTGGCATGCTGGGATTGAGGGACGAGGGGTAGCTGAAAGGACGGTCAGGACGGTGCTAAGTACGGCCAAGCCCAGCAGCCCCAGCAGCAGCAGCAGCAGCAATGGCTACCCCCCTGCCCTTCCTAGCAGTAATGGCGGCAGTGGGGGCCTGCCAGCAGTGGGTCATGGGTCACTGTTGCTGTTCCGCACCTGTTCCCGGTGACATCCTCACACGCAGTGTTTGTAGCTGACGTGTAGCTCTCAGCTAACACATCCTTGAGGCCAAGCTGCCACACCTGCCTCACTGTCTATACACAGGCCTGTCCTACCTGTCAGGCATCAAGCTGTTAGGATGACGGGCAGCAACATGTGCAAGGGGAAGGGGAAACAGTCAGGCAGTGTTACCAAATACGGCTGGGCCGTCTTTTATCGTACACCGTTTTTTGCTGTCAGCCGGTCCCAACTGAGAGAGAACCTACCCCTGGTAAGCAAAACGACGCCGCGTCTTAGTCACGTGGTTTCCTATTATGTTTCGCACATCACTGGATAGAGGAGTCTGTCAGCTATGCAGTGGAACTTATATCATCTAATACTGTGCAGTGTGCCCAGCCAGCGTTCAGTGCCAGGGAGCTAGCTGCTGTCCTTTGTCACATCCCTGGATGATGACAACAGCTGGGAGGGGAGCTTGACAAACATCAGCCAGGATCCCAAATAGCCCTTCGATGCCCCTTGATGTAGATGTTACCCTGGTGCAATGATAGATAAGTACAGTAGCACCACGATGCAATGCAGCAGGGAGCTGCACTGTCATTGACTCTTGATATGTTGATGATCCCATGCTGCCCCCTGAGAGGTCTTCCCAGCCGTAACCCATGCTTTGCCTGACGAGACAACTGGCCAAGAAACACCTCCTCCCCCTGACCTTCCCCCTGACCTTTTTAGACCTAACTTGTGCTATGGCTGGAGCTAGACAACTGGCCACGACTCACCTCCTCTTGCTCTCATCACCTCCCTGCAGCTGTGGCTGGTGTGCTGCCCATGCAGGGTGACCCTCTGCTGCGTGTGTGGGACAGCATGCACCGCGCCATGCTGCTGGTGCTGGCAGCCTTGCAGTCACTCCCCATCCGCCCTCACCCTCAGCACCCTGACCCTGCAGCCACCAACCACACCTCCACCACAACCCAGCTGCCACCTGGCTACCACCGCTGCAGCGCCTGCCTGCTGCTCAGCCTGCGCCTGGCTGTCTGCCTGGCCAACCACTGTGTGGATCAGCCCCTGGACCAGGACCTAGCCCTTGCCCGGCTGCTGCTGTTGCTCCTGCTCATGCATCCACCCTGCCACTGCCACTGCCACTGCTGCCGCTGCTGCTGCTGCTGCTGCTGCTGCTCCTGCTCATGCATCCAACCTGCCACTGCAGCATAACTTCCACTCTGACCCAACCCTAACTCCAGCCCTCTGGAAGCTGGGCTGACGAGAAAGCCACAGCTCAACTGGGTCGATGGGGGTGGGGTGAGATGAGCAAGCAAGTCAGCACACAGGGTCAACAGGTGGACCGGGACAGCTTTGACAGTAGCCCTGTACTCCAGTAACAACCCTAACCCAAACCCTTTCCTTTAACCCTGACCCCGTGCCTCACCTCACCCGTTCCCACCCCAGGTATGCTCCACATGGCAAGCTTGCTCACTCGCCCCCAACCCACCTACTTCATACCCAGCGCCTCACCCCTCCCTAGCCCCTCCCAAGCCCCACTTCTAGCTCCCTAGCCCCTCGCCGCCTCACCCCTCCCTAGCCCCTCCCCTCCCTAGCCCCACCCCTCCCTAGCCCCACCCCTCCCTAGCCCCTAGCCCCACCCCTCCCTAGCCCCACCCCTCCCTAGCCCCACCCCGCCACCAGCCCTCACCCTCCTGAGGTGCCGCCTGGCGCTGCCTCAGGTGGCTGCCCTACAGCACGAAGTGGACAACCTGACCCGGCTGCTGGTGGATGTCAAAGTGGCGTTTGCAGAGAAGGACAGTGAGGCGAGTGGGCTGACCAGACAAGGGGTGGGGAAAGGTTTGGCCTAGTAACAAGGGCACCTGGAAATCAGAGTAGAACAGAATGAAGAGGGCGCATACACCAAGGCCTGTAGTTACCCTTTTGGCTTGGTAACGTCAGCGCCTGGGACTAAGTATAGAGAAAGATGAAGAGGTCGCATACCACCATGAGCGGGAATTGTTCATGCTGCACATCAGCAAACGCCCTGAGTTATGATGGCCTTTACACCCAAACACCCTCACATCCATACCCACTGTGGGTGGTCCAGGCCACTCTCCTAGGAGTGAGACCCCCTGGCATTGCTCACACTCACGGAGCCTTCTGCCGACCCTGCCCCCTCTGACCCCCACCTAACCCCACCTTGTGTGGCCCTGAACCCCACTATGTGTGACCTTCACCCCACCTTGTGTGACCCTCACCCCACCCCACCCCACCCCACCCCTGGCTCAGGTTATGCGCCTGGCCCAGCGCCTGAAGCGCAGCCTGCTAGCGGAGCACAGCACACGCGACGAGGTGGAAAACCTGCGGCGCCGCCTGGCCGCCCTGACACCAGACCAAGTGCGCCCCTGACTGCCTCACCCTGTTTCACCCTGCTTGCCTGACCCTGACTGACCCTGCCCGCCTGACCCTGCCTGCCTCACCATGAACGTTTCTTCTAGGGGCTGGTAACGTGCATGGCTGTGCTGCCCTGCTGCCTGCTGCCTGCTCACAGGCAGTGCTTGACGCAGAATTCGGCATTTCCAAGCAGCTTGCAGCGGAGGGCCTTGACGAGGAGTCCCCAACATGGGGTTGGTAATCTTCATGCAAATACTCTTTCATTACTGAACCGTTTTCGATAGCGTTCATCACGTTGGCAGCTGCGAATTTATGCGCATCTACTGGCAAGCGGCGCGTTACCTCTTGCCAGTGAGGCCATGCCGGCGCAAGCGAGCGCGGATACACCTCAGCTGCTCACCATCGATTGTTCTAGTGGTATGTAGCGGCATCAGCGATGGAACTGCGGCTGGCATCGAGCCAGAAGTACAATCTCATTGCTCCACGAGCCTTTCATTGGTGCAGGCGGCGTCGGAAGACCGTCGTTGGGCAAGAAATAACGCGACATTGCAACGAGGTGCGATTTGATAGAGGTCTCTCTAGCCAGCCACACAGAAAAAAGGACCCCCTTGCACAAACCGTCATGTTGTGAGCTGACCACTCTGAGTTATTAGAATGTCTCGTTATTACCTTGTTCATTACTCAACGACACAGCTGCTGGAAAAGAAAGCACGGCAAACCATCAATTAGGCCCGCCTCCTCACCCTTTGGCGTGACCCAACTCTGCCTTGCAGGATTGACTAGCCTACTCCGGCCGAACCCCCTTGCAGCCCCACCACCTCCCAGCCCCCGCCGAAGCCTCCCACCCCCTCCCGCCCCCTCCCAGCCCCTTCACTGCCCTGCCACCCCTTCCCAACCCCTCCCAGCCCCTCCCAGCCCCCTCACTGCCCTCCCACCCCCTCCTAGCCCCCTCACTGCCCCGCCAACCCTTCCCACCCCCTCCCAGCCCCTCCCAGCCCCTCCCAGCCCCTCCCACTCCCTCCCAGCCCCCTCACTGCCCTCCCACCCCCTCCTAGCCCCCTCACTGCCCCGCCAACCCTTCCCACCCCCTCCCAGCCCCTCCCAGCCCCTCCCAGCCCCTCCCACTCCCTCCCAGCCCCCTCACTGCCCTCCCACCCCCTCCTAGCCCCCTCACTGCCCCGCCAACCCTTCCCACCCCCTCCCAGCCCCTCCCAGCCCCTCCCAGCCCCTCCCACTCCCTCCCAGCCCCTCCCACCCCCGCCACCGCCTCCCACCCCTTCCCACCCCCTCCCAACCCCTCCTTTATACCCATGGGTCCCAGCCGGCAGCATGCTCATCTTCAAGCACTTGTAAAATCACCTAGGGCTGGCTATCTGCACAGCCCTAGCGGCTTGAAAGCCGCAGCAAGGAGGGCTGAAGCTATTGCTTTGGAGGTGCACGCCAAGAATGAGTTGCTGATGACTGAGACCGAGATGGCTGCACATGCAAGAAGCATGGCAAGGTGCTGGTCATCAGAGTGACAGCTGCTGTGCCCAAGGATGCAAGCCCCGTAACGGGGTCAGCTTCAGGACAAGCTGAAGGGTCTTGTCATGGCCCACATTCGCAACACATTGACCGGCCTGCATGGGGATGAGCAGGAGGCAGGTGCTGATGCTGATGCTGGTGCTGGCGCCGCCCCTGGGCTGCCCCCCCCTCCTGCTGCACCCCCCTGGCAGCAGCTGGCAGCTGGTGCTGGCGCCGCCCCTGGGCTGCCCCCCCCTCCTGCTGCACCCCCCTGGCAGCAGCTGGCAGCTGGTGCTGGTGCCGCCCCTGACCTGCCCTCCCCTCCTGCTGCACCCCCCTGGCAGCAGCTGGCAGCTGGTGCAGGTGCTCCCCCTGAGCTGCCCTCCCCTCCTGCTGCACCCCCCTGGCAGCAGCTGGCAGCTGGTGCAGGTGCTCCCCCTGAGCTGCTCATATCTCCAGCCGAGCAGCAAGGGGCCACATCGCAGCTGGACACGAGCTCTACACGCAAGCGGAGGGCGGGCGTGAGAGATGGGACCCAACCTGCTAAGCAAGGTAACAGAGCAATAGCCTCCACACCTTGTAGGGTTGTGTAGAGTGGCCAAGTCATCAGTACTGCTCACGAAGGGGTCAAGCATCGCAGCAACCTTGTATGTTTCCGAGCATGGGTGAAGGGGCGTTGTTAGATCGGTTTGGCGTGCCATGTGAATCGTTTTGACTGCGCGACTGTGCCTCACTGTGCGCAGGTGCTCCTGGGCCACGTCGGTCACGTCGGTCGATCGCGGCGAGGCCCGCATGAGCAAAATTGGCACGAATTTGAATGTCAAGATTTGAGCCGCCATAGCACTCAGCACACTGCACTATATTTAATGTTACAAGCTGCACCGCATAGCTGAAAGAGTTCTCTATCCAGTGATGTGCGTAGCATAAATAGAAACCACGGCGCTGAGACGCGGCGTCGTTTTGATTACCAGGGGTCGTTTTTCTGTTAGTTGGGGACACCTGAACGACAGCCTCCTCCTCACCTCTCAGTCACACAATACAGCTAACGGTGGCTCCCATGCTACCGCTGCTGCTGCTGCTGCTGTTGGTGCTGCTGCTCCTGCCGCTCCTATTGGCCCTCCCAGCCTGCAGCGGGGTGGGTCCCTGCGGTTGCTGGGCGTCAGCACCGCCTCTAACCGCATCACTTCTGACCACATGGCGCCAGCTACTGGGCAGGGCGTGCCACCCACATTGACGTGACCATGACCCTCATTGCAGACCACACCCTCGCTAGGTAGCCCATACAGCGCTCTTGCTCAGCCTGCTTTGCACAACGCATGTGAGTGTGACCAGGGTGTGACCAGTGTGACTGCTAGTGTGACCAGTAGTGGGCGAGCAGGGTGCGGCAATAGGCAGGATGAGCAGTGTGTAGGCCCATTGCTCCTTCCAGGAGCTGCAGGACTGCTTCCTACAGCTTTGGTGCGCGCTTGATGCCGCCAAGGGCCATCCTAGTCTAGGCTGCTCTCGGCTCTTGGACCCGTCTTCTGCCCCTGCCAATGCATCTTCCCGTGCCCCACACCTCCCAGCAGCACTGTGCACATGTTGATGGTTACACTAATGACGAGAGGGCTACTCTGGCGAAGCTGCGTGCGTTGAGTGAGGAGCTGCCGCCCTGAAGGGTGCCGCCCTGCAGGGGTACTACAGAACATCATTGAATGCTAGTGGCATTCAAGGACGTTCAATGTGCGCTAGCCAGGTGGCGCTCCTGCTCCCCTGCAGCCTAGGCGTCAATCCGTGCGTTCGAACGAGAAATGCAGCACGCACCATATTGCCCGGGTTAGTGCAAGCAGAGTAAAGAGGAGGAATTGGATGCTAATGACGGTAATGATGATGGTGGTTTACACTACTGGCGGCTTGTATCAGGTCGGCTTGTATCAGTCAGACTTTCTCCAGCGCATCTACATGGGTGCTTGCTAGGCTAAACAGCACTCTGTTGCACCTGCAATGGGTACGGGCAGTAGTGCGGATGTGGGCACGCCTCAAGGGCGCTGTTGTGGACAGCTGTGGCTGTCATGCATGGCTGCTGGGGATCGTGGACGCCACTATGTATCCTGTTGCTTAGGGAGTGGCAGCGTGGAGTGGCAGCGTACCTAGCTACCTTGAGGAGTGGCAGCGTGAAAGGGTGCAAGTGTGTGACGCAGTAAGGCGCACAGCCCACCCTACCTGACCCAACCTCCGTCAGTCCTACAGACCAATGATGCATCTGAGCAATGCTGCAGTCTCCAACTCGGCTGCTGTCACAGTCCAAGTGGCAGCAGCCTCTAGGTTATTCCAATTGCAAGACATGGACCTCAGCTAGGGCAAGTGGTCACCCCTGCCATTGGCTGCACCCCTGATAAATATCTGACTGATCTTTAAGAGTTTTTCAGCGAATCTTGGGGCTGGGCTGGGCTGGGCTGGGCTGGGCTGGGCTGGGCTGGGCTGGGCTGGGCTGGGCTGGGCTGGGCTGGGCTGGGCTGGCTGGGCTGGCTGGGCCCTCGTATGCATCTGGGCTGGTTGGGCCCTCGTATGCGACTGGCGCAGCACAGGCTCAAGCTTATTCCAGAAGCTGGCGCTGCCCTTCCGCTTCATGGCTGTGAGCTCGGCTAGCAGTTGTACGGTCGCCACATCTCTCGTATGCATCATCCAACGCAATGAATGCCATCGGGTATCGCAGCGACTTATATGCGACCCGCGGTTACGGCCACACCGGTGACTTGTGCGTCCTGCGTCCTTTGCAATCTCGCGATTTTGCCGTCGCGTGTACGGTTCAAGCGTGAAAACTACGGTCAAACCTACGGTATTGTACGGTCAACCGACGTACCTACGGCTGCCTAAGGATACACGGTGGTCGGGGTACGCTACGTATATACTGTATATACGTACCTACGTATATACGCCGCTACGGTTCTGGCCAACCCCAATCACTGCCTCCCTGCACCCATTAAATAACTGCTCATGTGGGTGACCCAGGTAGTGAGGAGCGAGGCAGTCGCTGTGCGGTGTGATGGAGTTCTTGTTTGCTGACGAGGAGCTGAAGGTCAGAAAAAAGGGTGTGTCCAGAAAAAAGGGTGTGGCCAGAAAAAAGGGTGTGGCCAGAAAAAAGGGATCAGAAAAAAGGGTGTGGATCAGAAAAAAGGGTGGGATCAGAAAAAAGGGTGTGGCCAGAAAAAAGGGTGGGATCAGAAAAAAGGGTGTGGATCAGAAAAAAGGGTGGGATCAGAAAAAAGGGTGTGGCCAGAAAAAAGGGTGGGATCAGAAAAAATGGTGTGGCCAGAAAAAAGGGTGTGTCAGTGACTGACACTGTCCTTTACACGAGGTTTATTTCTCGCTCAGGATGCCGATTGAGCATCGAAGCACACCAGTGTGTAGAGGACTCGATTATCTACACGGAATGCCTGTCCTCAGCTCAGTGAAGGACGGTGGTTCACTCTCACACGCGACATGACCCTCAGCACTTAATGATATGCTGAACATCTCATTATTGAGTGCGTGATGCTCATAATTAGGGTACGCCCATAGAATTCTAGGTGGCTCGGATTCCTAGAAATTTTTCCTGAGCCTAGAAACCTAGAAATATAATTCTAGGTTGGCCGGTCGCTCCTTACTCATAATGTTCAACATGGGTTTGTATTGACCAACTCATATGCTTGTTTTACAGGTACCGGCAGCTTCTGTACCTACAGCTCTCTTGCTACTTTAGGTCGAAACAACAGGCATAGCGACCGTCTACGGAGTATGTTTGCCGTCGTGAATATGTTGACAATCAGTCCAGCATGCAAATCCATCGGCTAACATACAACATCGCGCATGGTAGTCTAGCCAATCAAGGAAAGTACCAAAGGCGCCGTAACACCTGCTTTTATATTGAGAGGCCTTCCACCAAATCGTAAACATATCGCGAATGATGCGGCGATGAAGGACGCTGTGCTGCAGCTCGCGGAGCCAGCCTACTCATCGGCGGAGCAGCCTGGTGTGTACCGCATCGCCCGCTTGCCGTGCACAAGCATTCAAACCTAACTACCACTATCACTACAGACGGCTATGTACGACGCCTGGAGGCCGCCTGCCAGCTGCTGCATGAGGGACTCAGGCCACCCCGGGCCACGGGTGCCCCGTCTGCCTCCTCTGGCTCTGCTGCCCACAATGTGCCTCCAGCTGCTTCGCCCACACCCTCTGCCGCGGGCAGCATCTCAGCTGGGGAGCTGTGTACACTTCTGCTGACAGACCAGGAGCTGCTGGACGTGGTGCTGGGACTACATGACATCAGAGCAGCCCAGCTTTGCCACCTCATGCCCTGGTCAGGGTCACATGCGCTCAAGCTGCCTCCTCCCAGTGAAGCACTTGCCAAGCAGCTCAGCCAAAGCCAGCGGTCAGTGCCAGGCAGCCAGCTGCTAGCCTTTGTCAAAACCCTGGAGCGGGAGAGCAGCCTCAAGGTGAGCTCTGCCACTGCTCCTTGCCTAATGCTTCCTCCTCTTGCTTGCAGCTGAGCCGGGATTGCCTGGAATGTGGCTAGCATCTAGCATCTAGCCTTGGCTTTGTAAGCTTGACAGTCAACAACCAAGGCCCATGTGGGCTACCATGTACTAGGGATCATAACATTCTGATGTGTGTATATGCGGGGCAACAAGGGCAAGGTGTGCAGGCTATGTGCGGGGCAACAAGGGCTGCTGCTGCTGTAACATGTAACACATTGGACTAGTGTCACCCTGACAGTGCAGTGCTAAGAGGATAGGCAAATTAGCCCCATGATGCCATGCAGCAGGGAATTGCATCATCATTAGTTCTGGATATGTTGTTGAGCTTTTTCCAGCCCTGACTCATTCTTTGGCTGGAGCTTGACAGCTTCTTGTTCAGCTGGCCTGACCCTCGGGCCCTAACCCTGCACTCCCTCCTTCCTCCCTCCCTCTTCCTCCCTCCTCCTTCCCAATGCCATTCCTCCCCTCCCCCTCCTGCCCACCCCCTCCTCAGCTGGCTTGGCCCCACCTCCTTCTGCTCCCCTGCAGTGGCTGTGGCTAGCGTGCTGCCCATGCAGGGTGACCCTCTGCTGCGTGTGTGGGACAGCATGCACCGCGCCGTGCTGCTGGTGCTGGCAGCCTTGCAGTCACTCCCCATCCGCCCTCACCCTCAGCACCCTGACCCTGCAGCCACCACCCACACCTCCACCACCACCCAGCTGCCACCTGGCTACCACCGCTGCAGCGCCTGCCTGCTGCTCAGCCTGCGCCTGGCCCTCTGTCTGGCTCAGCACTGTGCGGAGCAGCCCCTGGGCAAGGAAGCAGCCCTTGCCCGGCTGCACAAACCCCTGCGTGGGCTGCTGCTGGGGCTGAGCATTGCAATGACAGTGATGCAGGCAGCAGGCCACCCTGAGGCACAGGCCCAGCGTGTGCAGTTTGTGCGATGCATGCTGCACCTGGCATCAAAGTTATCCGCATTGGACACAGACCCCAGAGCCATCAGCAGCATCGGCAGCAGCAGGGGCCACGGTAGCAGTTTGGGCCAAGCCAGCAGCGGAGGTCTGCAAGGGCTGCATGCACTGGCTCTCAATAGCTACGGTTTCCTGGGCCAGGCGCTGTGTCATTTGATTGGCCGCCAGGAGCAAGCGTTTGCCCACAAGGAGTTGATCACCACGTGCCAACAAGAAGGTAAGCCAGCGCTTGTAGCTAGGATGTAGCGCTTGATAAGGGCGTTCCAATGCCGCACAGCTATCGAAACACTGCCATACAGCTCGTGGACAAAATGTGACCTGGAAATGCAGCAACGGCAATTCCATGCACAGGGATACCTTGCATGGGGTCTTGGTGCATCATGTCAATGATGCCTGAATGCAGGGCCGGGTGGCATGGAGGAGCTCTGGAACGATGTCGTCAGCTATGGGGCAATGGCATTATCAAAGACATACCAGATGTCCATTCGCCTGCAACTATACCTAGATGACCCAGCCAAGGCAGCACGCGCCACCAAATATGACTTTGTGCCTTTCATCCTCGGTTTGCTCGCCCGTTGCGTGCCCGAATACCAATGTCTCATAGTGGTGGTGGACCTTACTTTGGCAATAGGTGCCGTCGTTGGAAGTACATTCGTGGGTCAGCAGAAGCCAGAGCTCTTCCTCCCAAACCTCGCAGCCATGTATGCTACGCTATACAAGTCCATCATGGTGTTGATGAGGTTCATGCCAGACTGGAGGTGCCGGCCGGCTGTGCTGAGCACCGCCTTGCACGTCGCCGCCGCTGGTTCACTGGCACACCACACCCTGGTGTCTCTGCTCCCCTCCACGGACCACGTGAACAGGATGCCACACACAACCTCAGGGCCGAGCTTGCTGCCTCCCACGGTGCTGGAAGACTTACCGAAGTTGGAAGAGGAAGTCAGCAATGTGTCCCTCCACGCAAACTACCTATGGAGCCTGGTTCTGGCGCAAGATGGCGTGGAGGAGCCATCGATGAAACCTTTCCAGGTGGATGACAATTTCCGTAACCGCTTGACAACCGACAAGGTGGCTGTTCTGCCCTCTCCATCCTCACCTCAGCTGGCACCCTTGGCCCTGGACCTGGTGCTGGGTATGGAGAACACGCTGCAGGTGAGAGGCCAGGGAACAGGTTATGGCAGCTGAGCTGACTGGGGCCAGCTGAGACAAAGTGTGTGATAATGTATAAGCAAGCAAGCAGCACCTGTGGCAGTGTGTGGTGCAGGCATAGAGTCAAGGCAGCTGAGGTAGGGAGGCCTTCTCAATGATGCTGACACCTGGCATGCAAACTCTCTTGCTTGAGGGCACACTGCGCATGCACCAGACTGCTGCTATGCCTGCTGAGCTGGTATCAAGCTCTTGTGTGATGATTGTCACGCCTGGCATGCCCATTGCAGATGGTGATGCAGCATCAAGACATGGTGTGGAAGTGGCCATTCTGGAATGATGGCAATCTTGTGCAAGGCCTTGCGGACGGCTACCGAACCCTGCTGGCCTTGTTTGGGCATGTCATCGAGGTCCTGGCAGAGCACGCTGCAGTGGGCCCTGCTGGCTTGGCTGCCCAGCCTGCCTCTTGGCTGCCCTGTGGCAACAGCCTGGTGGAGGGCTGGTGCACAAGGCTGCTGGCAGGGGTCTGCAAGCTGATGTGCATCGCCACCCCTGCCTCAGCAGATGTGCCCCTTATCTTGAAAATGATGCTAAACAGGAGGCTTCACGGCAGCTACAAGCTCTTGCTACGCGGGCAGCGTCAAGCTCCACCCAGCATGTCCCCAGAGGCTGAGCGGCTGCTGTCCTGCCTCAACCTGGTACTCACAGCTATGGTGCCCCAAGACCTGTGCCTGGCAATGGCTGCCGCCGTGGCAAACACGGTGCCGGAAGATACCACGTTGTCCAAGCTGCAGCCTGAGCAGGTGTGGACCTGGCAGGCGCTGGCGGCAGGCACCCCGGCTGAGGCCACCCTGCAGGGTCTGCTGTCAGCACTGGCCTCCCTGTTTCAGGTGCAGGGCCTGGTCACGCCCATAGCACCAGGGTGGCGACCTCAGCACCTCACGCTGGCGCTGGGTGAATGGCACGAGTTGTAATGCGAACGTGCCAGGTGGTGAGGAACTCCCCAGGCTAGTCTGTTAAGACAGCTAGCCAAGACAGTTTTCCAGCTGACAATGGTCGCAAGGTTCATAAAAGTCATTCCATCTTCCCTTGGCTGCATTGCCCATGCATGGCCTGTCAGCATGCAATTGTGGGTGCAGCCCCACCCAGAGCAGCCCACAGCCTCCCCTTCATAAGAGTGACATTATACCGCAGCCTCCTGCTGCCCACCCCCCAGCTGAGGGCCAGCTCCGCTGTTGAAGCAGCCACCAGTGCGCCTGTTGAGCCCAGCACCGCCACAGCACTGCACAGGACAGGGTACACCATGTGGCCTAGGGAGCAGGCTCTGGCTGCATCTGCCAATTCAGCCTGATCCAGCCCAGGGCTTTCGGGCTGTCCATAGCTTTGTGTGCAAACATGCATGCTCAATTGTCACGGGTACGCCTCCAGGGTGTGCAGCTTTCTGTCAGGCTCCATGGTGCTGCACACTACTGCCTTCAATAGCCTGCGGGGTGGCGAGCATAGTCCCACAGCATCACTGCCTCCCTGCAGCCACCGATTGACTGCTCATGTGGGTGACCCAGGTACTGTAGAGGCAGGCAGTAACTGTGCAATGTGTCGGAATCTCTGTTTGCTGACAAGGAGCTGATGGAGGGTGGTTCTCCCCACGGTTTCGGCGGGGGCAAAAGCCGAAAAAGTGCGGGCAGGGGAGTGAGCGCAGAAAGCCACGGGAACCGCACGCTGCGGGCTAGAGGCGTGGGCCAAGCGGCTGGTGAGGTCGCGGGGTCGAGAAGCTCCCTAAACAGCGGGGCCGAAAATCCAAGGTGTGTCGCATGGGAAGTCTGTAGCAAGTTGCGTCGTGTAGCAAGTTGCGCAGCAAGACGAGTGAGGATGAAGCGTGTAGTATTGCGGGAAGCTGAAAGCTAGTCTTGAGCTGACTGGTTGACTGGTCCGCAGGTCCGCGAAGAGGTCGACGAAAAGAGGCTGACTGACTGCTTGACGCAGTCCCTTAGTGCTAGGCAGGAGCAGCTGTGCTACAAAGAGGAGCAGCTGTGCTACAGAGAGGAGCAGTTGTGGTGCTGGGCAGGAGCAGGTGTGCTATAGAGCAGAGCAGCTGTGGTGCCAGGCAGGAGCAGGTGTGCTATAGAGCAGAGCAGCTGTGGTGCCAGGCAGGAGCAGCTGTGGTGCCAGGCAGGAGCAGCTGTGGTGCTGGGCAGGAGCAGCTGTGGTGCCTGGCAGGAGCAGCTGTGGTGCCAGGCAGGAGCAGCTGTGGTGCTGGGCAGGAGCAGCTGTGGTGCCTGGCAGGAGCAGCTGTGGTGCTGGGCAGGAGCAGCTGTGGTGCTGGGCAGGAGCAGCTGTGGTGCCAGGCGGGAGCAGCTGTGGTGCCAGGCAGGAGCAGGTGTGCTATAGAGCAGAGCAGCTGTGGTGCTGGGCAGGACTGCTACATAGGAACTTTAAGGCTAGGTAATGGCAGCAGTATGGCTGCTGGGCAATGGTGTTGACCATGACTGTCAAGCATAGACAGCCCCTTACATGTGTTTCCTCTTCAATTTTATCCACCATTTGTAAGCAACTGGAACAAGTGTCTGCATTTGATGTCTCCAACACGTGTCTGCTTCTTATTTAGACTTGTCCACTGCCATTCAACGGCAGCTCTGCCCTTCCCCGTATCGTTGTCAACCAATCCATGTAAACCATGCAAACAACCCAGTCACAATCAACAGCTGATCCACAGACTGATGGCATGTCGCTCACTTCCTGCCCTCCAGCTTGTTGGCAATGGCAGCATACATGTTGTACACACCCTGGATAGCCCCCCCCCCACATGCCCACGCTGATGCCAATAGCTTGGTGATTTGAGCAGCCTCCACCCCTGGGTGCTGTGCCTCCATCCCAGCCCTCTTCATTGCGCCATAGAGAGCATACCCACACATGCCCTGTTGGCCTCCCTTGGAAGTGCTGATAGGTAGGGACAAGGCTGCAGCCAGCTGCACCAGCACACCTTCTTGCACCCCACCCACCACCTGCTTGTAGGCCTGACCCTGACTGCTGCCACAAACAGCACCTGCCTGATGCTGGAGCTGTGTGATCAATGTGTCAGCACAGGCTGCCACATCCAAGCCCAGCTCCTCACACTGGAGCTCACCAAACAGGATCCTCTTGGCAGACTGAGCATTGGGGCTGTGGAGGCCCTGCTCCTGTCGCCCCCTCTTTAACAGCCGCAAAGGAGTGGGGACACTCTCCACTGGGCGGTCCATCAGAGCCATGGCCTCTGCTGCTGTCATGCCTGGCTTCTTCTTCATTTCCCTGGCAGCTTGGTAGTGCTTGGGGTACTTGTCTTGCAGCCACTTTCGTAGCCCAGACCAGCGCCTGTGAAACCTGGCCTTGTTGGATCCCTGAGACTGGGAAGCTGCAGTCCTGAAGTCCTTGTCAGCAAGCTGCTGCAGCTCTTTGGCCGTCAGACCCTCCAACTCCCTCACCATCTTTATGGTGAAGACGCAGTCCTTGAGGTACTCGACCTGGTCAGAGTAGTTCTTGTCGCCGCCCCTGTGTGGCCTTCCCTGCTCTGCCTCGAGATCCTTCAAGGGTGGTCGAACCCCAGGTAGCCCATACTCATACTCGGACTCTATGTCCTCAAAGCATGAGAGTGTCCTCATGTAGTGTCCCTTGCTCATTTTGCTCGGGGCAGGGAGCTGGGCAGGGGGCTGGGCAGGGGGGGCCAGGGCTGCAGCCAGGCTGGGCTGCAGGGCAGGGGGCTGGGCAGGGGGCTGGGTAGGGTAAGGCAGGCCTGCAGCCAGCCAGTTGCTCAGGGCAGGGGGCTGGGCAGGGGGGGCCAGGGCTGCAGCCAGACTGGGCTGCAGGGCAGGGGGCTGGGCAGGGGGGGCCAGGGCTGCAGCCAGGCTGGGCTGCAGGGCAGGGGGCTGGGCAGGGTAAGGCAGGCCTGCAGCCTGCCAGTTGCTCAGGGCAGGGGGCTGGGCAGGGGGGGCCAGGGCTGCAGCTAGGCTGGGCTGCAGGGCAGGGGGCTGGGCAGGGGGGGCCAGGGCTGCAGCCAGGCTGGGCTGCAGGGCAGGGGGCTGGGCAGGGTAAGGCAGGCCTGCAGCCAGCCAGTTGCTCAGGGCAGGGGGCTGGGCAGGGGGGGCCAGGGCTGCAGCCAGGCTGGGCTGCAGGGCAGGGGGCTGGGCAGGGGGGGCCAGGGCTGCAGCCAGGCTGGGCTGCAGGGCAGGGGGCTGGGCAGGGTAAGGCAGGCCTGCAGCCAGCCAGTTGCTCAGGGCAGGGGGCTGGGCAGGGGGGGCCAGGGCTGCAGCCAGGCTGGGCTGCAGGGCAGGGGGCTGGGCAGGGGGGGCCAGGGCTGCAGCCAGACTGGGCTGCAGGGCAGGGGGCTGGGCAGGGGGGGCCAGGGCTGCAGCCAGGCTGGGCTGCAGGGCAGGGGGCTGGGCAGGGTAAGGCAGGCCTGCAGCCAGCCAGTTGCTCAGGGCAGGGGGCTGGGCAGGGGGGGCCAGGGCTGCAGCCAGGCTGGGCTGCAGGGCAGGGGGCTGGGCAGGGGGGGCCAGGGCTGCAGCCAGGCTGGGCTGCAGGGCAGGGGGCTGGGCAGGGTAAGGCAGGCCTGCAGCCAGCCAGTTGCTCAGGGCAGGGGGCTGGGCAGGGGGGGCCAGGGCTGCAGCTAGGCTGGGCTGCAGGGCAGGGGGCTGGGCAGGGGGGGCCAGGGCTGCAGCCAGGCTGGGCTGCAGGGCAGGGGGCTGGGCAGGGTAAGGCAGGCCTGCAGCCAGCCAGTTGCTCAGGGCAGGGGGCTGGGCAGGGGGGGCCAGGGCTGCAGCCAGGCTGGGCTGCAGGGCAGGGGGCTGGGCAGGGGGGGCCAGGGCTGCAGCCAGGCTGGGCTGCAGGGCAGGGGGCTGGGCAGGGTAAGGCAGGCCTGCAGCCAGCCAGTTGCTCAGGGCAGGGGGCTGGGCAGGGGGGGCCAGGGCTGCAGCCAGGCTGGGCTGCAGGGCAGGGGGCTGGGCAGGGTAAGGCAGGCCTGCAGCCAGCCAGTTGCTCAGGGCAGGGGGCTGGGCAGGGGGGGCCAGGGCTGCAGCCATGCTGGGCTGCAGGGCAGGGGGCTGGGCAGGGGGGGCCAGGGCTGCAGCCAGGCTGGGCTGCAGGGCAGGGGGCTGGGCAGGGTAAGGCAGGCCTGCAGCCAGCCAGTTGCTCAGGGCAGGGGGCTGGGCAGGGGGGGCCAGGGCTGCAGCCAGGCTGGGCTGCAGGGGAGGGGGCTGGGCAGGGGGGGCCAGGGCTGCAGCCAGGCTGGGCTGCAGGGCAGGGGGCTGGGCAGGGTGCTGGGCAGGGGGCTGGGCAGGGGGGGCCAGGGCTGCAGCCAGGCTGGGCTGCAGGGGAGGGGGCTGGGCAGGGGGGGCCAGGGCTGCAGCCAGGCTGGGCTGCAGGGCAGGGGGCTGGGCAGGGTGCTGGGCAGGGGGCTGGGCAGGGTGGGCCAGGGCTGCAGCCAGGCTGGCACCCAAGGAAGGGTGGGGCAAGCCAGCAGCTAGCTTGCTTATCAGCCCTGCACTTGCTAGTACAGCCAGGCTATTGCCCATGGCGTGAGGTGAGCTCCCTGCAGCTGCTAGCTGCATCTGCATCATGGTGAACTGGCAGGCTCTCAGCTCTTGTATTGCTGCTTTGTTCTCGGCTGTTGCTGCCTTGTTCTCGGCTCTGGATTCTGCCAGCTCTTCCTTAGTGTCCTTTGGCCTCAGGTGCTCAAACACCTGTAGCCCACACAAGCAAAGTCATGTTGTGTAAGGTGAGACATGACACATGCATGACACAGCTCACCTCACCTCACCTTGTTCTTGAGGTCTTCACGATGTTGAACCACTAGTTGATGAACGTGAGGCAGTCCCCAGATGCAAAGCTCCACTGGAGTCCAGCGTGAGGAATCTAGCTTTCCAGCCAAGGAGTCCTCAGCTGCCTGGTGGATGAAGTCCTGGATCACTGCCTCCCCATACATGAAGATGGCTTCCGCCACATATGGGCCTGAGACAGAATCGCCAGGCATCTTGCTGGCAGCAGCCTGGAGGCCAGCGAGGAAGGGATAGAAGCTATGGACTGCCTGCTCTGGCACCTGTACACACAGGTGCAGACAGGCAGGCTGACACAAGTACACAGCATACACACAGGTACAAGTACATAGCAGACACAAGTACACAACAGACACACAGGTGCACCCGTACACAGCATACACAGCATACACACAGGTACAAGTACACAAGCTGACACAAGTACACAGTGTAAGCAGTAGCACACCTTGATGAGGAACCGCTCACTGAAGTAGCCCCGCAGGTAGTCATTGTCGCTGTGTCTCCATCCACCTTGCTGGATGAGAATTTGAGGCGCGGCTCCCGTAGTGTATGCCTGCATCATGACGTCGTTCTTCCAGTTGCCCACTGACCTGATCAAGTCTGACTGCGCCCTGCGCAGGGCAGCAGCAGCAGCAGCAGGCCAGGGGTGCAGGGCAGCAGCAGCAGCAGGCCAGGGGTGCAGGGCAGCAGCAGCAGCAGGCCAGGGGTGCAGGGCAGCAGCAGCAGCAGGCCAGGGGTGCAGGGCAGCAGCAGCAGCAGCAGGCCAGGGGTGCAGGGCAGCAGCAGCAGCAGGCCAGGGGTGCAGGGCATGCCGTACCCTTGATTAAAGAGGTTGAAGGCTGCGCCCTTGCGGAATGCGTGGAGCAATTTGTCACTGATGATCTTAAACTGTTTTTTCAGCCTTGAGTAGTACGAGGCCATATACGCCCAGCATGCAGCTGTCGTCCTTGTAGTCTTTTCCACACAAAAGAATGCCTCTGTCAACCTACATGTCAAAGGCAAGCGTGCTATGTATTAGCTGTGTCAGTGTGTAAGATCCAGGCAGGGTTGCTTACCAAGGTGACGTCTTGGGGTCTTCCTTGGCATCAGGTAGTGGCATGTCCCAGCGGGTGTTGCTGTATTTGTGCCACAAGAAGCTGCCTATGGCGTTGACAGGGCAGACTGTCACATTGGCAGCTCTTGTGAAGGTGATATAACGACTGCCATTCTGCAAGATAGGTAAAGCAGCACAGCAAACTGGTATTGCACGGGTATTGCATGGTATAGCTTGCATTGCTATTGACACACACCGGTGTACCAGTTTTGCCACCAACGAAGAGGAAGCCAAAGGCATGGCATGTGAGAGGACCCACGGTGGGGAGCAGGTTGGGTCTTCGGAGGTCCTGCAGCCTTAGTCTCACACACTCTTACACATGACACGACCCTTAATATTTGATGACGCTTAACATTTTGAGTGCGAGGCCATTGACACCTTCGGTTTTTTTGTTGTGTACCAAGCTCAACTAACCCATGCTCACAATGGTGAACACGGGGTTTGTATTGACCAACTTATATGCTTGTTTTCACATGTACCGACAGCTTCTGCACCCTACGACTCTCTTGCTACTATTGGCTGAAACAACAGGCATAGCGACCGTGTTCACAATATGTTTGCCGTCGTGAGTATGTTGACAATGAGTCCAGCATGCAAATTTAGCGCCTAACATCGCGCATAACATCTTTGTACTTTAATGAGTCACATGAGCTGCCAAAGGCGCTGCAACACGTTACATATCTACTGAAAGGCCTTCCATAATATCCCAAACATATCGCGGATCATGCGGTGATGAAAGACGCCGTACTGCAGCTCGCGGGGCCAGCCTACACATTACAGGAGCAGCCTGGTATGTGCCGCATCGCCCGCTTGTCGTGCACAAGCATTCAAACCTAACTACCACTATCACTACAGACGGCTATGTACGACGCCTGGAGGCTGCCTGCCAGCTGCTGCATGAGGGACTCAGGCCACCTCAGGCCACGGGTGCCCAGCCTGCCTCCTTTGGCCCTGCTGCTCTCAACGCGCCTCCAGCTGCTCCTTCACCCACACCCTCAGCCGATGCCAGCACTTCAGCTGGGGAGCTGTGCACGTTCCTGCTGACAGACCAGGAGGTGCTGGATGTGGTGCTGGCCCTCCATGACATCAGAGCAGCCCAGCTTTGCCACCTCATGCCCTGGTCAGGGTCACATTCGCTCAAGCTGCCTCCTCCCAGCAAAGTACTGGCTAAGCAGCTCAGTCAAAGCCAGTGGTCACTGCCAGGCAGCCAGCTGCTGGCCTTCGTCACAGCCCTGGATGATGACAACAGCTTGCAGGTGAGCTCTGCCCTTGCCCCCTGCTCTTGCCCCCTGCTCTTGCTACCCTGGACTGCCACCTGGCATCCTTTCTGTCCCGTCCAGTAGTGTAGTATGCCATTGCCATTGCCTGTTGCTCCTTTGAGCTCCCAATTGATGTGGGTAAATTGACCCTTTAGATGGCCAGATTGAGCAGCCCATGTGCAATCTTGGACCAGGAAGTTTTAGTGCTTCAGTTCACACATCCTTGAGGCCAAGCTGGTAGTAGTGCGATGTCAGTCCCCATTGCATCATTGAGGCGCACATGCATAGCTTGTTGCTGCTTATGCGCCCTCCCTCTCTTGCGGGAGGGTGAGGGATTGATCTCTGACCATGACTCCCTGACCATTGGACTGCCAAGAGGGTGAGGGGATCCCCGCAAAGGTGCTAGAAATGCCTGACTAATGGGCTGTCAAAAGCAACAGCTTCACGCTTGATCGGTTAAGCTGCGAGTTGAAGTAGCATCCTTGTGTGGACCAACCTCCACCTAGCAGCTAGCTGGACAGACTTTGACACTGAGCCCTGGCTTTGGCTGAAGCTAGACAACTGGCTTGGCCGGACTGCTCAGCCCCCCTCTCTCTCACTCCTCAGCCAAAGCCAGCGCTCAGTGCCAGGCAGCCAGCCGCTCTCATTTGTTCAACCTGGTTGTTGGTGTGCTGCCCATGCAGGGTGACCCTCTGCTGCGTGTGTGGGACAGCATGCACCGCGCAGTGCTGCTGGTGCTGGCAGCCTTGCAATCACTCCCCATCCTCCCTCACCCTCTGCACCCTGACCCTGCCTCCACCACCCACACCTCCTCCACCACCCAGCTGCCACCTGGCTACCACCGCTGCAGCGCCTGCTTGCTGCTCAGCCTGCGCCTGGCCCTCTGTCTGGCTCAGCACTGCGTGGATCAGCCCCTGGACAAGGACCTAGCCCTTGCCCGGCTGCACGCCACCCTGCCTGGGCTGCTGCTGGGGCTGAGCACTGCAGTGACAGCGATGCAGGCAGCAGGCCACCCTGAGGCACAGGCCCAGCGTGTGCAGTTTGTGCGCTGCATGCTGCACCTGGGAACAAAGTTAGCCATGAGTGTGGTAAAGAAAGACCCCAAGGCCAGCAGCAACAGTAGCAGCAGGGGCCAAGCCAGCAGCAGGGGTCCTTGTGGCGACACAGGTCGGTCTGGCGATTCTCAAAGCGCTGGTGACAAGCTGCATGCACTGGCTGTCAACAGCTACGGCTACCTGACCCAGGCGCTGTGTGGTGTCTCGGGGCGCCAGATGGAAGCATTCGCCCATGATGACTTAATCACCACATGCCAAAAAGAAGGTAAGCAACGGCACATTCATTGCAGTTTTTGCCTCAGTGTACAGCTTTCAGCATACAACCTTTACATGGGGAAATTGAGAGCTTGTTAACTTGTACAACCTTGTACAACCTTCACTTGTGTTAATGGCTTAGCGACATGTCCGAGGCTTGTGTTTAGGATGTAGCGCTTGGAACACGCGTCCTAAGGCCGCACAACAACAAAAAGTGAGCTGGTGACAAACAAATGACTAGCAAATGAGTAATGGAGCCTATGACCATTAGCCTTGATCTCACTATAAACCTCATAGCTCATTAGCTCTAAACTCATGATCTCGTTAGCAATCTAGCTTGCGTAGGGTTGCCGAAAGAGAAAGGAGGCCTCGCTAAGAGGCAACGCTTCACCGGACAACACAGTAAAGCATTACCTCACTAAGCAGAGCCTAAACAGAAGTTATAATTGAGATACAGTAACTCAATCCCTGATGAGCTGGCTGAACCTAGCACACCTTGCTCCAACAAGTGTACAGCCTCCGACCCCATGTATACCTCAGGTCATGTATGGCTGTCACAAGGTGCTTGGCACCAACTCACAGGGCTACTTGCACACAGTTACCTGTACACGGTTACTTGCACAAACCTACCTGCACAGGGTCACCTGCACTGGGCTTCCTGCACAGGGTTACATGCACAGGGTCACCTTGCATAGGGTCACATGCACACGAATACCTGCACAGGGTTACCTGCACAGCAGTAATGCGATCGGAACCAAAAGCTTGTTTTCCATAACTGCGCAACCAGGCATGTGATGGTCCTGGACCCTTCGTAACCAGCATCAGCTTGGCTGTTTTGAAAGTAATACACTGTCGCAAAGGGTAAGTTGCAAAGGGTAACCTGCACAGGGTCACGTTGCACAGTGTGTCACCCTGCACAATATCACCATGGAAAGGCGTATAGCCTCGGCAAAAGGACCCCGCTTCTACCTTGGGTCATGTATGGCTGTCAATGGGTGTTGTGCGCCAACTCACTGTACCCCACTCACATGCTGCTGCTCAAGTTCAAGCAGGGTTGCCAATTCATCATACTTTCAGCCATGATGAGTGTTTGACCAGATCCTCTTGTCGTATCATGAACTATAATAAACTGTGACTAGCAACTGTCACAATACACATTCTGTGGGCTAGGGGTATAGGGGTATTTGCGTGACTCTGTGAGTTTGCCAAAACACCTTTCAGGCACATATCGTGGCAGGGCGGTTTACAATGATGACAATTGTTGACCCCGCTGACTGCCGTATGTCTTGCTGCATCACGTCAATGACGCCCGGGTGCAGGGCCCGGCAGCATCGACGAGCTCAATAGAGATGTCATCAACTTTGCGGTGACGACATTGACGGTTACGTCCCAGCATTCTAACGACATGGTACAGCCCTTGAAGGACGCAGCCAGGGCAGTAACCCGCAATAGTGCTAGGGCTGTCGCCTCTCGCCATTCCGCAGCGGCAGTCAGTACGCCGCTGGCGGTGTCCGACATCCTCAGCTTGCTTCCTCGTTGCCTTCCGGGATTACAAGCTACCGTCGTGTCCTTGAAGCTCGCTGCGACAGTAGCCGCCGTTCATAAGAGCATAGCCATCAGTCAAAAGACGCCGAAGCTCTTCCTCACCAGCCTCTCAGCCACATACATTACACTAAACCCGGCCATCGTGCAGTTGACGAAGCTCATGCCAGACTGGAGGCGCCAGCCGGCTGTGTTGCGCACTGGCTTGCGCATCGCCGCCGCTGGAGCGCTTGTACACAACACCATGGTGGCAGTGCTTCACGACGCGGAGCACATGAACAGAACGCCACACGCAACGTGGACGCCGTGCTTGCTGCCCGCCTCGGTGCAGCGCTTGCCGGGAATTGAAGCAAAACTCGGCGATACGTTCTTCCACACGATCCACCTATGGAGCCTGGTCCTCGCGCAAGATGGCGTGAAGGAGCCACCAATGGGACCTTACCAGTTGGATGACGACTTCTTCTACCGCTTGATACTTGACAGGGTGGCTGTGTTGCCCTCGCCATCCTCAACTCAGCTGGCGCCCTTGGCCCTGGACCTGGTGCTGGGTATGGAGAACACGCTGCAGGTGAGAGGCAAAGTAACAGGTCATGGCAGCTGAGCTGACTGGGGCCAGCTGAGACAAAGTGTGTGATGACGAATCAGTAAGCAAGCAGCACCTGTGGCAGTGTGTGGTGCAGGCATAAAGTCAAGGCAGCTGAGGTAGGGAGGCCTCCTCAGTGATGCTGACACCTGGCTTTGAAGCTCTCTTGCCTACAGACACATTCTCTAGACTGCTGCTATGCCTGCTGAGCTGGTATCAAGCTCTTGTGCGGTGGTTGTCACGCCTGGCATGCCTGTTGCAGATGGTGATGCAGCATCAAGACATGGTGTGGAAGTGGCCATCTTGGAATGACGGCAACCTTGTGCAAGGCCTTGCGGACAGCTACCGAATTCTGCTAGCCTTGTTTGGGCATGTCATCGAGCTCCTGTCTGCACCCAGTGTGGTGGGCCCTGCTGGCTTGGCTGCCCAGCCTGCCTCTTGGCTGCCCTGCGGCAACAGCCTGGTGGAGGGCTGGTGCACCAGGCTGCTGGCAGGGGTCTGCAAGCTGATGTGCATCGCCACCCCAGACTCAGCAGCCGTACCCATACTCTTGAAGATCATGCTCAACCGAAGGCTTCGAGGCAGCTACAAGCTCTTGCTACGCGGGCAGCGTCAGGCCCCCCCCAGCATGTCCCCAGAGGCTGAGCGGCTGCTGTCCTGCCTGACCCTGGTACTCACAGCCATGGTGCCCCAAGACCTGTGCCTGGCAATGACTCCAACCCCAACAAAGTTGGGGCGGAAATTGGACATCCCTTTGAAGGAGGAGTGCATCGCCATGGGGGTTGCGCTGTCCAAGCTGCAGCCTGAGCAGGTGTGGACCTGGCAGGCGCTGGCCGCTGGCACCCCGGCTGAGGCCACCCTGCAGGGTCTGCTGTCAACACTGGCCTCCATGTTTCAGTTGCAGGGCCTGGTCACGCCCATAGCACCAGGGTGGCGACCTCAGCACCTCACGCTGGCGTTGGGTGAATGGCACGAGTCCTAGTGAAGGGTGGTGAGGAACTCACCCGGCTAGGCTGCCAAGACACCTAGCCAAGACACTTGTCCAGCTGAAACTGATCACAAGGTTCACAAAGGTCATTCCATCTTCCCTTGGCTATTTGCCCATGCATGGCCTGTCAGCATGCAATTGTGGGTGCAGCCCCACCCAGAGCAGTACACAGCCTCCCCTTCATGAGAGTGACAATATACCGCAGCCTCCTGCTGCCCACCCCACAGCTCTGCTGTTGAAGCAGTCGGTTGGGTTTGCCAGTTCAGCCTGATCCAGCCCAGGGCTCAAGGGCTTTCCATAGCTTTGTCTAGCTCAGTGCAAACATGCATGCTCAATTGTCACGCTAATGCCTCTAGGGTGCACAACATTGTGTCAGGCTCCATGGTGCTGCCTTAATCACTGGCTTCAACAGCCCGCGGGTTGGGGAACACTGGCAAGTTGTTCCGCAATGATCTGCTCATGTAAGTTGCTCATGAGTGAAGCCGGGCTTTTTTGTTTTGTTTATGCTAGGCAGTAGCTGTGAGGCGAGTTGGGCTGCCCAGTTCTTGTGTGGTTGAAAGGAGCTGAAAGGGGTAACAGGTTTACTCCCACACCCGACATGGCCCTTGACTCTTGTGGGTCAGCTTCGTGCATGAACTCAGCTTTCCCTCACTACATTAACCTCTCATCCCTACACCTACCTCCGTCAGCCCTACAGACCAATGATGCATCTGAACAAGGCTGCAGTCTCCAACAAGTGAGCATCTACCACGCAGCCCATCAGCACACTAGCGCGGCCAAAGACAATCCGGTAGCGGCCGTGGCACGCATCCTCCCCCACTCTCTCAACCGTCACAAACCCATTCTTATTCTTGGCTGCAGTCGTGAATCCACAAAGAGCACACCGTCTAGCATCTGGCTCATTACTTGCAGCCCGGTGATGGAGATGGGGGTGATTTACTGATGGCATCCTGCACACACAACCACAAAGACACACCACATGGCACACGCCACAAAACATGCTTATTAATTAGTTTTAATTAATCAAATCTTAAGGCTCACGACAGTTGTGTGCTTCCCTCAGCTGCTCATGCCTGGCATGCGTTTCACAAGTGTTCACACGAACACCAAACTGACCTAGACAAGGTGAGGTAAATTACAACCTTACTCACCTCTTGCTCACTGCTTTCAAGAGCTGATTCGCTTGCTGCACTCCTGCTTGGAAGAGCCTTGGGCTGCTGTGGGTTTGATGCTGATCTTCACAACAGCCAAGCACCTGTGGAGGTCAGCAGATTTGGTTGCATGTGTTGACATTGTATGCAGAACGCACTAAGAAACAGCACCCCGTGCTTACCTGAGATGTATTCGCGAGTTGCCCAGTCCAACGGCAGCAAAGGCTGCTCGGGACGGAAATGCCCCGGCCACCAATTCATCTCTCCTGTTGCGACACGCATAAAAACAGACGGAGAATGACATTGCGAAGCTAATCAAGTCGTCGAGACAATGCAGTACAATCGACAAAAGAGGGCCTAACCTGCTAGCGACACCGTTGTGAGATGTAGAGCCCAATGGTGGAAGAATTACATGCAGCGGATCAAAGACGGTGCCAAAAAGTGAATTGCGGGGCCAATGGCGGGGGTGACCCAGAGCTGCTGCGTGTGTGGGACAGCATGCACCGCGCCATGCTGCTGGTGCTGGCAGCCTTGCAGTCACTCCCCATTCGCCCTCAC
Source organism: Haematococcus lacustris (assembly GCA_030144725.1). Classification (NCBI taxonomy): domain Eukaryota; kingdom Viridiplantae; phylum Chlorophyta; class Chlorophyceae; order Chlamydomonadales; family Haematococcaceae; genus Haematococcus; species Haematococcus lacustris. Next base: position 5,346,454 of record JASKMD010000010.1, read on the forward strand.
CCTCAGCCTGACCCTGAAGCCATCACCCACACCTCCACCACCACCCAGCTGCCACCTGGCTACCACCGCTGCAGCGCCTGCCTGCTGCTCAGCCTCCGCCTGGCCATTGGCTTGGCCCACCACTGTGTGAAGCAGCCCATGGACGAGGACCTAGCCCTTGCCCGGCTGCTGCTGTTGCTCCTGCTCATGCATCCACCCTGCCACTGCCACTGCCACTGCCACTGCTGCCGCTGCTGCTCCTGCTGCTGCTGCTGCTGCTGCTGCTGCTCATGCATCCACCCTGCCACTGCCACTGCTGCCACTGCTGCCACTGCACTCTACAGTCCTCTTGCATTTTCAAACAAGAGGCAGAGCAACCGTGGACCGGTAAGAATGTTGGCAGTTACTCCAGCATGCAACCAGCCTTGCACAGCCGCAACATTGCACAACATCGCGCATTACATGTCGGATGTACAAATAGTCGCACAAAGTGCTCAAGGCGCCGGCACACCCGACATCATACCGATAGGCCTTCTACCAAATCCCAAACACATCGCGGATGATGCTGCGATAAAAGACGCCGTGCTGCAGATTGCGGGGCCAGCCTACACATCGCCGGAGCATCCTGGTGTGTGCCGCATCGCCCGCTTGTCGCGTACAAGCAATACGAAACTGTCACCTGGCACTTCAGATGCAGACGGCTATGTACGACGCCTGGAGGCTGCCTGCCAGCTGCTGCATGAGGGACTCAGGCCACATCAGGCCACGGATGCCCAGCCTTCTTCCTCTGGCCATGCTGCCCACAATGTGCCTCCAGCTGCTCCTTCACCCACACCCTCAGCCGATGCCAGCACTTCAGCTGTGGAGCTGTGCACACTGCTGCTGACAGACCAGGAGGTGCTGGATGTGGTGCTGGCCCTGCACGACATCAGAGCAGCCCAGCTTTGCCACCTCATGCCCTGGTCAGGGTCACATGCGCTTAAGCTGCCTCCTCCCAGTGAAGCACTGGCTAAGCAGCTCAGCCAAAGCCAGCGGTCAGTGCCAGGCAGCCAGCTGCTGCCCTTTGTCAGCGCCCTTGACAGTGGCAGCAGCCTGGAGGTGAGCTTTGCCGCTGCTCCTTTCCTGATGCTCCCTCCTCTTGCTGCTTCTCCCTTGTTGCTTGCAGCTGGGCGGAAAGGCAGCTAATGCAGGTGCTTGCCTACGGTAGGCTGCCATGCACGAGAGAGTAAAATACTGGACTGCCACCTGGCAGGCTTTATGTCCCGTCCAGCACTAGTGGAGTATAGTTTGCCATTTCCACTACCTGCTGTTCCTTTTCGCTCCCAACTGATGTGGGTGAATTGCCCCTTTAGATGGCCAGATCGAGCAGCCCATGTGTCACCTTGAACTAGAAAGTCTTCAGTGCCATCACTATACTAGTTGTGGCATGAGGACGTGAGAAGTGGTCCATCCCATCGAGCACAATGCAGGCAGTGGCACGCGCCATGGCTGATGCTGAGCCCGCAGCCAAGATCAGCAGCCCCAGCAGCAGCAGCAGCAATGGCTACCCCCCTGCCCTTACTAGCAGTAATGGCGGCAGTGGGGGCCTGCCAGCAGTGGGTCATTGGTCACTATTGCTGTTCCGCACCTGTTCCCGGTGACATCCTCACACACAGTGTTTGTAGCTGACGTGTAGCTCTCAGCTAACACATCCTTGAGGCCAAGCTGTCTATATGTTATGTGCAGGGCCTGGACCTGGTGTGTGTTGTGCCTGCTGTGAGCCAGCCTGCTGTTAGTGCCTGCTATTCCTCACCTCGTCAAGTAATACACATCTTTCAGTCAAACAAAACTCGTTCAACAAGGAACAACATGTCGGACTGTGGATACATCTTGACACATCTGACACTGTGGACATTGTGGATTGACACATCTTTCAGGCCGAGATGTATGCTGTGCAGGCCCAGGACCTGGGCCAGGTGTATGGCAAGGAGAACACACTGCAGGTGAGGAGGAGGGTGTGGAGTATGGAAGTGGCAGAGGTGTGGCAAGCTGGGTGTTAGGACGTGAAACAAGGTGCCCACACTCGGCGTTCCAGCCCTACCATCTAGAGCCAGCACATCAAGGGCTGGAAGACAGGGATCGCACAATGCCAGCACATTAGTCCATACATCAGTCAGCACCTGGTCCACTAGTCCACTAGGATGACTTCACAGTAATCCTTGGGGACTTACTCATGATGCTCAGCCCTCCTGTCTCTCACTCCCTCAGCCAAAGTCAATGGTCAGTGCCTGCTGCTCTCCATTGTTCATTCACTTGGGCGTGATACTAGTAAAAGGTGAGCACGCAACGCTCTCAAAACCCTTCCAGCCCCAGTCCATGTTATGCTATGGCTGGAGCTAGACAACTGGCCATGACTCACCTCCCCATCTCCCTCCCCTCACCTCCCTGCAGCTGTGGCTGGTGTGCTGCCCATGCAGGGTGACCCTCTGCTGCGTGTGTGGGACAGCATGCACCGCGCCATGCTGCTGGTGCTGGCAGCCTTGCAGTCACTCCCCATCCGCCCTCACCCTCAGCACTCTGACCCTGCAGCATCCACCCACACCTCCACCACCACCCAGCTGCCACCTGGCTACCACCGCTGCAGCGCCTGCCTGCTGCTCAGCCTGCGCCTGGCCCTCTGTCTGGCTCAGCACTGTGCGGAGCAGCCCCTGGGCAAGGAGGCAGCCCTTGCCCGGCTGCACAGCACCCTACCCGGGCTGCTGTTGGGGCTGAGCACGTCAGTGACGGTGATGCAGGCAGCAGGCCACCCTGAGGCACAGGCCCAGCGTGTGCAGTTTGTGCGCTGCCTACTGTACCTGGGACAAAAGTCATCCACAAGCCTCATAAAGAAAGATCCCAGAGCCAGCAGCGACAGCAGCAGCAGGCACCATGGTAGCAGCAGGGGCCAAGCCAGCAGCGGAAGTCCCCGTGGCGACACAACTCGGTCCGCCGCTTCCCAGAGCGCTTGTGACAAGCTGCATGAACTGGCTGTCAACAGCTACGGCTACTTGAACCAGGCATTGTGTGGTGTGGTCGGGCGCCAGGAGCAAGCGTATGCCCTCAAGGAGGTGATCACCACATGCCAAAAAGAAGGTAAGCCAGCAGCATCCTTCTTTAAATATGTGCCTTGGATAATGTTCCTTGCGTGTGGTCATATAGCCCTGTGCGTGCGACTTTCACTTGGTGTGAATAATTGTTGCAATAACTATTTTTCGTAACGAATCGTGACCAACTGCGTAACCAGCCATGTGATGGTCCTGGACCCTTCGTAACTAGCATCAGCTTGGCTGTCTTTAATCACACACTGCACAGGGTAAGTTGCACAGGGTCACATGCACAGTGTCACAAGATCATATGGCCCTGTGCGTACAATATTGCGGAATGCGGGAAAGGGTTCATCGACATGTCGATGGCTTGCTGCTAGGGTGTAGCGCTTGAGAAGGGCGTTATAATGAGGAAAAGCCGGCGACCTGAAAGCTGAGTAATGGCGAAACCTTGCACTAGGTCACTATGCACAGGGTTACCCTGCACAATATCACCATGCACATGCGTACAACCTCTGTACAAGGATCCCGTTTCTACCTCTGGTCATGTATGGCAGTCAATACCGTACTGATACGCCCTGTTGGTGATATGCTGATTTGGTGAAACTCGAAAAAACGGTCCCAAAGGCCCTATTGGCACATATTTGGTGACAGCGCCTGGCTCAAACATTGAAGCGATACATGTTTGGTGACTCCCTATTCTCAATAGATCTACGAAGCCAGAGGCTTCCAAATGCAACACCTAGCAATAGCACATTGTCCACACATGCATTTGTTCACTAGTGGGGCAGTCGCCTTTGAGCACTGAAGTGTGTGGCTGCTTCCATCACAGCCTCATCCTCACTATCACTCTCGCCCTCACCGCTATCAGAATCTATGGGCAGCATCTATGGGCTGAAGGATTGAGGCCAGCAAGCTCTGTTTCAGCTTAGCAGGCTTGACTATTTATCACATCTTCTTAACCAATTCACAATATTGACACGCTAAATCTTTTTCCTAATCAATCCAACATGCTGTTAACTATACATATTGACTGCCATAATATACACTCCGAAGGTCAGGGGTTTGGCCGCTACAGGACTGAACTTTTGCTTCATGTTGACGTAATTAATATTCGGAACTCTATCAATTGCCAAAACACTTGTCAATTACATGTTGTGGCAGGACGTATACAGGTCGTATACAAACAAGTACGATGATGACATGCGCCGACCCCGCTGACTGCCATGTGTCATGGTGCATCACGTCAATGCACCTGGGTGCAGGGCTGGGTAGCATCAAGGAGCTCTGCAAAGATGTCATCAACTTTGGGATGACGACATTGACGGTTACGTCCCAGCATTCCATCGACCTGCAACAACCCCTGAAGGACGCAGCCAGGGCAGCAATCCGCACTGCTAGGCTGGTGTCCAACTGGTGTCTAACTGCCACCTATCTTCATGTCACAACGACAGTCAGCATGCCGCTGCTGGTGCCCGACATCCTCAGATTGCTCGCCCAGTGCCTTCCGGGATTCCAAGCTGCCGTCGTGGCTCGCTGCGACACTCGCTGCGACACTAGGCACCGTTGGTGAGAGCATGGTCGTCGGTCAAAAGATACTGAAGCTCTTCCTCACCTGCCTCTCAACCACATACGTTTCACTATACCCGGCCATCGTGCAGTTGACGAAGCTCAAGCCAGACTGGAGGCACCGGCCGGATGTGTTGCGCGCTGGCCTGCGCGTCGCCGCCGCTGGAGCGCTTGCCCACACCACCATGGTGACGCTGCTCCCCTCCACAGAGCACGTGAACAGAGCGCCACACGCAACGTCGACGCCGTGCTTGCTGCCCGCCACGGTGCAGCGCTTGCCGGTGATGGAAGAGAAAATAAGCGATATGTTCATCCACGCAATCCACCTATGGAGCCTGGTCCTCGCGCAAGATGGCGTGAACGAGCCACCGACGAGACCTTTCCGTTTAGATGACGATTTCCTTCACCGTTTGACAATCGACAGGGTGGCTGTTCTGCCCTCTCCATCCTCACCTCAGCTGGCGCCCTTGGCCCTGGACCTGGTGCTGGGTATGGAGCTCACACTGCAGGTGAGAGGCATCACTGTTGTATGTGTGCAAGCATGTGTGGTAATGTATGAGCAAGCAAGCAGCACCTGTGGCTGTATGTGGTGCAGCCATAGAGTCAAGGCAACTGAGGTAGGGAGGTCTCCTCAGAGATGCTGACAACTCGCTCATAGGCTCTCTTGCTTGAGGGCTGACTGCAAATACTCCGGGCTGCTTCTATGCCTGCTGATCTGGTATCAAGCTCATGGGCGATGATTGTCACTGTGGGCATGCCTGTTGCAGATGGTTATGCGGCAGCAGGACATGGTGTGGAAGTGGCCATTCTGGAATGACGGCAACCTTGTGCAAAGCCTTGTGGACGGCTACCGAACCCTGCTGGCCTTGTTTGGGAATGTCATCGAGCTCCTGGCCACACCCAGTGTGGTGGGCCCTGCTGGCTTGGCTGCCCAGCCTGCCTCTTGGCTGCCCTGCGGCAACAGCCTGGTGGAGGGCTGGTGCACCAGGCTGCTGGCAGGGGTCTGCAAGCTGATGTGCATCGCCACCCCAGCCTCAACAACCGTACCCATACTCTTGAAGATCATGCTCAACCGAGGGCTTCAAGGCAGCTACAGGCTCTTGCTACGCGGGCAGCGTCAGGCTCCTCCCAACATGTCCCCAGAGGCTGAGCGGCTGCTGTCCTGCCTGACGCTGGTACTCACAACCATGGTGCCGCAAGACCTGTGCCTGGCAATGGCCCAAACCCCAACAAAGCTGGGGCGGAAATTGGACATCCCTTTGAAGGAGGAGCGGCGCGCCATGGGGGTTGCGCTCTCGAAGCTGCAGCCTGAGCAGGTGTGGACCTGGCAGGCGCTGGCCGCTGGCACCCCGGCTGAGGCCACCCTGCAGGGTCTGCTGTCAGCAATGGCCTCCCTGTTTCAGGTGCAGGGCCTGGTCACGCCCATAGCACCAGGGTGGCGACCTCAGCACCTCACGCTGGCGTTGGGTGAATGGCACGTGTCTTAGTGAAGGGTGGTGAGGAACTCACCCGGCTAGGCTGCCAAGACACTTGTTCAGCTGAAACTGATCACAAGGTTCACAAAGGTCATTGCAGCTTCCCTTGGCTATTTGCCCATGCATGGCCTGTCAGCATGCAATTGTGGGTGCAGCCCCACCCAGAGCAGTACACAGCCTCCCCTTCATGAGAGTGACAATATACCGCAGCCTCCTGCTGCCCACCCCACAGCTCTGCTGTTGAAGCAGTCGGTTGGGTCTGCCAGTTCAGCCTGATCCAGCCCAGGGCTCAAGGGCTTTCCATAGCTTTGTCTAGCTCAGTGCAAACATGCATGCTCAAATGTCACGGTAACGCCTCTAGGGTGCACACCATTGTGTCAGGCTCCATGGTGCTGGCTCCATGGTCACTGGCTTCAACAGCCCGCAGGTTGGGGAACACTGGCAAGTTGTTCTGCAATGATCTGCTCATGTAAGTTGCTCATGTGTGAAGCTGGGCTTTTTTGTTTTGTTTATGCTAGGCAGTAGCTGTGAGGCGAGTAGGGCTGCCCAGTTCTTGTGTGGTTGAAAGGAGCTGAAAGTTGGAACAGGTTTACTCCCACATCCGACATTGCCCTTGACTCTTGTGGGTCAGCTTCGTGCATGAACTTAGCTTCCCCTCACTACATTAACCTCTCATCCCTACACCTACCTCCGTCAGCCCTACAGACCAATGATGCATCTGAGCAAGGCTGAAGTCTCCGACTGGTGCCGACGTCACCGCGCAAGTGGAAGCAGCGTATAGGTTCCAAAAGCAAGACATGGGCCTCAGCCAGTGTAAGTGGATGCAACATCGTCAACATCATTACCACTAAGCGGTGCAATGCAACCGTGATGTGAGGGTGCGTCTCGGGTTAACATAGGAACGTCTTACCCTCAAAAGCTGAAAATACCCAGCCACCGTAGTTTCTTACATGGGGTTTGTATTGACCAGCTCACCTGAACCAATCCGTGAGCCGACATCTTCTGCACACCACAGACCTCTTGCTACCAAATCTCAAACATGCAGCGGGAGATGCGGCAATGAAAGACGCCATGCTGCAGCTCGCGGAGCCAGCCTACACATCGCAGGAGCAGCCTGGTGTGTGCCGCATCGACCGCTTGCCATGCACAAGCATATAAAACTGTCATTTGACACTTCGTTGCAGACGGCTATGTACTACGCTTAGAAGCCGCCTGCCAGCTGCTGCATGAGGGACTCGGGCCATCCAGGGCCACAAGTGCCCGGCCTTCATCCTCTGGCCATGCTGCGCACAATGCGGCCCCAGCTGCTGCTGCACCCACACCCTCAGCCTGTGACAGCATTTCAGCAGGGGAGCTGTGTACACTTCTGCTGACAGACCAGGAGGTGCTGGACGTGGTGCTGGCCCTCCATGACATCAGAGCAGCCCAGCTTTGCCACTTAATGCCCTGGTCAGGGTCACATGCGCTGAAGCTGCCTCTTCCCAGTGAAGCACTGGCTAAGCAGCTGAGTCACAGCCAGCGGTCAGTGCCAGGGAGCCAGCTGCTGACCTTTGTCACAGCTCTGGATGATGACAACAGCCTGGAGGTAAGCTTGACAAACATTAATTAGGATACAAAAATAGACCGTCGAAGCCATGCAGCAGGGAGCTATACTGTCATTAGCTCTTAATATGTTGATGATCCCATGCTTCCCCCTGAGAGTTCTTCCCAGACCTAACCCATGCTATGGCTGGAGCTAGACAACTGGCCATGACTAGGGCACGCCCATAGAATTCTAGGTGGCTCGGAAACCTAGAAATTTTTCCTGAGCCTAGAAACCTAGAAATATAATTCTAGGTTGGCCGGCTGGAAACCTAGAAATTTTTCCTGAGCCTAGAAACCTAGAAATAGAATTCTAGGTTGGCCGGTCGCGCCTTAGCCATGACTCACCTCCCCATCTCCCTCCCCTCACCTCCCTGCAGTGGCTGTGGCTAGTGTGCTGCCCATGCAGGGTGACCCTCTGCTGCGTGTGTGGGACAGCATGCACCGCGCAGTGCTGCTGGTGCTGGCAGCCTTGCAGTCACACCCCATCCGCCCTCACCCTCAGCACCCTGACCCTGCAGCCACCACCCACACCTCCATCACCACCCAGCTGCCATCTGGCTACCACCGCTGCAGCGCCTGCCTGCTGCTCAGCCTGCGCCTGGCTGTCTGCCTGGCCAACCACTGTGTGGATCAGCCCCTGGACAAGGACCTAGCCCTTGCCCGGCTGTACGCCACCATGCCTGGGCTGCTGCTGGGGCTGAGCACCGCAATGACAGTGATGCAGGCAGCAGGCCACCCTGAGGCACAGGCCCAGCGTGTGCAGTTCGTGCGCTGCCTGCTGTGCCTGGGGTCAGAAGAAGTCGCAGGCCACATAAGAATAAATCTCCAAGCCAGCAGCAGCAGCAGCAGCAGCTGGCACCATGGTAGCAGCAGGGGCCAAGCCAGCAGCAGGGTTGCCCGTGGCGCTTCCCAGAGCGCTGGTGACGAGCTGCATGCACTGGCAGTCAACAGCTACGGCTTCCTGGCCCAGGCATTTTGCGATGTCTTGGGGCGCCAGGAGGAAGCGTACGCCCATCAGGAGTTATTCACCACATCTCAGAAAGAAGGTAAGCCAGCGGCATGATTTGAAGTGAGCCAGCGACCTGGTAGTTTCTCTAGATTGCGTGCCTCACATTTAGCAACCGCTTGACAAGTGTAGGTCAAGTTGTAGCACACCTACCTCTCTTGCGAGAGGGTGAGGGCTAGGGATTGATGCCAGCAAAGATGCCAGGACCTTTTGGCTAGAACAATCTCCATAAGAGGGCAGTGGGTCACTGGAGTGAGTCAGGATATGCACCTATGACACTCATGAGGGTAGACCCGAGAGCGCCCTGGCGGCATACGTCAGCCCGAGGGTACCACACATGAGGGTAGACATCTGCCGGCGGGGGCCCTCCCCATGTTGAGAAAGGCCAGAAGCGGCGCACGCTTCCTTATCGCATGCCCCTTCAGCGTACGAGCTTTCAGCCGTTCAGGTCAAAGCAGGGTGGCCAATCTAGCGTTTTCAGCGTATGAGCTTTCAGCCAAGCAGGGTTGCCAGTATGGCCTAGCTTACTGCCATGATGAGTGTTTGACCTAACCCTCCTGTCATTCCGGGCCACTAACAAGCCTATTCTCCTACAGGGGTCAGGGGTTAGGCCTTTGCAGGACTGGCCTTTCACTTCAAAACGACTATCAAAACTAATAATGTCAGGTGCTTGTCAGGTCAGGTCATACTTGTCAGGTACACATCTTGGCGACACGGTATGCAAACAAGCGAAGTCATAACATTTGTTGACCCCGCTAACTGCCATGTGTCTTGTTACATCACCCAATGACGCCCGGGTGCAGGGCCAGGTAGCATTGAGGAGCTCATGATAGATGTCGTCAACTTTGTGGCAATGGCATCAACGGTGACGTCCCAGCACTTCGTCGACCTGCATCAAACCCTGGAGGATGCAGCCAGGGCAGCTAGCCGCACGAGTGCTAGGGTTACCGCCTCTCGCCGTTCTGCAGCGGCAGTCAAAGTGGCACCGATGGCGTCCGACATCCTCAGCTTGGTTGCACGTTGCCTTCCGGTATACCAAGCTGCAGTCGTGGCGGTTAAGCTCTCTGCGACAATAGCCGCCGTTGATGAAAGCATGGTCATGCAGCAAAAGAAGCTGAAGCCATTCCTAACCTACCTCCCCACCATGCACGCTGCGCTATACCAGGCCGTTGAGAAGCTCACGGGACTCATGCAAGACAGGAGATGCCGGCCGGCTGTGCTGCGCACCGGCTTGCGCGTCGCCACCGCTGCAGCGCTCGCACACAACACCATGGGGTCGTTGCTACCCTACGCGGGGCATATGACCAGAATGCCACACACAAACTCAACGCGGAGCTTGCTGCCCACAACGGTGCAGCGCTTGTCGGAAATGGAAAAGACACTTATCGATATGTCCTTCCACGTTACCCACCTTTGGGGCCTGCTCCTCGCGCAAAATGAGCGATCGACGGGATATCTCCGTACGGATGACGATAAATACTACCTGCCCTCTCCATCCTCACCACAGCTGGCGCCCTCGGCCCTGGACCTGGTGCTGGGTATGGAGAACACGCTGCAGGTGAGAGGCCAGTTAACATGTTCGTAGCAGCTGAGCTCATTGGGGCCAGCTGAGACTAGATGTCTGATGATGAATAAGTAAGCAAGCAGCACCTGTGGCAGTATGAGGTGCAGACGTGGGGTCAAGGCAGCTGAGGTAGGGAGGCCTTCTCAGTGATGCTGACACCTGGCTTGAGAGCTCTCTTACCTACAGACACACTGCACATGCTCTAGACTGCTGCTATGCCTGCTGAGCTGGTATCAAGCTCTTGTGTGATGATTGTCACTCCTGGCATGCCCATTGCAGATGGTGATGCGGCATCAAGACATGGTGTGGAAGTGGCCATTTTGGAATGACCCCGAGCTCGTGGAAAGCCTTGTGCATGGCTACAGAAATTATCTGGACTTGTTTGGGCATGCCATCGAGGTCCTGGCCACACCCAGTGTGGTGGGCCCTGCTGGCTTGGCTGCCCAGCCTGCCTCTTGGCTGCCCTGCGGCAACAGCCTGGTGGAGGGCTGGTGCACAAGGCTGCTGGCAGGGGTCTGCAAGCTGATGTGCATCGCCACCCCAGCCTCAGCAACCATACACGTCCTCTTGAGGATGATGCTTAACGAAAGGCTTCATGGCAGCTACAAGCTCTTGCTACGTGGGCAGCATCAGGCTCCTCCCAGCATGTCCCCAGAGGCTGAGCGGCTGCTGTCCTGCCTGACCCTGGTACTCACAGCCATGCTCCCCCAAGACTTGTTCCTGGCACTGGCTCAACGCGTGGCAAAATCGTTCCCGGAACTGGAAATGAAGCTGGCGCGTGACCACGTCGCCATGGGGGTTGCGTTGTCCAAGCTGCAGCCTGAGCAGGTGTGGACCTGGCAGGCGCTGGCCGCTGGCACCCCGGCTGAGGCCACCCTGCAGGGTCTGCTGCCGGCACTGGCCTCCCTGTTTCAGGTGCAGGGCCTGGTCACGCCGATTGAACCTGGGTGGCGCCATCAGCGCCTGACGCTGGCCATGGGGAAATGGCACCTGTCATAGTAGAGGGTGAGGAACTTTCCAGGCTAGGCTGCCAAGACAGCTAGCCAAGACAGTTGTACTCCAGCTGGTGCAAGGGGGTGAGGAACTCCCAAGGCTAGTCTGCCACAGCCAGACCACTTGTCCAGCTGGAATTGGTCACAAGGTTCACACAGGTTATTGATGTGGCCTAGTGAGCAGGCTCTGCCAATCTAGTCTGACCCAGTCCAGACCTCAGGAGCTGTCTATATATAAGTGCAAACTTGCATGCTCAGTTGTCAGGGGTATGCCAGGATGCTACAACATGTTTGTAGTAGCTGAGTGAGATTACCCACAGTCCGACATGCTGTTCCGAGTTGAACGAGTTTTGTTTGACTGTCTATAGCTTTGTCCTACGGTTAAAACACGCATGCTCAGTTGTCAAATGTATGCCTGAGAGTTGTCAAAGGTGTGCCTCTAGGGTGTTCAGCTTTGTGCCAGGCCCCATGGTGCTGCACACCACTGCCTTCAACAGCCTGCCGGTATGGGAGCATAGTGCCACAGCATCACTGGCAGTGATTCACTGCCTCCCAGCGGCCACCATCATCCCGCACAGGCCATGCTGACCTTCAGCCTCCGCTGCCCTGCCCTAGCCATGTCCATCGCTACGCAGTCCTGGGCAACCAATGCCATTTTGTGCTGGTGTGCAAGTCCAGCATCACGCTTCGCCAACGTGTACAACACCAAGGGTCAGGCCGGCACCTTTGGCCCCTACCTCCAGTGGTTCACAACCGACATGGTCCTTAGCACTTGTTGCCGCTGAATTTGCATCTTTTCAGTGCGCTGCCACGAGGCCTGCATCAGAGGACTATGCAGGACAATGAGCGCCCGTAACCACCTTTGTTTGTGCATCTAGCTTTGCAAATTGCAACTCCTTCAAAGAAATGGACCCACTAGAGCAATTGTCAGTCATTTCTTGTGCAAACTACGCATGTTTGCACATCCCAAGGCGCCGCAGCACGGCCATGCACCATCAAGCATCATGTCCCTCATGGCCCCCTCCATGCTGTATAGACAACATCACCACCCCTCACCACCCCACACCCCACCCATCCACATCCACGCCTACCATGCTGAGAGCCACGATGCATCTGGCCACATTTCAGCATAGTCTCTCAGCACCAGCAACTATGCAGCGCGCTCCTCAATACCCCAAACCCAGCAGCCACAAGGGACAAGGGACAAAACGTTCAAAAGGCATGGCAGAAGGGTGCATGTGATGTAGTTCAGTCAGGGGTCCACCACTGCCCTCCCCAACATCAAAACCACAAGGTCAGAAGGCCAGTGTTGGGGACATAACGCACACATGGCAGTATTGTGGCTGCTGCATGCCAGCTCCCCTTACCAAACATGCCATGCATGCACGCCATGCATGTTCTGCTCATCAGTCTTTCCACTGCGCAAACATCCCCAGGCAACACACCCTCAAGCGTTACTGCATGTCCCTCATGGGCCCCTCCATGTTGTATGTCCCTCATAACCCCTCCACCCCTACATAGGCCAACCCTCACCTACTACCGACCATCACAGCTAATAAGCCAGTCTCATGACCTCTGGCGGGAGACCTTGGGCGTGGGCGCTCTGGCGCTGTAGCCTGCACCAAGTGCCTCACCCTCAGTCTGGCTGCGGGGTGGCGTCCAGGGCTGTGGAGGTGGTGGGCTGCACGACCCTGTCCCCACTACAGCTTGCTGCAGAGGCGGCGGGGGAGGACTGCCGTTGACGACTGGGGCCCTGGCCGCCCTCTGAGCTGCTGACGCCTTGGTGGCTGTGTCCAAGTCCTCGGCCAGCCTCAAGGCCATGCGGCGCACCAGCTGGCGGCCAAACATCTCCAGCGTGGCCTGGACCCCGGGCATGAGCTCGGGCAGCATGGGGGGCACCTCGCCCATGACGCGCAGAGTGCGGGCGCCTGCACCCCCCACCCCTGACCCCCTGGGGCTGCTGGAGCTGGGTGAGGCTAGGAGGTCCATCAGGGTGCTGATGGTGCTCAGGGCCTGGCGGTCTTAATGGCTAAAGGCCGCGGTAGGCTGCAGTGTGCTCACCATGTCCTGGACAGCAGGAGTGGGAGGTCACAGGGCACATGTTGGGCAGATATGGTGGAGGGTGGGAAGGGTCAGTGGTGGTCTGGACAAGGCTGTGGCATGGTGAGGGTTAGGTCAGGCCAGGCCAGGTCCGGTCAAGCCATACAATCAGGTCAGAGTAGGTTGCGATGTCATACGCTATTGTGGGCATATATGGATCATGTCGCTGTCGTTCATGCTACCTCAGTTATGATCTTGGACGTCATGGATCCTGTTGCTTAGGGAGTGGCAGCGTGCAGTGGCAGCGTAGTTGGGGGATTGGCAGCATGGAAGGGTGCAAGTGTGTGGGGTAGCATAGTGCACAAACCAACCTGCCGTCCCTACACCCACCAGCCCTACACCCATGAACCTTACAAACCAATGATGCATCTGAACAAGGCTGCAGTCTCCAACTAGTGCTGTCATTACCATACATGTGGCAGCAGCCTCCAATCTGTTCTAGAAGCATGGCATGGACCTCAGCTAGTGTAAATGCAATGGAAGCTGGCACGGCTCATGCAACATAACTAATCCTCACTACCACTGGGCGAAAGTATGCGGCCCTAACGCGGGCCTCGCATTTTCATGGGAGCGTCTCACGCTCATGAGCTGAAATAGTTATGCCTGTAATGTCTGCTCATATGCTTGCATTCACTGTGCCTGCATACACAACAGGCAGAGCAATTGTCGACAGAATATGTTCGCCGCCATGGATAAGTTGACAATCACTCCAGCATGCGAACTTCGCATGCACATCGCAGACACATCGCAAAGCATCGCGTATTATATCTGCAAAAGCTGCCAAACACGTCGGAACACCTGATATCGATAGGTACCGATAGGCACCACAGACCTCTTGCTACCAAATCCCAAACATATAGCGGGAGATGCGGCGATGAAAGGTTCCGTGCTGCAGCTCGCGGGGCCAGCCTACTCATTGCAGGAGCAGCCTGGTGTGTGTCGCATCGCCCGCTTGCCGCGCACAAGCAACACAAACCTGTTACCTGAACCTATAATCACAGACGGCTATGTACGACGCCTGGAGGCTGCCTGCCAGCTAATGCATGAGGGACTCAGGTCACCTCAGGCAACGGGTGCCCAGCCTGCCTCCTTCAGCCCTTCTGCTCACAATGTGCCTCCAGCTGCTTCACCCACACCCTCAGCCTCAGGCAGCATCGCAGCTGTGGAGGTGTGCACACTGCTGCTGACAGATCGTGAGGTGCTGGATGTGGTGCTGGCCCTGCACGACATCAGAGCAGCCCAGCTTTGCCACCTCACGCCCTGGTCAGGGTCACATGCGCTCCAGCTGCCTCCTCCCAGTGAAGCACTTGCCAAGCAGCTCAGTCAAAGCCAGTGGTCAGTGCCAGGCGGCCAGCTGCTGGCCTTTGTCAAAAACCTGGAGCGGGAGAGCAGCCTCAAGGTGAATCATAATCCTTAACTGCCCACCTGGCATGCTTGCTGTCCAGTTTTAGCATAGAGTTTAGATTGCCGTTACTCTTGCCTGCTGCTGGATTGCCCCCTTAGATTGCCAGGAACTGCCTCAACACTGTGCAGGACATGGGCCTGCTGTATGACATAGAGACCATTCTGCAGTAGTATGGTGTGGAGTATGAAAGCAGCAGAGGTGTGGCAGGCTGGTTGTTAAGGTGATAAAAAGGTGCCTACACTGCCGTCCCAGCCCTGCCAATTAGAGCCAGCTCATCAAGGGCTGGATGACGAGAATTGCACAGTGCCAGCACATTTGGCGTGAAGGGCTCATTGCTACTCCACTCCGGTACTATTGTGAAAGCCAAGAACATAGCCGCGCAACCCAGCGTGTGGCAAAGGACCAGCGTGTCGCTGCCGCCAGGAGAGGGGGCTTGGTGAGGCATTCCGCATCGCCACAACATGCTTCAAAGGCTGTAGGACATCAGACCACAGCCAGATGCCCTGGCTAGGCCACCATGTGCTCGTACTCATCACGCTCAGCCCCACTCTCCCTCACTCCATCAGCCAAAGCCAGTGCTCAGTGCCACGCAGCCAACCGCTCTTAGGTCAATCTGCTCCTGGTTTGCTGCCCATGCAGGGTGACCCTCTGCTGCGTGTGTGGGACAGCATGCACCGCGCCATGCTGCTGGTGCTGGCAGCCTTGCAGTCACTCCCCATCCGCCCTCACCCTCAGCACCCTGACCCTGCCGCCACCACCCACACCTCCACCACCACCCAGCTGCCACCTGGCTACCACCGCTGCAGCGCCTGCCTGCTGCTCAGCCTGCGCCTGGCTATCTACTTGGCCCGGCACTGTGCGGAGCAGGCCATGGACAAGGACTCAGCCCTTGCCCGGCTGCACGGCACCCTGCCTGGGCTGCTGTTGGGGCTGAGCACGTCAGTGACAGTGATGCAGGCAGCAGGCCACCCTGAGGCACAGGCCCAGCATGTGCAGTTCGTGCGCTGCCTGCTGCACCTGGGGCCACTGGTCACTCTTAACATGTATGATGACAGCAATTGTTTTGGCGAGGACATGCTTGCCTGGCTCCAAGACGATGTCACTATCTCCTGCCCTGATCAGCTAGCTGGCCTGCTGGCCAGCAGCCCGGCAGTGACAGGCTGGCCTGGGGCTCTGCCCCGTAAGCCCAGCCCCATGGACAGCAGCACTGCAGAGGACAGTCCAGGCCTGGGCCATAAGAGTGGCAGATGCAGCAGGAACAGAAGTCGGGGCAATGGCCGGGGCAGGGGAAAAGGGAGCAGCACAGGGCGCCATGAGCAAGGCTGCAGCACTGCTGGTCCAGCAAATTTAGCAGCTGTGAACGCTTCCGCCCACCTGGCCCAGGCACTGTGTGCGGTGCTGGGGCGGCAGGAGGAGCAGCTGGGCATCACATGCCAGGCTGAAGGTAGGTGGACAAATGCCATGTATGTGATCATGCATGTGGTGATGGGCAAGACCTCACTAAGTCAGCAGGATGAGATGCGTGACAGCTCACCGCTCTGTGGTGCTGTACATCAGATCCTATACACCACATCTGAAAGGAGTGACCACAACTTGCGTGTACTACTCAGGCGTCAGCCGGGGCTGTGATACCCGGGCTGTGAGGTGGGGAGGACGCATGCATACGGAGCTTGGCTGGCAGCGAAACGGTGTTAACCAGCAACAAACAAGCATAGTAAACCAGCAACTGCATGCTTAGATGTACGTTGTGATGGCTGTCATGGCTCCTGAAGCAAACTGGCAGGTTGCTTGTAGTACAACACAACTACCTAATTCAATCTGGAATGAAGTGTTGCCTGTAGGTAACCTTTCGCAGCTATAGGTTCATCATAAAGCTTTCATAGGTCACACCCTTGACAGCTACAAATCCCATCCCAAGGGCAGAGACGGTGAAGTGCACGCACACCACAACACTGTCTGTCTTCACCGACCTTTCAATCACCATCTGCATGGCACACTGTTGGCCTGCCTGCAAATGCTGGGCCATTCATCCCTGGCTGCCTCTGACTATGACTCAATTGGGCGCCCCGGTTGTTTGCACACACCATGCAGCAACAAACATCCCAAGACACTGTCTACTCATGCCCACATGTCAGCGACACATGTGCATGCATGCATCATGTACGCAGGACCAGAAGCGTGGAGCATGTTTCAAGAAGAGGCGTCAGAGCTACCATCATCGATAATGTGTGCTTTGATTCGAGAAATGTACTGCGCGGACTACATAGTGGGCCTTTTAGAGGCAGCATCAGCCCCAAGCCATCCTGGTGCAGTCACCAACTTGGGCCCCTCACCTCCCTCTCCCAGTGCGAGCAGTTCCTCGCTTCTTGCCGTCATCCTGAGCGTGCTGCCGCGCAGCCTGGTGGTGTTTCAAGCCTGTGCTGTTGCACTTCGGCTTGCTGTGAAAATCAGCTCATTTACATGTCCTGGCTCGTTCCCTGTCTTCATCCGGGACTCTTACCTCCCACTCTGCCACGCTTTGAGATTGATGATGGAGCTCTGGCCTGATCAGAGGTGTCAGCCAGCCATGCTCCGGCTGATGGTCCGCTCTGCCGCGGCTGGAGCGCACGCGTACGCCATCCTGGGGCTGCTGCTGGACGGGGCGCCCGACCATGGATCAGAACCGCGCTCGTTGTCTGGCTCAGCGTGCACGGCAGAGCTGGAGCAAACACTTTCCACCATAGTCGCCCGTGTGTGTCAAATGTGGCTCCTTGTGCTTGCGCCCCCTGGCCGTTCTGAGCAGCTGTCGGGCACATCGTACATCAGAAGCAACGAGCGATGCAGGATTGTGGAAGGCAATGCATTCAGCGGCAAGGAGAAGGTGCTCCACCAGCCGCCCTCAACCCAGCAGCTGGCGCCCCTGGCTCTGGACCTGGTGTGGGGCATGGAGGGCATGCTGCAGGTGAGCAGGCGGGTGAGGGGTCAGGGCGGCAGCTACAGGAATGGCTTGGGGCAAACTGGGCGAGGCTAGGTGGCAGGGTGTCCATAAGAGTCAAGAGAGAAGTGCCCACACCTGCCCTGCAGCCCTGCCATCCTGCCTTGGGCTAGCTGGAGGGTAGGGTCCACTGCTGTGTGCCTGCCACTGGCCTTGTCTTCTTGAGACCAACAGCCTACTATTGGCCTAAGGCACCTTACTGGTAAGATAGCTTACTAGTAGGCGCTTTGTGCAGTTGTCTTAGTAGCAGGTTTTTACAATACATTTTCAATTTAGCAAGCAAGGTTGTCTGGGTTCTTTCCCGCCCACACAATGGACATTACTTGCCTGGGAATGTACCATGTGCTTGGAGACCAGCAGCTTACTTTTACTAGCCTTGTCTACTTGGAGGTTTGTCTGAAGCTAGTCTGGATCATTGTCCTGCTCACATTCTGGACAAATCTTGTCTGGGGGTATACCATGTGCAAGCCTACCTGCCTACCCACCCTCCTCCCTGTCCTACTTCATGTCCTACTTAGTGGTCAGCTTGTTTGCTTGCTTACTGCTTGCTTGTTTCATGCTCTGTCAGTCAACTGCCATGTCCATGTTTGCTCATTATTGTTTGCTTCAGAATGTGCTTGTGTTGTGCCCCTTGCAGATGACGCAACAACATTATCGCATGTCTCAAACAATGGTTGCCGGGGACATAGCTACAAATCCATTTCATTTCTTTAGTACTTGTGCAACGTCGCTGATCTTATGTGGGCGTGTCATCGAGGTCCTGGCCACACCCAGTGTGGTGGGCCCTGCTGGCTTGGCTGCCCAGCCTGCCTCTTGGCTGCCCTGCGGCAACAGCCTGGTGGAGGGCTGGTGCAGCCAGCTGCTGGATAGGGTGTGCCATCTCCTCTGCATCACCACCCCTGGCTTGAAGAGGTCGCGGGACGACCTAAGGTTGCAGGGGTGTCGGGTGCTTGCTGACAGGCTTAACTTCCTGCTGCAGGGTCGACAGCAGGCTCCCTCCAGCATGTCGCCAGAGGCTGAGCGGCTGCTCGCCTGCTTAACCCTGGTGTTGACGGTGGCATTGCCCTTGGACACCTGGCTGGCAGCCGTTGCTTACAACCCAGCAGCTGGGGCTAAGATAATAGAGCAAGCCATTCATGACTCGCTCACCAAGATAGAGGCAGAGCAGGTGTGGGGCTGGCAGGCGCTGGCTGAAGGCACCCCGGCTGAGGCCAGCTTGGCAAGTGTGCTGCAGAGTGCGGCCAACAATCTGCAGCTGCCACACCTGGTCGCAACTGCACCTCAGGGCTGGCAACCTGGGCGGCTGACCCTGGAGAGGGGCAGAGGCCCACCAGAGCTGATGTGGTTGTGCATCCCCAGACTTTGATCATGGCACTCGTGGCACCGAGTAGGTACAAGACCATCATGCTCCCTCAAGCAGCTCGCCGGACCGGGAGTGGCGGGGCAGGGCTCAGGCAAGGAGAAGCTGGGTGGGCTTGGTGTGGCACCGGGGAGCTGTATCGTGGGAGGCTGGGGTGCTGATACGGTGTTGCGGGCCTGTTGCAAGGTGGTGTGCAGGCCCAGGGGCACGGACCAGCGTCGGGGTAGGGTGGTGCTAGTGGATGATTTCTGCACCAGCCGCATCAACTCAGCAGTGAAGGGCCAGCAGCCTTGCGAGAACATGCTAAGGGACATGCTGAACATGCTAAACAAGCGCAAGGATACCAGGCCTGCAGGCTGGAAGCCCCCAGCAGGGCAGGTAGACCACCGCCTGCTGCGTCCAGCCTGGAGCCAACAGCATGACCATCCAGTGCGGGGCCTCTTGTGTTGTTGGGTAGTGCCCCCCCCCCGCATCCTGTCACAGCCCCCATGCAGCCAGGCAGCCACACAGTCAGCAGCCTCAGAGCCAGGGCCCAGCACTCCCCGCCAGCCAAGTGCAGCAAGCGCACCAAGGCTGAGCAGGCAGCTGAGCACACTCAGCCCACAAAGGGCAAAGACAGAGGCAAGGGCAAGGCTGCTAATGCCAAGCCAGCACAACCTGAACAGGGAGAGCAGGTGGGCAGGTGGGCGCCCACTGGAGTTCTGCTGGTGGCCAAACCTGCCTGAGCTGCCAGACAACGGCGAGGTGTACCCTGAGCTGGGCTACAAGCGGCTGCAAGACCGGCCACCGAAGGTTGCGCTTGGTGCAAGATTGTCATGCCAAGTCTAGGCTATAGCCGTATCACAGATGATGATGTGGCTTACACCGCTTAAGCCGTCAGCCGTTAGGCTATAGCCGTATCACAGGGGTTAGGTAATAGTGTAGGTGGAAGGCGCCGGTGCCATGTGCATGGGAACATAACGCACAATATCGCGGCTAACATCGCGCAGTGTACAACTAGTCACATACATTGCCAAAGGACGCCGTGACACCTAATGTCATATCAATAGGCCTTTGTACTAAATCCCAAACATGTTGTGGGAGATGCAGCGATGACAGACGCCGTGCTGCAGTTCTCGGGGCCAGCCTACACGTCTCAGGATCAGCCTGGTGTGTGCCACATCGCCCGCTTGTCGTGCACAAGCAATATGACGCTGTCACCTGAAACTATGACTACAGGCGACTATGTGCGACGCCTGGAGGCCGCCTGCCAGTTGTTGCATGAGGGACTCAGGGCACCTCAGGCCACGGGTGCCCAGACTGCGTCCTCATGCACCTTTACACACAAAGCAGCGTTGGGCAGCATTGTAGCTGTGGCGCTGAGGACACTGCTGCTGACAGACCAGGAGACGCTGGATGTGGTGCTGGCCCTCCATGACATCAGAGCAGCCCAGCTTTGCCACTTTATGTCCTGGTCAGGGTCACATTCGCTCAAGCTGCCTCCTCCCAGTGAAGCACTGGCTAAGCAGCTGAGTCACAGCCAGCGGTCCGTGCCAGGCAGCCAGCTGCTGTCCTTTGTCACAGCCCTTGAAGGTGGCAACAGCCTGGAGGTGAGCTTTGCCACTGCTCCCTACCTCACGCTCCTTTCAGCTCTTTATCAATGTGGCTGGCCAGACTCAGCAGACCATGTGGTTCTGATGTGTGTTGACTGTTGATTGGCTGCCGGAAGTACTACTACCATCAGCTTTTCACACACCAAAGCTGCCTGTATGGAGTCATGTCCAGAAGCCTTCCCAGCACAGCTACCGGTCATACCCTTGCTGCAAACCCCATCCCAATGGCACAACCTGCTCCCTGACCATTGGACTGTCAAAACTCACTTGCAAGAGGGTGAGCAGTTGATCCCCGCAAATTTGCCAGAAATGCCTGACTAATGGGCTGTCAAGACTACCAGCTTCACGCTTGAACGGATTGGCTGTGATCTGAATAAGTTTGTTTGGGGCCAACCTCCACCTAGCAACTTGCTTGACAGGCTTTGACGCTGAGCCCTGGCTTTGGCTGGAGCTAGACAACTGCCAAGCCAGCGCTCAGTGCCAGGCAGCCAGCCAGTCTCAATAGTTCAATCTTGCTGTTGTGCTGCTTGTTGTTGTGCTGCCCATGCAGGGTGACCCTCTGCTGCGTGTGTGGGACAGCATGCACCGCGCCATGCTGCTGGTGCTGGCAGCCTTGCAGTCACTCCCCATCCACCCTCACCCTCAGCACCCTGACCCTGCAGCCACCACCCACACCTCCGCCACCACCCAGCTGCCACTTGGCTACCACCGCTGCAGTGCCTGCCTGCTGCTCAGCCTGCGCCTGGCCATTGGCTTGGCCCAGCACTGTGTGGATCAACCCCTAGACAAGGACCTAGCCCTTGCCCGGCTGCACGGCACCCTGCCTGGGCTGCTGTTGGGGCTGAGCACCGCAATGGCGGTGATGCAGGCAGCAGGCCACCCTGAGGCACAGGCCCAGCGTGTGCAATTTGTGCGCTGCCTGCTGCACCTGGGATCAAAGTTAGCCACGAGCGTGAAAAAAACAGACCCCAAAGCCAGCAGCAACAGCAGCGGCAGGGGCCACGGTAGCAGCAGGGGCCAAGCCAGCAGCAGGGGTCCTTGTGGCGACACAGGTTGGTCTGGCGCTGCCCAGAGCGCTGGTGACAAGCTGCATGCACTGGCTGTCACAAGCTTTGTCTACCTGGCCCAGGCGCTGTGTGGTGTCTTGGGGCGCCAGATGGAAGCGTTCACTTATGAGGAGTTGATCACCACTTGCCAACAAGAAGGTAAGCCACGGGCACCTTTCACGGATGATGTGCTTCAGTGTACAGCCTTCAGTGTACAGCCAGGAGCATACAACCTTCACTAACGGAAAATGAGAGCTTATTAACATGCCCATGGCTTGCAGCTAGGATGTGGCATGTTTCTTATCACTTTAATGGCGACCTCATAACCAGGGTCACCCTGCACAGGGTCACCCTACAAAGGGCCACCCTGCACAAAAGTACAGCCTTAATACAAGGACCCTCCTATTACCTCAAGTTATGTATGGTTGTCAGTATGTGCTTCGAGCTGACACATGGTCCCCCACTAAGACGCTGCTGCTCAAGTTTAAGCAGGGTTGCTGATACATCACACCTTTCTGCCATGATGCGTGTTTGACGAAACATTTTTCACAATACACATTCTGCAGGTCGGGGGTTTGGCCACTATGGGACTGGTTTTTGGCTTTGGACTGAAAGTGACGATTAGAATATCTTCGTAACTCTGTGAGCCCGCCAAAACACCTATCAAGCACATCTCGTGGCAGGGTGGTATGCAAACAAGTACAATGATGACAATCTAAGGACTCTCTGACTGCCATGTGTCTTGCTGTTTCACGTCAATGACGCCCGGGTGCAGGGCCGGTTAGCATCGAAGAGCTCAATAGAGATGTCATCAACTTTGGGGTGACGACATTGACGATTGCGTCCCAGCATTCCATCGACCTGGAACAACCCCTCAAGGACGCAGCCAGGGCAACAAGCCGCGCCAGTGCTAGGGTTGCCGCCTCTCGCCATTCCGCAGCGGTAGTCAGTACGCCGCCGCTGGTGTCCAACATCCTCAGCTTGCTTGCCCGTTTCCTTCCGGAATTCCAAGCTGCCGTCGTGGCGGTTAAGCTCGCTGCGACCCTAGGTGCCGTTAATGAGAGCACAGCCATCTGTCAAAAGATGCCGAAGCTCTTCCTCACCTCCCTCTCAACCACATACGTTTTGCTATACCCGGCCATCGTGCGATTGATGGAGCTCATGCCAGACTGGAGGCGCCGGCCGGCTGTGTTGCGCACCGGCTTGCGCGTCGCCACCGCTGGAGCGCTTGCACACAACACCATGGTGTTGTTGCTCCACGACGCGCAACTCATGAACAGAACGCCACACGCATACTCAAAGCAGCGCTTGCCGGAGATGGAAGAAAAACTCAGCGATGTGTTCATCCACACAATCCACCTATGGAGCGTTGTCCTCGAGCAAGATGGCGTGGACAAGCCACCGACCGGACCTTTCTTATTGGATGACGATTTCATTTACCGCTTGACAATTGACACGGTGGCTGTTCTTCCCTCGCCATCCTCAACTCAGCTGGCACCCTTGGCCCTGGACCTGGTGCTGGGTATGGAGAACACACTGCAGGTGAGAGGCCAGGTGCTAGATTCATGGCAGCTGAGCTCCATAGGAGCAGCTGAGACAAGATGTGATGATGATGAATAAGTAAGCAAGCAGCACCTGTGGCTGTATGTGGTGCAGGCGTAGAGTCAAGGCAGCTGAGGTAGGGAGGCCTTCTCATGGGCGATGCTTGTTACTCCGGGCATGCCTGTTGCAGATGGTGATGCGGCAGCAGGACATGGTGTGGAAGTGCCCATTCTGGAATGACGGCAACCTTGTGCAAAGCCTTGCGGACGGCTACAGAACTCTGCTGGCCTTGTTTGGGCATGTCATCGAGGTCCTGGCCACACCCAGTGTGGTGGGCCCTGCTGGCTTGGCTGCCCAGCCTGCCTCTTGGCTGCCTTGCGGCAACAGCCTGGTGGAGGGCTGGTGCACCAGGCTGGTGGCTGGGGTCTGCAAGCTGATGACGGATATTGCCACCCCAGCCTCAACAGCCGTACCCATACTCTTGAAAATCATGCTTAACCGAAGGCTTCGAGGCAGCCACAAGCTCTTGCTACGTGGGCAGCGTCAGGCTCCCCTCAGCATGTCCCAAGAGGCTGAGCGGCTGCTGTCCTGCCTGACCCTCGTACTCACAGCCATGGTGCCGCAAGACCTGTGCCTGGCAATGGCTGGTGGCGTCACAAACACGGTGCCAGGTTTGGATTTGACCTTAGAGAGGGAGCGGCGCGCCATGGGGGTTGCGCTGTCCAAGCTGCAGCCTGAGCAGGTGTGGACCTGGCAGGCGCTGGCCGCTGGCACCCCGGCTGAGGCCACCCTGCAGGGTGTGCTGTCAGCACTGGCCTCCCTGTTTCAGGTGCAGGGCCTGGTTACCCCCAGAGCACCAGGGTGGCGCCATCAGCGCCTGACGCTGGCCATGGGTGAATGGCACAAGTGTTAGTGTGAGGGGTTGAGGACCTCACCAGGCTAGTCCGCCACAGCCACACCATAAACAAGACAGCTAGCCAAGACAAGTTTATTGCAGCATCCATGGACCACTTGCATGCATAGGCTGTGCAGCTGTGCAGCCCACAGTCCCACAGCCCCACAGCCTTACCTTAGAGTGGCATAAGGCCGCAGCCTCCCACTGCCCACCCCACAGCTCTGTCGTTGAAGCAGTCAACAGTGTGGCTGTTGAGCCCCGCACCACCCCAGCATTGCATAGGACCTGTCACCTCATGCCATGTGGCCTAAGGAGCATGCTCTGCCTGGGTCCAGCCTGACCCAGTCCATGGCTGATGGGCTAATATGCATGCTCGGTTGTCACGGGTATGCCTCTAGACTGCACAACTTTGTGCTGCACACCACTGCCTTCAATACTCTGCGGGTTAGAGATCATGTTGCCAAGCTGTCTGACATTGAATTGCTATTGGCAGATGTGGAGCTAGGCAGACGTGGAGCTAAGGTGTAAGGCGTGTTGGGATGCCCAGTTCTTGTGTTTTGACAGCTGATGGAGGGTGGTTCACACACGACATGACCCTCAGCACCTGTCGATGCTATACATAGACACACCAGTTGATGCTAGACAAGTCATGGTTGAGTGCGCTGCAATGAGGCCCATCAACAACCTGCATGCCTTCGTTTTCAGCCCATGTGCACCGTCATTGGACTCAATCTCTCAACCTGGTCAGAAATAAATACCATCGCCATACAGCCAGTGATGGGTAATACAAGATACGTGTATCGATACCGATATGTATTTATTGTATAAAATAAAAATTAAAAAAAATGCAAGTGCCGGCCGGCAAGTTGCGTGGGTGCCTTCCAAGCAGCTGCTGGTTGCTACCACAACTAGAGACCGCGTTAAAGCCATGCCGCGCGGGGATAAAGCCATCGGCCTGCTCCCGGAGCAGTCGGTCGCATGTGCCGGTTTCACATGCAAGAACATCAAAGTTGGGAGGCCCTGACTTTCCGCCGTCGCCGTCCTGCCCAGCCATCAAGGACAGGCTGCAAGACTTGCTGCGCTGCTCCTAGCTGCTCCTTTCCCGCGTGACATGTAGCCTATGTATCGCTGTATTGTATCGATACAAGAAATACACGTTTTTCGTGTATTTTCTTGTATTTCCTGTATCGATACACGTATTACCCATCACTGCATACAGCGCGTTTCCAATGGACGGAGAAAAGAGAAAAGAGAAAAGAGTAATCTTTCTCTTCATCTCTTTTTCTCCATCTCCGTTGGCCCTCCATCTTCATCTCCATCTCCGTTGGACCGTTGGCGGCAGTCCGAGGGTAGAGGAGATGGAGATGGAGATGTAGATGGAGGGCCCTCTTTTGAAGCTACTCCTTATAGTGCGGTACTGCACCATATTTAATGCCGCAACAATGCACCAACCCTCATCGTGAAAAACTGCACCATATACAGTCTAGTAGTTTTGTGATGTATTAAAGTAGTTATACTGGAGGTTTGCGACGGCCAGTGTGAGGGGAGTGAGGAGGTTTGCGCCCCGACGCACCGACGGCCGTTCTTCTCGCAGCGGCTGTCAGCGCTTTGCGCTGATCATTATGGGCGTCGCAGCTCACGTTGAAGTAGCTTTGCAGGGTGTGACCCGAGCCTATGAGACCTGCTTGAGGAAACAAGCCAGTCCATCACCAGCTATGTAAAGTGCTATGTAAGATGCTATGTTTCGGTCGAAGTGGTCCGCAAGGGTCCGCAGCCCGCAGTCCGGGCCAAAGAACTCGCACTGTCCACTGATGTCGCTGCGTTTGAGCTTGCCGCACACAGAACACCAGTCTCCCTGGGCAAGAACACTCGAGTTCCATGTGCAATGTCACTGTGACTGCCAGGCCTTGTTCCCGTGTCACTGCCAGGCCCCAGCCTCAACGCAGATCTATTCGTGAGTATGTTAAGATTGATATGCTAAAGAGCGTGCGCACACGCGCAGCCTCCAGATAGGACTTATACATACAAGTCATATGGTCAAGATGCCTACACATCAGCTCCATCCTGCTGCCTGCTATGCTCCTGTTGTTGCCAGCACCCCTACAGCTAGTGTGTAGGGTGGTGCTGCTGCCAGCTGTGCTCCTGGTGGTGCCAGCACCCCTACAGCTAGTGGGTAGGGTGGTGCTGCTGCCAGCTAGGCTCCTGGTGGTGCCATCACCCCTGCAGCTAGTGGGTAGGGTGGTGTTGCTGCCTACTATGCTCATGTTGTTGCCAGCACCCCTACAGCTTGTGGGTAGGGTGGTGTTGCTGCCAGCTGTGCTCCTGGTGGTGCCAGCACCCCTACAGCTAGTGGGTAGGGTGGTGCTGCTGCCAGCTGTGCTCCTGGTGGTGCCAGCACCCCTACAGCTAGTGGGTAGGGTGGTGCTGCCTGGGGACACTTGGCAGGGCAGGTTTGGCACAAGTTGAAATCCCGTCTTTCTTACATTGTATACAACGTAAGTGAATAAGAGCAGGGCAGGTAAATTTGCAACCACTGAAGTCAGTTGTACAGCCTCACCTGCCTATGCTGTACGTGCCTGCTGTTAGCAGCCTAGTTTCTGCTCCAAGTTGTTCAATAATGCTGCATACACATCTCGAGCTGCGCCTTGCCAGGCACCTGAGAGGGCATGACTGCCAAAGAATGCCCGCTTGATGCCACAACTTCATTACCAGCTGCATCACCCTTCACAGGAAGCTGCAGGGCTTGGGCAAGCGCCTTCTTGACCTTCTCAGTAACAAGCAGGTTGGCTGAGGCTGCGAGGGAGGGGAGGGGAGGGGAGGGGAGGGGAGGGGAGGGGAGGGGAGGGGAGGGGAGGGGAGGGGAGGGGAGGGGAGGGGAGGGGAGGGGAGGGGAGGGGAGGGGAGGGGAGGGGAGGGGAGGGGAGGGGAGGGGAGGGGAGGGGAGGGGAGGGGAGGGGAGGGGAGGGGAGGGGAGGGGAGGGGAGGGGAGGGGAGGGGAGGGGAGGGGAGGGGAGGGGAGGGGAGGGGAGGGGAGGGGAGGGGAGGGGAGGGGAGGGGAGGGGAGGGGAGGGGAGGGGAGGGGAGGGGAGGGGAGGGGAGGGGAGGGGAGGGGAGGGGAGGGGAGGGGAGGGGAGGGGAGGGGAGGAGCAGCAGGGCTGGGCAGCAGGGCTGGGCAGCAGGGCTGCCCCAGGGCTGGGCAGCAGGGCTGGGCAGCAGGGCTGGGCAGCAGGGCTGGGCAGCAGGGCTGGGCAGCAGGGCTGGGCAGCAAGGCTGGGCAGCAGGGCTGCCTCAGGGCAGGGCTGGCCCAGGGCTGGGCAGCAGGGCTGGGCAGCAGGGCTGGGCAGCAGGGCTGCCCCAGGGCTGGGCAGCAGAGCTGGGCAGCAGTGCTGGGCAGCAGTGCTGGGCAGCAGGGCTGCCCCAGGGCTGGGCAGCAGGGCTGTCCAGCAGGGCTGTCCAGCAGGGCTGAGCATCAGGGCTGGGCAGCAGGGCTGGGCAGCAGGGCTGGGCAGCAGGGCTGCCCCAGGGCTGGGCAGCAGGGCTGGGCAGCAGGGCTGGGCAGCAGGGCTGGGCAGCAGGGCTGGGCAGCAGGGCTGGGCAGCAAGGCTGGGCAGCAGGGCTGCCTTAGGGCAGGGCTGGCCCAGGGCTGGGCAGCAGGGCTGCGACAGGGCTGGGCAGCAGCACTGAGCAGCAGGGCTGGGCAGCAGGGCTGGGCAGCAGGGCTGGGCAGCAGGGCTGGGCAGCAGGGCTGGGCAGCAGGGCTGGGCAGCAGGGCTGGGCAGCAGGGCTGGGCAGCAGGGCTGGGCAGCAGGGCTGGGCAGCAGGGCTGGGCAGCAGGGCTGGGCAGCAAGGCTGGGCAGCAGGGCTGCCTCAGGGCAGGGCTGGCCCAGGGCTGGGCAGCAGGGCTGCGCCAGGGCTGGGCAGCAGGGCTGAGCAGCAGGGCTGGGCAGCAGGGCTGGGCAGCAGGGCTGGGCAGCAGGGCTGCCCCAGGGCTGGGCAGCAGGGCTGGGCAGCAGGGCTGGGCAGCAGGGCTGGGCAGCAGGGCTGGGCAGCAGGGCTGGGCAGCAGGGCTGGGCAGCAGGGCTGGGCAGCAGGGCTGGGCAGCAGGGCTGGGCAGCAGGGCTGTCCGGGGGCTGGGCAGCAGGGGGGCCCTGGGGCTGGGCAGGAAGGGGGCCCCTACACTAGGCTGGGTTGTGT
Source organism: Haematococcus lacustris (assembly GCA_030144725.1). Lineage (NCBI taxonomy): Eukaryota > Viridiplantae > Chlorophyta > Chlorophyceae > Chlamydomonadales > Haematococcaceae > Haematococcus > Haematococcus lacustris. Next base: position 5,374,793 of record JASKMD010000010.1, read on the forward strand.
TAGGCAACTGGCTGGGCTGGTGGCTGCTCACAGCTTGCATCCCCTCAATCAGCTGTCAAAAGGGGGTAAATGCATCATGCATGCACCATCTTGCCAGCCTTGGCATAGTCCAACAGCTCTAGTCCCAGAGGTTGCTGTCGCAAGTCCTTGTGTTTGGCTTCATCTGCTGACGCCTGTAATGGGTGAGCTACTCAAGATGAGAGTGTTCCTCTAGTGCTCCTGTGCAGCATCGCGCGACAAAGTTAACTTCGTGCATTGTGCATAGTGCATAGTGCATTGCCAGTGCCTGTGCTTCCAACCACCCAGCGGGCTGTCTAGCCAACTGCACTGGCTCCACTACTTCGTCGTCGACATCGCTATCAGGTTGGGTCGTGACAGAACGCTTTCTTGCTAGTAGAGCCAGCGGGCCTCTTGTCTTTGCGCTGACCACCACTGCCTGGCCCGCCCATCGGAGAACCCAGAAAATAACCCCCCCGGCTTTTGGTTAAAAGATGTTTTGCACCGCGGCCGTGCAAAAAGTCCGTGCAAACCATCTCGGTGGGGGGTCACACCCCGTGCAAAACATCCGGTTTATTGCCCAGTTATGTTGGTAATTCATTGGTAATTTACTGGTTTGGAGATTGTTGTTCCTTTAAATCACAATGGTTATCATGGTGTAATACTGCACCTGTCACTAGTGTACTACTACAATGCACCCAATTGTGCTACACTGCACCACACCGAGTGGTACAACACATCACATTAGCGATATCTCACCAACCATGCATATTTATGAATTTTCGTTCAAACCCCAATCTTACAGCCACGTCACATGCAAAATCTCAAGCCGCGATTCTGAGTCTCTAGTCTCTCAGCACCAGCAACTATGCAGCGCGCTCCTCAATACCCCAAACCCAGCAGCCACAAGGGACAAGGGACAAAACGTTCAAAAGGCATGGCAGAAGGGTGCATGTGATGTAGTTCAGTCAGGGGTCCACCACTGCCCTCCCCAACATCAAAACCACAAGGTCAGAAGGCCAGTGTTGGGGACATAACGCACACATGGCAGTATTGTGGCTGCTGCATGCCAGCTCCCCTTACCAAACATGCCATGCATGCACGCCATGCATGTTCTGCTCATCAGTCTTTCCACTGCGCAAACATCCCCAGGCAACACACCCTCAAGCGTTACTGCATGTCCCTCATGGGCCCCTCCATGTTGTATGTCCCTCATAACCCCTCCACCCCTACATAGGCCAACCCTCACCTACTACCGACCATCACAGCTAATAAGCCAGTCTCATGACCTCTGGCGGGAGACCTTGGGCGTGGGCGCTCTGGCGCTGTAGCCTGCACCAAGTGCCTCACCCTCAGTCTGGCTGCGGGGTGGCGTCCAGGGCTGTGGAGGTGGTGGGCTGCACGACCCTGTCCCCACTACAGCTTGCTGCAGAGGCGGCGGGGGAGGACTGCCGTTGACGACTGGGGCCCTGGCCGCCCTCTGAGCTGCTGACGCCTTGGTGGCTGTGTCCAAGTCCTCGGCCAGCCTCAAGGCCATGCGGCGCACCAGCTGGCGGCCAAACATCTCCAGCGTGGCCTGGACCCCGGGCATGAGCTCGGGCAGCATGGGGGGCACCTCGCCCATGACCCGCAGCGTGCGGGCGCCTGCACCCCCCACCCCTGACCTCCTGGGGCTGCTGGAGCTGGGTGAGGCGACGAGGTCCATCAGGGTGCTGATGGTGCTCAGGGCCTGGCGGTCTTCATGGCTAAAGGCCACGGTAGGCTGCAGTGTGCTCACCATGTCCTGGACAGCAGGAGTGGGAGGTCACAGGGCACATTCTATGACTATGACCTCTTTGTGTTAAGTACAAGCTGGGGAGCTGCAAGGCTTGGTTGACAAGCAGTTAGCAGTGGGAGGGTGCTTGACGGGGTGTGAGGGTGATGTGGAGCGCTCTTGTGGATCCTGGGGCTGTCATACATGGAGTGGTAGCCCAGCCTGCCCTCACTACAACCAATCCCACCGCCGTCAGCCCTACAGTCCAATGACGCATCTGAGCAAGCATGTGCTCTCCAATTGGTGCTTTCGTCGCTGTGCATGTGGCAGCAGCCTCTAGATTTTATTGAAAGCATGACATGGACGTCAGCCAGTGGAAGTGGAGTGGCAGCTGGCATAGCTCATTCAACTTGATGAACCCCTCACTACCACTGAGCGATGCAGTGCGGGTGTGATTCTGACATAGGGTTTGTATATACCAACTCGTATGCTTGCATCCACATGTACCGACAGCTTCTGCACGCTAAAGCTCTCTTGATATGTATATGTGGATGCAAAGTACAACCAGTAGACGAAGTACAACCAGTTGCAAAAGGCTCCGGAGGCGCCGCAGCACCTGATGTCATACCGATAGGCCTTCTACCCAATCCCAAAAACATATCGCGGGTGATGCGGCGATGAAAGGCGCCGTGCTGCAGCTCGCAGGGCCAGCCTACACATCGCAGGATCAGCCTGGTGTGTGTCGCATCGCCCGCTTGTCATGCACAAGCAATATGAAAGTGTTACCCGACACTGAAGCTGCAGGCGCTTATGTAAGAGGCCTCGAGGCTGGCTGCCAGCTGCTGCATGAGAAACTCAGGCCACCTCAGGCCAAGGGGGCTTCTTCCTCTGGCCATGCTGCCCACAAAGTGCCTCCAGCTATTCCGCCCACACCCTCAGCCGCGGGCAGCATTGCAGCTAAAGAGCTTTGTACTCTGCTGCTGACAGACCAGGAGGTCCTGGATGTGGTGCTGGCCCTTCATGACGTCAGAGCAGCCCAGCTTTGCCAGCTCATGCCCTGGTCAGGGTCACATGCGCTCAAGCTGCCTCCTCCCAGTGAAGCACTGGCTAAGCAGCTCAGCCAAAGCCAGTGGTCAGTGCCAGGCAGCCAGCTGCTGTCCTTTGTCACAGCCCTGAACAGTGACAACAGCTTGCAGGTGAGCTCTGCCGTTGCTCCCTTCCTGATGCTGCTCTTTCTTTCTTGCTTGCAGCTTGCAGCTGGGCGGGAAGGCAGCCAATGCAGATGCTTACCTGTTATAGGCTGCCGTGCACTAGAGAGTAAAGCCTTAGTCTGCCACCTAGCATGCTTTACTGTCCAGTCCAGCATGGAGCATAGATTGCCACAGCCTGTTGCTCCTTTCAATTTGCAATGGATGTGGCTGGTTCGTCCCATATGCCACCTTGGATCAGGAAGTTTCAGGGCCATTAACTCTTCACACATCTTTCAAGCCATGCTGCCTATATAGGCCATGTCCAGGAGCCTTTCCAGCACAGGTACCTTACCCGGCCCTGACAAATCTGACAGCTTCACGCTTGAACATCTTGGCTGTGAGCTGAACTAGCATCCATGTAAGGGGCCAACAACCTGGCGACTGGCTTTGGCTTTGGCTTTGGACAAACAAGAACGCAGTATTGAGCAATCCATATAAACCCGTGTAGAGGAATCAGTTTCGTTCTTTCTTGCTGCTGGTGCTCCACTGACTTGGCTTGTGCCTCCTTCATTGGTGCATGAGGAGGCCATCTTCAGAAGCCTTCCCAGCCTAATCTAAGCCCCTGATACGCTCTGGCCTTTGCCCCTGTTGTGCTTGGACTGGAGCTACCTCTGTGCCTGGTGTGCTGCCCAGGCTTAGGCCCTGAGCCCTGGAGCTGCCCAGGCCTGGCTCAACTGCCCAACCCCCCTCCTTATGCTCAGCCCCCCTCTCTCACACTTCCTCAGCCTAAGCCAGCGCTCAGTGCCAGGCAGCCAGCCGCTCTCATTTGTTCAACCTGCTTGTTGTTGTGCTGCCCATGCAGGGTGACCCTCTGCTGCGTGTGTGGGACAGCATGCACCGCGCCATGCTGCTGGTGCTGGCAGCCTTGCAGTCACTCCCCATCCGCCCTCACCCTCAGCACCCTGACTCTGCAGCCACCACCTTCACCACCACCACCACCACCACATCCCAGCTGCCACCTGGCTACCACCGCTGCAGCGCCTGCCTGCTGCTCAGCCTGCGCCTGGCTATCTGCTTGGCCCAGCACTGTGCGGAGCAGCCCCTGGGCAAGGACTCAGCCCTTGCCCGGCTGCACGCCACCCTGCCTGGGCTGCTGCTAGGGCTGAGTGCCGCAATGATGGTGATGCAGGCAGCAGGCCACCCTGAGGCACAAGCCCAGCGTGTGCAGTTTGTGCGCTGCATGCTGCGCCTGGGAACAAAGTCAGCCGCTAGCCTCACAAAGACAAACCCAGAAACCAGCAGCAGCAGCAGCAGCAGCAGCAGCAGCAGGGGCCAAGCTAGCAGCAGGAGTTCCCGTGGCAACACAGGTCGGTCTGGCGCTTCTCAGAGCGCTGGTGACAAGCTGCATGCACTGGCTCTCAACAGCTACGTATGCCTGGCCCTGGCGCTGTGTGATTTTCTGGGGCGCCAGGAGGAAGCGTTCACCCATGAGGAGTTGATCACCACATGCCAACAAGAAGGTAAGCAGAGGGTTACCCTGCACCAGCATGCACCCTGTATACAAGGACCCCGCTTCTACCCTCGGTCATGTATGGCTGTCAATATGTGCTTAGGAGCACGGTTGCGTCTATGTGTACTCTTTGACCCAACCCTGCTTGCATTCCATGCACTTGATGAAGCTCATTCTTCTACACATTGTAAACTGTTCAGCAACTGTTGTACATTCTGCAGATCAGGGGTAAGTCCGCTGCAGGACTGACCTTTTGCACAACCACGATCACAACCTATCATTTTTTGACATCTTCATAACACTACAATTTTCCCGAAAATATTGTCAGTTACATATTGTGGCAAGACGGTATACAAACAAGAACAATGATGACATTTGTTGACCCCGCTGACTGCCACATGTCTTGGTGCATCATGTCAATGACGCCCTGGTGCAGGGCCAGGTAGCATTGATGACCTCGATATAGATGTCACCAGCTATGCGGCGATGGCATTAACAGTGACATTCCAGCACTCCGGCGATCTGCAACAAACCCTGAAGGACGCAGCGAGGGGAACAAGCCGCGCCAGGGCTAGGGTTGTCACCTCTCGCCATTCCGCAGCGACAGTCGGCGTGCCGCTGCTGGTGTCCGACATCCTCAGCTTGCTTGCCCTCTGCCTTCCGGGATTCCAAGCTACCGTCGTGTCCTTGAAGCTCTCTGCGACAGTAGCCACCTTCAGTAAGAGCATGGTCATCGGTCAACAAACGCTGGAGCTCTTCCTCACCTACCTCTCACCTACGTACATCGCGCTATACCAGGCCGTCATGGCATTCACGATGCCCATACCAGACTGGAGGCGCCGGCCGGCTGTATTGCGCGCCGGTTTGCGCGTCGCCGCCGCTGGTTCGCTTGCACACAAAACCTTGGTGTCGTTGCTCCCCGACGCGGAGCACATAAACGGGACGCCACACACACACTCAAAGCCGTGCTTGCTACCCACCACAGTACTGCGCTTGCCGGAAGTGAAAAGGACACTCAGCGATATGTCCTTCCACGCAACCCACCTATGGAGCCTGGTCCTTGCGCAAGATGGCGTGAACAAGCCATTGACAGGACCTTTCCGGTTGGATTGCGATTTCCTCGTCCGCTTGACAGCCGACAGGGTGGCTGTTCTGCCCTCTCCATCCTCACCTCAGCTGGCGCCCTTGGCCCTGGACCTGGTGCTGGGTATGGAGAACACGCTGCAGGTGAGAGGCCAAGTGCTAAATTTATGGCAGCTGAGCTCAGTAGGGCCAGCTGAGACAAAATGTGTGTTGATGAATCAGTAAGCAAGCAGCACCTGTGGCAATGTGAGGTGCAGGCGTAGAGTCAAGGCAGCTGAGGTAGGGAGGCCTCTCAATGATGCTGACACCTGGCTTGAGAGCTCTCTTGCTTGAGGGCACACTGCACATGCACCAGACTGCTGCGATGCCTGCTGAGCTGGCGGTTGTCACTCCTGGCATGCCTGTTGCAGATGGTGATGCGGCAGCAAGACATGGTGTGGAAGTGGCCATCTTGGAATGACGGCAACCTTGTGCAAAGCCTTGTGGATGGCTACCGAATTCTGCTGGCCTTGTTTGGGCATGTCATCGAGGTCCTGGCCACACCCAGTGTGGTGGGCCCTGCTGGCTTGGCTGCCCAGCCTGCCTCTTGGCTGCCTTGCGGCAACAGCCTGGTGGAGGGCTGGTGCACCAGGCTGGTGGCTGGGGTCTGCAAGCTGATGACGGATATTGCCACCCCAGCCTCAACAGCCGTACCCATACTCTTGAAGATCATGCTCAACCGAAGACTTCAAGGCAGCTACAGGCTCTTGCTTCGCGGGCAGCGTCAGGCTCCCCCCAGCATGTCCCCAGAGGCTGAGCGGCTGCTGTCCTGCCTGACCCTGGTACTCACAGCCATGGTGCCGCAAGACCTGTGCCTGGCACTGGCTGGTGGCGTGACAAACACGGTGCCAGGATTGGATGTGGCCTTGGAGAAGGACCGGCACGCCATGGGGATTTGGTTGTCCAAGCTGCAGCCTGAGCAGGTGTGGACCTGGCAGGCGCTGGCCGCTGGCACCCCGGCTGAGGCCACCCTGCAGGGTCTGCTGCCAGCAATGGCCTCCCTGCATCAGTTGCAGGGCCTGGTCACGCCCATAGCACCAGGATGGCGACATAAGCGTCTGACAGTGGCCTTGGGTGAATGGCATGAGTAGTAGCGCAAGGGGTGAAGAAATAAATCAGGCTAGTCTGCCAACTACCCTACCCAGAGCAGCACACAGCTGCCAGACCACAGCTTTCCCTTCATTCCCTCCACCCCACAGCTCTGCTGCTGAAGCAGCCACTAGCGTGACTTTTGAGCCCAGCACCACCCCAACATTGCATATAGTCATTGCATAGGACTGGGTACACCACTTACCATGTGGCCTAGAAAGCTCTGACTGGATCTGCCAGTCAACCTTGACCCAGTCTAGAACACAAGTGTTGTCCATAGCTTTGTCTAGTTCAGTGCAAACTTGCATGCTCAGTTGTCACGGTAATGCCTCTAGGGTGATCAGCTTGGGGTCAGGATCCATGGTGCTGCTCACCACTGGGCTTCAACAGCCAGCAGGTCATTGAACACTGCCAAGCTGCACAACAAGCAACTGGTCATGTGGGTGACATTGTGGAGCTAGGCATTAGCCGTGACGTGTAAAGGAGTTCTTGTGTGACAACAATTCTATCTATCTATATGACAGCAACTGTTCATGTGGGTGGCCCTGGCTGTGTGGAGCTAGGCAGTAAATGGGTATATGGGTATAGCGTAGATGTATATGTATATCGTTGGCAGCGTCACCAGGCGCCCTGCTTGTCACCATCCTCACCCACTGCCACCCACCCGACCCTTGGGCGCTGTGTCAGCGTCACCAGGCTGCCATGACAGGACATCCTGCACAGGACACGCAAGGAGCTGGACCAAGCAGACCTGCAGCTCAGCTCTGAGCACGCAAACCTGGCCCTCCTGGATGTGCGGCAGCAGCAGCCATGGCCTGCGGGCAATCCGGCCCTGGAGGTGCGGCCCAGAGCGGTGGAGACACCTAGCACTGTCCAGAACTTGCCCGGTCAAGCTCCTCTTAGACCTAACAGTGCCGCCCCGCAGCCTCAATTGCGCTTCCAATGTCATCCCCACATGCCTTGCCTTGCGTGTGCAGGAACCTGTTGTCCTACCGGGGCAGGAGTGTGAGCTCATCCAGCAGCAGCGCCGGTATGACCGTGAGGCCTTACGGCACGAGGTGGCTACGCTGATGCCTCTGACGAGCTCTGATCAGCAGCGCTTGTACGAGGGCATCATGCGTGCTGTAAATTGTGACCCCCCCTGCCGCCTCTGCTGGGGGGACAGCAGCGCCATAATGTCTTCTTCGTTAACAGCCCTGGTGGCTGCGGCAAGACCGTCATGTGCAAGCTGCTGCTTGCCAGCATCCGCTTGCAGCTCTGTGGGTCCAGCTCACGTGCAGCACCAGCCTCTCGCACACCATCTCAACAATGTCTCGCACCTCTTCACCAGCCTCTTGCCACCCAGGACACACATACCTCACATGCTTGCTCACAGGGCAAGATCGCCCCCGCGATTGCATCCTCCGGCATTGCCAGTCTCCTTATGGACGGTGGGACTACTGCGCACTCTCGCTTTAAGATCCCGGCTCGAACCTCACGGCTGAATCACTGTGCCGTGTGGATGCCCCAAGCGATTCGGCAACGCTCTTGCGTGCCACCAGTGCCATCATCTGGGACGAGGCTCCCATGGCTCACAAGCACTGCTATGAGGCAAGCACAAACACGGCTCCCATGAGTGCACAAGCACTGCTTCCATGATCAGCCCTCCTCCCCTGCTCCCACCACCTGGCACCACCTGTCACTTTTGGGCCCCTCCCCATGTCATCTAAACAAACTGTTGATGTGCCCAGGCCGTGGACCGCACCATGTGCAACGTCATGCACACCGACGCAACTCTTTGGGGGCGTGACTTCTGACAGGTGCTGCCCGTGGTAAAGCACGGCACCCGGGCAGGCATTGTCAGCGCTGGGCTGAACAACAGCCACCTTTGGCCACACATCAAGGTGGTCCGGCTGCAGACCCCTGGTTGGCACAGACCCCGAGCAAGCGCAGCAGCAGCAAGAGTTTGCTGATCTGCTGCTGGCGATTAATTTGTGTGTACATGGGAATGCATGGTGTGAGTGCAACCTGGCATGTGTGTGTGTGATATGTGGTGTGGGTGTGGGTGTGGAGGCAGGCAGGTGCCCGGCTGGCTGGCCTGGTCACAAGGGTGGGACAGCAACAAAGTCAACATTGGTTGCATTTCCAATATTGTTGCAGGTGGGTGGAGGACCCTCTTCAACATCCCTCCCGGCATGGCCCTCCCCGGCACTGGTTACAAGCAGATGGCGGCGCGTGTGTTTGGTGACCCAGAGCATGACACAGTAGCGCGCACTCAGGAGGCCCTGCTTGAACGCGCCGTCCCCGCCCCCAAAAACGACGACGTCATTGTATGTGTGCACCCTTTTCCCCTAGGAGGAGCAACAGTTCTCCAGCGCAGACACCGTGGAGCATGAGGACCATGCTCTCGCTCACCAGACTGAATACCTCAACACCCTCCAGCCGCAAGGCTTCCCTCCGCACCGGCTTGCCCATCATGCTGTTGCGCAACATCAGCTCAACTTTGGGACTGGCCAATGCCATTCGCCTCCTGATTACCATCCCACGCCTGCATGTCATCAAGGCCAAGATCCTGGGCATCAAGGCCGCCCTCTGAGCTGCTGACGCCTTGGTGGCTGTGTCCAAGTCCTCGGCCAGCCTCAAGGCCATGCGGCGCACCAGCTGGCGGCCAAACATCTCCAGCGTGGCCTGGACCCCGGGCATGAGCTCGGGCAGCATGGGGGCCACCTCCTGCAGTGGCTTAGCGAAGGTTTGGCGGGGTGGGATGGTGATGGTGGGTTTGGAGGGAGGCCAGTGCTGCAGGTTGAGGAATGTGAGTGTGTGGAGAAGGTAGCAATAGTGGCAAGTATGGTGGACGGCAGGAAGGGTCAGTGGTGGCAGAGATAGGGTCATGAACACCAGGGTCAGGGTGATGACCATGGCAGCGCCTCACCACAGGCAGGGGCAGGGGCATGAGCATGGCCCGCAGGGGGCCCAGCGCCTCCACCCCCCGCAGGGCAGCCAGGGAGGTGGCAGTGCCGGCTACCAGGCGCAGCGCCTCGCCAATGGCCTCACGACTCACCGCGTCCACCGCTGCCACCGCCCTTCACAAGGATCTGCAGGGGTGGGCAAAGCGTGTGGGTTAGGTCAGGTCGGGTCAGGTCAGGTCAGGTCAAGTGATGCGAGAGTGATGTCACGCGCTATTGTGGAAACAATTGGATACATCAATGGATCCTGTGCCTGTCATGCATGGCTACCTAAGTCATGATCGCGGATGTCATCATGGGTCCTGTTGCTTAGGGAGTGGCAGCGTGAAGTGGCAGCGTATCTAGCTAGCTTGAGGAGTAGCAGCGTGGAAGGGTGCAAGTGTGTGGGTCAGCTCAGTGCGCAGATCCAACCTGCCCACCTTTTTCAGCCCTGCAAACCAACGATTCAGTTGAGCAAGGCTGCAGTTTCAAACTAGTGCTGTCGTTACCATGCATGTGGCAGCAGCCTCTAGGTTGTTCCAGAAGCATGACATGGACCTCAGCTAGTGTAAATACAATGTCAGCTGGCACAGCTAGAGGAACATAACCACCCCCACTATTAAGCAGCAGTGCAATGCAAAACTATCGGGGGTATCGGGCTCACATGGGAGCGTCTCAAGCTCAAGAGCTGAAGACACCCATGCGTGGGTCTGTATTGTCCAACTGTATACTGCAAAATTATGCACCCTACGATCCTCTTTTGTCCAAACTAAATCGGCATGTTGTAAGCTGACCACTGTGACTTTTCTGAATTTGTTGCATTGGCACCTGCGAATAACTCCGCATCTACTGGCAAGCGGCGCGTTTATCCTTGCATCAGAGTCCGTGCCGGCGCAAGCGAGCACGGACACACCTCAGCTGCTCACAACCGATTGCTATAGTGGTATGTAACGGCATCAGTGATGGAGCTGCGCCTGCTATTGAGCCAGAAGTACAATCTAAATTAAGCCCGCCAGGCTTGCTCCGCGAGCCTTTCATTGCTGCAGGCGGTGTCGGAAGACCGTCGTGGGGCCAGTGATGACTGGACATTGCATCAAACGCGCAGGGTTATGTGGGAGGTGCGTTCCTCTCTCACGCCAGTCACACAGAAAAGTACCTCCTTGCACAAATCGGCATGTTGTAAGCTGACCACTGTGACTTTTCTGAATATCGAGTCATTAAACTGTCCGTAACTCTACGACACAGCTGCTGGAAAAGAAAGCACGGCAGTTCATCAATCAGGCCCGCCGTAATTGACTTTGGCGTGACCCGACTCTGCCTTGCAGAGTTGACTAGCCTACTCCGACCGCCTGGACCTGTAGATCTGTAGTTACACCTCGCACCCCCTTGCAGCCCCACCACCTCGCAGCCCCCGCAGAAGCCTGCCAGCCCCTCCCACCCCCTCCCAGCCCCCTCACTGCCCCGCCACCCCCTCCCACCCCCTCCCACCCCTTCCCACCCCTTCCCAGCCCCTCCCACCCCCCACCCACCCCCTCCCACCTCCTCCCAGCCTCCCCTCCCCCCACCCACCCCCTCCCATCTCCTCCCAGCCCCTCCCACCCCCCCCTAAGCCCCTCACTGCCCCGCCAACCCTTCCCACCCCCTCCTAGCCCCTCCCAGCCCCTCCCAGCCCCTCCCACCCCCTCCACCCCCTCCCACCCCCTCCCACCCCTTCCCACCCCCTCCCAGCCCCTCTCAACCCCGCCACCCCCACCCCGCCCCCCTTGGCCCTAGCAAGTCATTGCAAGACGCAAACCCATGGGTCGGCATGGGTGGCAGCGTGCTCATCTTGCAGCACTTGTAAAGTCACCAAGGGCTGCTCATCTGCACAGTCCTAATGGCTTGAAAGCCACAGCAAGGAAGGCTGAGGCTATCGCTGGGCTGCCCACCCCTCCAGCTGAGCAGCAGGGGGTCAGGGCGGAGCTGGACACCAGCTCGACACGCAAGCGGAGGGCGGGCGGGAGGGACCGGACCCAACAAGTCGAGCAAGGTAACGTAGCAATGGCCTACACACCTTGAGTGGCCTTACAGAGTGGCCAGGTAGTAGGTACTACTCACGAAGCGGTCAAGCAATGCAGTAGCCTTGTATACTTCCGAGCATGGGTGGAGGGGCGTCGTTACATCGGTTTTGCGTGCCATGTGCATTGTTTTGACTGCGGCGACTGTCCCTGACTGTTTGCAGAGGCTACTGGGCCACGTCGGTCGCGGCGGTCGGTCGCGGCGAGGCCCGCATGAGCAAAACTGGCATGAATTTGAATGTCAAGATTCGAGCCGCCATAGCACTCAGCACAGTGCACAGTATTTAATGTTACAAGCTTCACCGCATAGCTGACAGAGTCCTCTATCCAGGGATGTGCGAAACCTAAATAGAAACCACGTGGCTGAGACGCGGCGTCGTTTTGATTACCAGGGGTCGGTTTCCTATCATTTCAAGCCATTTTTTGAATGTTGGGGACACCTGAATGCAACTTCAGCGCCTGACATAGCGCACAACATAACATAACATCGCGACATGTATATCCAGTCGCAGTAGCTGCCAAACGCGCCGAAACACTTGATGGCATATCAATAGGCCTTCTACCAAAACCCAAGCATTTAGCGGGTGTTGCGGCGATGAATGACGCCGTGCTGCAGCTCGCGGGGCCAGCCTGCACATCGCAGGAGCAGCCTGGTGTGTACCGCATCGCCCGCTTGTCGTGCACAAGCAATATGACACTCTTACCCGACACTGAAGCTGCAGGCGCTCATGTACGATGCCTGGAGGCCGCCTGCCAGCAGCTGCATGAGGTACTCAGGCCACCTCAGGCCAAGGGGGCTTCTTCCTCTGGCCATGCTGCCCGTCATGCGGCTACAGCTGCTCCATCCACACCCTCAGTCACTGGCAACATTGCAGCTGTGGTGCGATGCACTCTGCTGCTGACAGACCAGGAGATGCTGGATATGGTGCTGGCTCTCCATGACATCAGAGCAGCCCAGCTGTGCCACTTGATGCCCTGGCCAGGGTCACATTCGCTGAAGTTGCCTCCTCCCAGTGAAGCACTGGCTAAGCAGCTCAGTCAAAGCCAGTGGTCAGTGCCCGGCAGCCAGCTGCTGTCCTTCGTCAGCGCCCTAGACCATGACAGCAGCCTCAAGGTAAGCCTTGCCGCTGCCCCCTCCGGTTGCTGCTTATTCTTAGCTGCTTGCAGCTTGTAGCTGGACAGGAGTGCGACCAATGCAGATGCTTGCCTGCTGCAGGCTGCCATGCACTCGAGAGTGAACCTTGGACTGCCATGCACTAGTGTCATTCTTGACTGCCACCTGGCAGGCTTGCTGTCCAGTTTAGCATGGAGTATCGATTGCCATCGCCATTGCCTTTCAGTTTCCATCTGATGTGGCTGATTTGGCCAGACTGTTTTGACTGCCTTTTAATGGCCAGACTGAGCAGCCCATGCGCCACCCTGCAGCAGGAAGTAATAGTGCCATCGACCCTTCACACATTGGGTGCCAGAAATACTAAGCCCCACGCTGCCAGCGTGAGCTTCACTGTCATTAGTTCTATGGGCGGGGCCTGACAACTGGCCTGGAACCACCTCATCTCCATGCCCTCACCTCCCTGCAATCGTGCCTGGTGTGCTGCCCATGCAGGGTGACCCTCTGCTGCGTGTGTGGGACAGCATGCACCGCGCCATGCTGCTGGTGCTGGCAGCCTTGCAGTCACTCCCCATCCGCCCTCACCCTCAGCACCCTGACCCTGCAGCCACCACCCACACCTCCACTACAACCCAGCTGCCACCTGGCTACCACCGCTGCAGCGCCTGCCTGCTGCTCAGCCTGCGCCTGGCCATTGGCCTAGCCCTGCACTGTGTGGAGCATCCCCTGGGCAAGGACCAAGCCCTTGCTCGGCTGCACAACACCCTGCCTGTGCTGCTGCGGGGGCTGAGCACCGCAATGACGGTGATGCAGGCAGCAGGCCACCCTGAGGCACAGGCCCAGCGTGTGCAGTTTGTGCGCTGCCTGCTGCACCTGGGAACAGACGCATTTGCAAGCCCCATATGGAGAACTCCCCGACCCAGCAGGGACAGCAGCGACAGGTGCCATGGTAGCAGCAGGGGCCAGGCCAGCAGCAGGGGTCCCCATGGCGACACAGATCATTCGGGCGCTTCCCAGAGCGCTGATGACGAGCTGGATAAGCTGGCTGTCAACAGCTATGTTTGCCTGGCCCAGGCGCTTCGAGATTTGTTCGCGCGCCAGGAGGAAGCGTTTGCTCTCAAGATGATCTCTACCACATGCCACAACAACGGTAAGCCAGCGCTTGCAGCTTGCATGTAGCACTCGATGAGGGCGTTCCAAAGATGACCTGGTCTTTGAGCATTGGCATTTCCTGCACAGGGTCATGTATGGCTGTCAATAGGTGCTTCACGCAAACACGCTGCCGAGTGTCACACACTGCTGCTCAGGATTAAGCAGGGTGACAAACTTACCACATCATATTGCCAAGATGAGTGTTTGACATTAGTCGTACATTGCAATAAGCAACTATTACAATACAAATGTATGAGTAACTCGAACCACCGTGCGTATAGTCTTGCAATGGGGTCAAGGGTGCCGTAGTTGACAACATACTAAAACTTCCGCAACACGGCAAATTCAAACTTCGCACCACATCACCCGCACAACTTTCTCACCCAGCTTCATTTGCTGACCCCCTTTCCGGGTTTGCCGCCTCATTGTCTCTCCATCGCCCCCCTGCCCAATCCATTAGGTCGGTCAATCGCGCCAGGATATGCGCCGGCAAAAGAGCCATAGGGGCCAGTACAAAGGACGAGTGATTCCGCGGATCTGGGGTCTGGCC
>JASKMD010000010.1:5389747-5526483 GCA_030144725.1 Haematococcus lacustris
GCAGCTGTGCCTGGTGTGCTGCCCATGCAGGGTGACCCTCTGCTGCGTGTGTGGGACAGCATGCACCGCGCCATGCTGCTGGTGCTGGCAGCCTTGCAGTCACTCCCCATCCGCCCTCACCCTCAGCACCCTGACCCTGCAGCCACCACCCACACCTCCACCACCACCCAGCTTCCACCTGGCTACCACCGCTGCAGCGCCTGCCTGCTGCTCAGCCTGCGCCTGGCCATCTGCTTGGCCCAGCACTGTGTGGAGCAGCCCCTGAACAAGGACCCAGCCCTTGCCCGACTGCACACCACCCTGCCCAGGCTGCTGCTGGGGCTGAGCACCGCAATGTCGGTGATGCAAGCAGCAGGCCACCCTGAGGCACAGGCCCAGTGTGTGCAGTTTGTGCGCTGCCTGCTGCACCTGGGACTCAAGTTAGCCATAAACCTCGCAATAACAATCCCCACAGCCAGCAGCAACAGCAGCAGGCGCCATGGTAGCAGCAGGGCCCAAGCCAGCAGCAGGGGTCCCCGTGGCGACACAGGGCGGTCTGGCGCTTCCCAGAGCGCTGGTGACAAGCTGCATGCACTGGCTGTTATCAGCTATGGCTACCTGGCCCAGGCGCTGTGGGATGTGTTTGGGCGCCAAAAAGAAGGGTTCGCCTCCAAGGTGTTCAACACCACAAGTCAAGAAGGTAAGCAAGCGGAATACTCCTTGCATCATTTGCATTATTTGCCTCAAGTGTACAACTTAGAAGCGTACAACCGGTCAACCGGGCAAGTGCACCACCGTGAAGTCCTTGCGTACTTACGGACGATAAGGTCTTATCGACACATGTCCATGGCTTGGATGCAGCGCTTGATGAGAGCATCCCAATGCAGTGCAGTACAGCTATCAAATAAAAAAGTGAGTATTGGACTTAGCAATTCACGCCCGTTGCAGCCATACCATCGCAAGCAGCAGTGATGACCGGCCAACTGATTGCATGGCTGCATGGCTGGCCAGCAGCGGGCCAGAGCGGACCAGAGCGAGTCATTACAGCAGCGTACATGTATATACGTAGCGTACCCCGATCAACGGGTGTCCATCAGTGATGGGCGATTCGCTACAGACGTATTACTCAGAGTAATAAAAGACATCAAAACAGGGATTCTTTATTACTTTTAACATATTGTTTTTTATTAGTTAGTTTCCTAATATCGTAATACCTCAAAAATCACCAACTAGTTCTATGTAATTACAGCATACCACCTGGATGCAAAAACATCCAACATAGCCCCACACCCCAGCCCTAGTGGGTCAGCATGCAACAGGCTGGGCTGTAGCCCAACACCCTAGCCCTCGTGGGTCAGCATGCAACAAGCTGGGCTGTAGCTCTAGCCGCTGTGCCCTAGGTAATGGCCCCTGGCAGATGCCCCAGGTGGATGTTCGGCTGTGGTGGGCAGCCGCCCGCTTTGGGGTTTGCAGAAGATGGGATACATTGTTAGGGGATAAGTAATAAGCGGAGTACCAGACGGGCGGTACCGGTTTTGGCGCTGGATTGTTACCGACTTATTACATTATTACCCAATCGCCCACCACTGGTGTCCATAGGCTGCCCTCGCCCTACGCCCTCGCCCTACGGGCCAACGGATACAGTATATACCTACGTATATACCGTCGTTATAGTCGCCATATAAGGTTCTGGCCAATTCAAAATAAAACCCTATGTCTGGGCACAAGTAAGTCAAGCACGCTGCCAAGCGACCCAGCACTGCCTAGCCTGAATACATGCTTATCTGCATGCAACACTGAGCCTTGCTCGGCTTCTGCTCATGTGCACATGTGTCAGGGCAGTGGCCCCCATTGGGCAGGCACATTCATGTCAGCTTTTACAAATAATGTAGACATGCACGGCTGCCCTAGTTGCTGAATTGTCCAACGTGCTCTTTCCCCTACCCTGCCGTGTTGCTTGCCCCCTCCCCTAGCCAGCTGCATCCTATTTACGGATGCTGTCTGCCTGCTTTCTACACCCACCCTTGATGGCTGGGAGCTTGGCGCTGGGAGGTGGTGGAGAGGACTGCTATCTGGCGCGCTTTATGCCCCAATCGTTATCCGAGTGTTGATATTTAAGCAACGGCAAAGTTCAGCACAGGGTCACCTCGCACAGGGTCACCTACACATGGCTACTCTGCACGAGCGTATAGCCTCTATACAGGGACCCTGCTTTTACGGCGGGTCATGTATGGCTGTCATTATGTGCTTCATGTTGACACACCGTCGCCTGCTCATGCACGCCCGCTGAAATCAAAAGTGCAAGCAGGATTGGCAGTGTATGCAACTTAAAAGGTCGTTCTTATACACGTTTGCTAAATTCCGACATTAGTGTCTTTGGGACTCTATAAGGTCGCTGCTGACTGCCATGTGTCTTGGTGCATCACGTCAATGACGCCTGGGTGCAGGGACGGACAGTGTCAAGGAGCTCATCAAAGATGTCACCAGCTTTGTGGCGGTGGCATTAATGGTGACAAACCAGCACTCCATCTGCCTGAAGCAAATGATGAAGGACGCAGCCAGAGCAGCAGGTCGCACGAGTGCTAGGGTTGCTGCCTCTCGCCATTCCGCAGCGGCGGTCAGCATGCCGCAGCAGGTGTCCCACATCCTCAGATTGCTTGCCCGTTTCCTTCCGGAGTTCCAGGCTGCCATAGTGGCAGTGGAGCTTTCTGCAGCAGTAGTCACCATTGATAGCAAAGTCACCGGTGAAAAAATGCTGGAGTGCTTTTTCACCTCCCTCTCAACCATGTACACTGCGCTACACCAAGCTGTCGTGGAGTTGACGGTGCTTATGCCAGACTGGAGGCGCCGGCCGGCTATGTTGCGCGCCGGCTTGCGCGTCGCCACCGCTGGAGCGTATGCAAGTAGCACTATGGTGGCGGTGCAGAACATAGTGCCACACACAGACTCAAAGCCGAGCTTGCTGCCCGCTTCGGTGCAGCGCTTGCCGGAGATGAAAGAAAAACTCAGCAATATGTCCTCCCATGTGACCCACCTATGGAGCTTGGTCCTCGTGCAAGATGGCCTGCACGAGCCACCGACAGGACCTTTCCAATCGGATGATGACTTCATCTACCGCACGTTGATCGACAGGGTGGCTGTTCTGCCCTCACCATCCTTACCTCAGCTGGCGCCCTTGGCCCTGGACCTGGTGCTGGGTATGGAGAACACGCTGCAGGTGAGAGGCCAAGTGACAGGTCATGGCAGCTGAGCTCAGTGGGGCCAGCTGAGACAAAATGAATGTTGGTGAATAAGTAAGCAAGCAGCACCTGTGGCAATATGAGGTGCAGGCGTAGAGTCAAGGACGCTGAGGTAGGGAGGCCTTCTCAATGATGCTGACACCTGCCTTGAAAGCTCTCTTGCTTGAGAGCACACTGCACATGCACCAGACTGCTGCTATGCCTGCTGAGCTGGTATCAAGCTCTTGTGCGATGCTTGTCACTCCTGGCATGCCTGTTGCAGATGGTGATTCAACATCAAGATATGGTGTGGAAGTCACCATTCTGGAATGACGGCAACCTTGTGCAATGCCTTGCGGACGGCTACCGAACTTTGCTGGCCTTGTTTGGGCATGTCATCGAGGTCCTGGCCGCACCCAGTGTGGTGGGCCCTGCTGGCTTGGCTGCCCAGCCTGCCTCTTGGCTGCCCTGCGGCAACAGCCTGGTGGAGGGCTGGTGCAAGCAGCTGCTGGAAGTGGTCTGCGAGCTGATGTACATCGCCACCCCAGCCTCAACAGCCGTACCCTTATTCTTGAAAATCATGCTCAACCGAAGGCTTCAAGGCAGCTACCGGCTCTTGCTACGCGGGCAGCGTCAGGCTCCTCCCAGCATGTCCCCAGAGGCTGAGCGGCTGCTGTCCTGCCTGACCCTGGTACTCACAGCCATGCTGCCCCAAGAACTGTGCCTGGCAATGGCTCGAGACCCAACAAACCCAGTGACAGGCTTTGACATGACCTTTGAGAAGGACCGGCACGCTATGGGGGTTCCACTGTCCAAGCTGCAGCCTGAGCATGTGTGGACCTGGAAGGCGCTGGCGGCAGGCACCCCGGCTAAGGCCACCCTGCAGGGTCTGCTGTCAGCACTGGCCTCCCTGTTTCAGGTGCAGGGCCTGGTCACGCCCATAGCACCAGGGTGGCGCCATCAGCGCCTGACAGTGGCCTTGGGTGAATGGCACAAATGTTAGTGCGGGGTGATTGAGGACCTCACCAGTCTAGTCCGCCACAGCCACACCATAAACAAGACAGCTAGCCAAGACAAGTTCATTGCAGCATCCATGGACCACTTGCATGCATAGGCTGTGCAGCTGTGCAGCCCACAGTCCCACAGCCCCACAGCCTTACCTTAGAGTGGCATAAGGCCGCAGCCTCCCACTGCCCACCCCACAGCTCTTTATGAAGCAGTCAACAGTGTGGCTGTTGAGCCCAGCACCACCCCAGCATTGCATAGGACAGGGTACACCTCATGCCATGTGGCCTAGGGAGCAGGCTCTGACTGGGTCTAGCATTCCCAATCTGCCTGGCCCAATCTAGAACACAAGTGTTGTCCATAGCTTTGTCTGACTCAGTGCAAACATGCATGCTCGGTTGTCACGGTTAGACTGCACAACTTTATGTCAGGCTCCATGGTGCTGCACACCACTGGCTTCAATACTCTGCGGGTTAGAGAGCATATTGCCAAGCTGTCTCACATTGAACTGCTAATGGCAGATGTGGAGCTAGGCTGTGAGGCGTGTTGGGATGCCCAGTTCTTGTGTTTTGACAGCTGATGGAGGGTGGTTCACACACAACATGACATCAGCACCTGTTGATGCGCTACATAGACACACCAGTTGAAGTTAGACAAGTCATGGTTGAGTGCGCTGTAATGAGGCCCATCAACAACTTGCACGCCTTCGTTTTCAGCCCATGTGCACCTTTGTTTGTGGGTGTTCTTTTGGCGGCCAAGCAGCCTGACGGCTGACGGCTGGTCCAACCATTCGTTTACAATTGTACAATACATGTGACTGATCACATTCGCTTTGTATGTGGGTAAGCAACCTCGGACCACACACGTCATTTAGGCTTTTGGGTAAGCAATCTTGGCTGCTGCATGCCAGCTCCTTTGACCACACATGTCATGCATGCGCGCCATGCCTGTTGTGCTTGTCGACCCACCTAAGCAACTGCTAATGTCAGTCCTCAGTTGTGCACTACATGCATGCACAGTGCTGCATGCACAGTCATGGCCCCTCCACCCCTACATAGGCCAACCCTGACCTACTACCATCCAGCCAGTCCCATGACCTCTGGCGGGAGACCTTGGGCGTGGGCGCTCTGGCGCTGTAGCCTGCACCAAGTGCCGCACCCTCCAGCTGGCTGCGGGGTGGCGTCCTGGGCTGTGGAGGTGGTGGGCTGCGCGACCCTGTCCCCGCTTCAGCTTGCTGCAGAGGCGGCGGGGGAGGGCTGCCAGTGACTGAGAAGTGGGCTGGAGCCCTGGCCGCCCTCTGAGCTGCTGATGCCTTGGTGGCTGTGTCCAAGTCCTCGGCCAGCCTCAAGGCCATGCGGCGCACCAGCTGGTGGCCAAACATCTCCAGCGTGGCTTGGACCCCGGGCATGAGCTCGGGCAGCATGGGGGCCACCTCGCCCATAAACAGCAGGGGTGGGAGGTCACAGGGCACATGGCGGTGTATATCCTACGTTATTCGCTAGAATGTTTTGAAATAATTTAAATGCAATGGTGAATCAGGTTGGGAAGGGTGTGGAGGGCAAGAAGGGTGGCAAGTATGGTGTGGGGTGGGGAGGGTCAGTGGTGGTCAAGGCTGTGTTTGCACCTCATCTGTTTGACTTCTTTAGCACGCCAGGTCCACAAGTACCTCTAGTCTCTCATTTCTTCATCGTTTTCAATAGCGTTTGTCACTTTGGGAGCGCCTGAGTGGCATGGTAGAGTGCTGCATGTCAGGCGGGTACAGTCTGGCACTGCATGTCAGGCGGGTACAGTCTGGCAGAGCAGAGGCAGCGTCATGAACACTAGGGTTAGCGTGATGAGCGTGGCAGCGCCTCACCACAGGCAGCAGCAGGGGCATGAGCATGGCGCGCAGGGGGCCCAGCGCCTCCACCCCCCGCAGGGCAGCCAGGGAGGTGGCAGTGCCGGCTACCAGGCGCAGCGCCTCGCCAATGGCCTCACGGCTCAAAGCGTCCACCGCTGCCACCGCCTCCTCCACCAGGATCTGCAGGTGTGGGCAAAGCATGAGGGTCAGGTCAGGCCAGGCCAGGTCAAGTCGGATCATACCTAATCAGGTCAGGTTGCGAGAGTGATGTCGTGCGCTGCTACTGTGGACACAGCTGATCATGTGGATGTCATGCATGGCTGGGCCCCAGGGGGGTGGGTTGTGCATGCTAGCGTAAGCGGGTTCCTGAGTTCAACAATGCCACAATCAAGCGACAGCTCACACCGCGTAATGGCTAAGGCCAGGCCAGGTCAGAGTAGGTTGCGAGAGTAATGTAGGGCGCTATTCTGGACACAGTACATCCTGGAACTGTCACGCATGGCTTCCTAAGTTATGATCGTGGACGTCATTATGGATCCTGTAAATCAGGGAGTGGCAGCGTGGAGTGGCAGCGTACCTAGCTACCTTGGGGAGAGGCAGCGTGGAAGGGTGCAAGTGTGTGGGGTAGCATGTTGCACAGACCCACCAGCCCTACACCCACCAGCCCCACAGGTAAATGATGCAAACGAGACAGGCTGCAGTCTCCAATTAGTGCTGTCGCTAATATGCATGTGGCAGCAGCCTCTAGGTTGTTCCAACAGCATGACATGGACCTCAGCTATTGTAAGTGGGAGGGCAGCTGGCTCATGCAACATAATCGACCGTCACTACCATAAAGCGGTGCAATACAACCCTAACATGCACAGAGCTACAGACAAAACTATGTTTGCTAGTCGACAGTTGCTCCAGCATGCCCACATACAGCGGATGATGCGGAGATGAAAGACGCCGTGCTGCAGCTCGCGGGGCTAGCCTACACATCTCAAGAACAGCCTGGTGTGTGCCGCATCTCCCGCTTGATGTGCACAAGCAATACGAGAATGTCACCTGACACTTAAGCTGCAGGCGCTTATACACGACGCCTGGAGGCCGCCTGCCAGCTGCTGCATGCGAGACTCAGGCTACCTCAGGCCACGGGTGCCCAGCCTTCTTCCTCTGGCCATCCTGCCCACAATGGGGCTACAGGCGCCCAAACTGCCTTCGCTGGCCCTGCTTCCCACAATGTGCCTCCAGCTGCTCCTTCACCTATACCCTCAGCCTCTGGCAGCATTGCAGCCGGGGAGCTGTGCACTCTGCTGCTGACAGATCAGGAGGTGCTGGATGTGGTGCTGGGACTACATGACGTCAGATCAGCCCAGCTTTGCCGTTTGATGCCCTGGTCAGATCCTCATCCGCTGAAGCTGCCTCCTCCCAGTGCAGCACTGGCTAAGCAGCTTAGTGAAGGCCAGTGGTCAGTGCCAGGCAGCCAGCTGCTGTCCTTTGTCACAGCCCTGGATGATGACAACAGCCGGGAGGTGAGCTCTGCCGCTGCTCCCTCCTCTTGCTGCTTACTCCTTGTTGCTTGCAGCTGGAAGGGAAGGCGACCAATGCAGATGCTTACCTGTTGCAAGCTGCCATGCACTAGGGAGTTACCTTGGACTGCCACCTGGCAGGCTTGCTGTCTAGTCCAGCGTAGAGGATAGATTGCCATGGCTCTCCTCTGCTGCTCCTTTCAGCTCCCAATAGATATGGATCATTTATCCCTTTGGTTGGCCAGAGTGAGCAGCCCATGCGCCACCTTGGACCAGGAAGTTATAGTGCCACAAGCTCCTCACACATCCTTCAGTCAAACAAAACTTGCAACCTTGCATTAGCAACTTTTCAGTCCATCAACTCTTCAGAGCCAACCTTCACAGCACATCTACCCTCCCTCCTCACACCACTGACAGCTCCCCATGACTGAGCAAGCAACCAATAGGGATTGAGGAATCTTTGTACCGCAGTGTGAAGGAGCTTCTTTCTTTCTTGTTGCTGACGCTCTGTCTGAAGTAGCGTGTGCCTCTTGTGTTGGTTCATGAGGAGACCATTCTCAGAAGACTCACCAGCCTAAGCCCCTGGTACGCTTTGGCTTGACCTTGGACTGAAGCTAGACAACTCATCATCTCCCTGCCCTCACCTCCCTGCAGCTGTGGCTGGTGTGCTGCCCATGCAGGGTGACCCTCTGCTGCGTGTGTGGGACAGCATGCACCGCGCCATGCTGTTGGTGCTGGCAGCCTTGCAGTCACTCCCCATCCGCCCTCACCCTCAGCACCCTGACCCTGCAGCCACCGCCTTCACCACCACCACCACCACCCAGCTGCCACCTGGCTACCACCGCTGCAGCGCCTGCCTGCTGCTTACCCTGCGCCTGGCCATCTGCTTGGCCCAGCATTGTGCGGAGCAGCCCCTGGACAAGGACTTGGCTCTTGCCCGGCTGCACGGCACCCTGCCTGGGCTGCTGCTGGGGCTGAGCACCGCAAACACAGTGATGGAGGCAGCAGGCCACCCTGAGGCACATTCTCAGCGCGTGCAGTTTGTGCGCTGCCTGCTGCACCTGGGAACAAAGTTAGCCACGAGCATGATGGAGATAGACCCCAAAGCCGGCAGCAACAGCAGCGGCAGATGCCACCCGAGCAGCAGGGGCCCAGCCAGCAGCAGGGGCCACGCAAAGAGCAGCGACACAGTCCGGTCTGGCGCTTCCCTGAGCGCTGGTGACAAGCTGCATGCACTGGATGCCTACAGCTATGGCTACCTGGCCCTAGCGCTTTCTTCCCAGAGCGCTGGTCACAGGAGTGCCAAGAGCTATGTCCTCCTGGCCCAGGCATGGTTTGATGTGTTTGCGCGCCAGGAGGACGCGTTTGTTGTCAAGATTTCTATTTCCACATGCCCAGAAGAAGAAGAAGAAGAAGGTAAGCCAGCTAGGAAACAGCACTTGAGAAGAGCGTTCCAACGCTGAGCAGCTCTTGAGAACCAAGGGTTGCACAGGCCGCCTTGCACGGGTTGACCCTGCACAGGGTGCAAGGCGCAAACACTATACAAGGACCCCCCTTTACCTTGTGTCATGTATGACTGTCAATAGGTTCCAGCGCACTGTCACGTGCTCACACGCTCCGGCTCAGGGTCAAGCAGGGTTGCCATTATGTCATATCTTACTGCCATAATGAGTGTTTGACCGAACCCTCTTATCATTTCATTTAAACTGAAACACTTGATCTCCTGCACGTCGTACAATTGCAAAAGGCGACTGTTATCACATTTGCCGCAACAATATTCGCAAGTATATAGCGTGGCAGGACGGTATGCAAACAAGCATAATGATGACATGTGTTGACCCCACCAACTGCCATGTGTCTTAGTGCATCATGTCAATGACGCACGGGTGCAGGGCCAGGTATCTTCGATGAGCTCGCTTTGGATGTCTCCAACTTTGGGGCACTGACATTAGCGGTGGCGACCCAGCCCTACATCAGCCTGACACAAACCCTGAAGGACGCAGCCAGGGCAGCAAGCCTCACCAGTGCTAGGGTTGCCGCCTCTCGCCATTCCGCAGCGACAGTCAGCGTGCCGCCGCTAGTGTCCGACATCCTAAGCTTGCTTGCCCGCTTCCTTCCGGCATTTCAAGCTGCTGTTGTGGCAGTACAGCTTTCAGCGACAATAGGCATCGTTGCTGAGAGCATGGACATCGTTGAAATAATGCCGGTGTTCTTCCTCACCAGCCTCTCAGCCATGTACGGTTCGCTGTACCGTGCCATCGTGAAGTTGACGGAGCTCATGCCAGACTGGAGGCGCCGGCCGGCTGTGTTGCGCGCCGGCTTGCGCGTCGCCACGGCTGGAGCGCTTGCACACCACACCATGGTGTGGTTGCTCCCCTACGTGGAAGACAACACAAAAGTGCCACACACCGACTCAAAGCCGTGCTGGCTTCCCGCAACGGTGCAGCGCTTGCCGGAGATGGAACAGATAATCAGTGTTGTGTTCTTCCAAGTAACCCATTTATGGAGCCTGGTCCTTGCGCAAGATGGCGTGAACGAGCCACCGATAGGACCTTTCCGAATGGATGACGACTCCATTCACCGCATTACATCCGACAGGGTGGCTGTTCTGCCCTCTCCATCCTCACCTCAGCTGGCGCCCTTGGCCCTGGACCTGGTGCTGGGTATGGAGAACACGCTGCAGGTGAGAGGCCAGGTACTAGACTCATGGCAGCTGAGCACATGGGGGCCAGCTGATGTAGAGTGTGTGACGATGTGTAAGCAAGGAAGCAGCACTTGTGGCTGTGTGTGGTGCAGGCGTAGAGGCGAGGCAGCGGAGGTAGGGATGCCTTCTTAGTGTTGCTGACACCTGGCTTGAGAGCTCTCTTGCTTGAAGGCACACTGCACTTGCACCAGACTGCTGCTATGCCTGCTGAGCTGGTATCAAGCTCCTGTGTGGTGATTGTCACTCCTGGCATGCCTGTTGCAGATGGTGATGCAGCATCAAGACATGGTGTGGAAGTGCCCATTCTGGAATGACGGCAATCTTGTGCAAGGCCTTGCGGACGGCTACAGAACCCTGCTGGCCTTGTTTGGGCATGCCATCGAGGTCCTGGCCACACCCAGTGTGGTGGGCCCTGCTGGCTTGGCTGCCCAGCCTGCCTCTTGGCTGCCCTGCGGCAACAGCCTGGTGGAGGGCTGGTGCACCAGGCTGCTGGCAGGGGTCTGCAAGCTGATGCGCATCGACACCCCAGCCTCAACAGCCGTACCCCTTGACTTGAAGATCATGCTCAACCGAAGGCTTCAAGGCAGCTACAGGCTCTTGTTACGCGGTCAACCTGTGGCTCCTCCCAGCATGTCCCCAGAGGCTGAGCGGCTGCTGTCCTGCCTGACCCTGGTACTCACAGCCATGCTGCCACAAGACCTGTGCCTGGCACTGTCTGGTGGTGTCACAAACACGGTGCCAGGTTTGGATTTGGCCTTGGAGAAGGACCGGCACGCTATGGGGGTTGCGCTGTCCAAGCTGCAGCCTGAGCAGGTGTGGACCTGGCAGGCGCTGGCCGCTGGCACCCCGGCTGAGGCCACCCTGCAGGGTTTGCTGCCGGCACTGGCCTCCCTGTTTCAGGTGCAGGGCCTGGTCACGCCCATAGCACCAGGGTGGCGCCATCAACACCTGACGCTGGCGCTTGGTGAATGGCAGGAGTCATAGTGGAAGGGGGTGTGGAACTCAGCAGGCTAGGCTGCCAAGACAGCTACTCATGACAGTTGTCTGGTTGGAATTGATGACAAGGTTCACTGAGGTCATTGCAGCTTCCATTGCAACCCCACCCAGAACAGCCCACAGCTCCACTGCCCTGCCTGCATCGGAGTGGCATTAAGCTGCAGCCTTCCACTGCCCACCCCCCCGCTCTGCTGTTGAAGCAGCCACCAGCGTGACTGCTGAGCCCAGCACTGCCCCAGCATAGCACAGGACAGGGTACACCTTATGCTATTTTGGCCGCCAAGCCTGACGGCTGACGGCTGTGTCAACCACTTCTTGTTGACAATTCAATGCTTCCATGTGGGTGCCCTTATTGCCTTGGAAGAGGAGGTCATGGCTGTCCAGCAGGCTGTTGAGCAAGGCACACACCCTGACATGGTCCTAGGCACCAAGGCTCTGGAAGTCAAGTGGCTCGAGAGGTGGGGGAGTTTTTTTGCTGGGGTTGAGGGAGACCATAGGCAGCCTGAGACGTTGCATCGGGAGAGATGCTAGTATGCTGCATGGTTCAAGCATGGGGACGGCTGAATAGACAGCTCTTTACCGAATTTCGCACGAGCTTGACTAGGTGCAGGTTAGGCAACAACGGTTTAGGGGTGGAGGAGGCTCGGTTTGAGGGGGTTACTTTCATTGATCGCATATGCACGAGAGGGTAGTAGCAGATGACGCCATGCATTTCATTCTTGAGTGCACTGACACGCGTTCCATCAGGGAGCAGCCGGAGTTTGCCGTGTCCTTCCAGAACAATAACGAGAACTTGCATGACTTCATTTAGAGCCTATGTGCACCTTTGTTTGCACACTGCTTTGAAGTGCGTTGCAGAAAATCCCGAAACCCTAGAAGGGGAGGGCGGTCAAGATAGGTAAGCCACCCCTAGATAATTAAGCCACCTATCTAATGCTTCCATGTGATTGATTACATTTGCTTTGTATGTGAGTAGACCACTCGTCACTTCGACACCGTCTTGCAATGTGGTGAAAATTGTCATCGCCATAATGCATGTCATAAGTCTCCATGCACAACCCTCAGGTTATCAAGGTGAGAACAGTCTAGTGGCATGCAAGCATCTAGGAAGAGGGTACCTGTCCAAGGCATTGCACTCTTGGTCTTGTACACGTCCCTCCACCCTCCAATCTATGCAGGCTAGTACTTCCGGCTGCCAATCAACAGTCAACACACATCGCCAAGCCTGGCCACGTTCCCTTATAGTGTGGCAACTATGCTGGCGTGCTAAAGAAGTCAAACAGATGAGGAGCAAGCAAACAAGCAGCAACGGCTGTGGGATGCACACGCCTACCATGCTGAGAGCCATGATGCATCTGGTCACATTTCAGCATAGTCTCTCAGCATCAGCACTTTTGCAGCGCGCTCCTCCATAACCCAAACCCAGCAGTCACAAGCGACAAGGGACAAAACGTTCATACATGGCAAAAGGGTGCATGTAATGTAGGTCAGTCAGGGATCCACCACTGCCCTCCCCCACATCAACATCACAAGGTCAGGAGGCCAGTCTATGTTTAGGGACATTTTGCAAGCATAGCGGAACCATGGCTGCTGCATGCCAGCTCCCCTTACCACACATGCCATGCATGCACGCCATGCATGCACGCCATGCATGCACGCCATGCATGCACGCCATGCATGCACGCCATGCATGCACGCCATGCATGCACGCCATGCATGCACGCCATGCATGCACGCCATGCATGCACGCCATGCATGCACGCCATGCATGCACGCCATGCATGCACGCCATGCATGCACGCCATGCATGCACACCATGCATGCACGCTATGCATGCAGCCACGCATGTTGTGCTTGTCGACCCACCAGAGCAACCGTCAGTCCTCTGTTGTGCAAAGCATGCATGCTTGCAAATCCCCAGGAAACGCACCTGGGTCATGCACCATCAGACGTTACACAGCTGCATGTCCCTGACGAGGCCCCTCCAACCCTACATAGGCTTCCCCAGGCAGCGCACCATCGTGGCCCCCTCCACCCTACACCTATAGGCAGTCCTCACCACCCCTCACCTACTACCGACCATCACAGCCAACCAGCCGCACTCATGACCTCTGGCGGGAGACCTTGGGCGTGGGCGCTCTGGCGCTGTAGCCTGCACCAAGTGCCTCACCCTCCAGCTGGCTGCGGGGGGCCGTCCTGGGCTGTGGAGGTGGTGGGCTGCGCGACCCTGTCCCCGCTTCAGCTTGCTGCATAGGCGGTGGAGGAGGGCTGCCGGTGACTGAGAAGTGGGCTGGGGCCCTGGCCGCCCTCTGAGCTGCTGATGCCTTGGTGGCTGTGTCCAAGTCCTCGGCCAGCCTCAAGGCCATGCGGCGCACCAGCTGGCGGCCAAACATCTCCAGCGTGGCCTGGACCCCAGGCATGAGCTCGGGCAGCATGGGGGCCAACTCGCCCATGACGCGCAGCGTGCGGGCGCTGGCACCCCCCACCCCTGACCCCCTGGGGCTGCTGGAGCTGGGTGAGGCCAGGAGGTCCATCAGGGTGCTGATGGTGCCCAGGGCCTGGCGGTCTTCATGGCTGAGGGCCACGGTAGGCTGCAGTGTACTCAGCATGTCCTGGACAGCAGGAGTGGGAGGGCACAGGGCACTAGTGATTGTACTTCATGTTTTTACGCCTTTTGGCCTTGCGAAACCGCGAACGAGTAAACAAAGTGATTTTTAACTAAATTGCAAAGTGGTCATGCAATCATTTGACCGTAAATTGTGTTGCGATGGAACGCTTCGTGGTGCGCGACATCGGTGCCAACGACGCAGCCAAAAACCTGCTACGCCAAGTTGACCAACACGATATAATGTTTATTAAATGGCTCGGAATCGTGAAGAGTTAAGCCAAGCCAGTTGCAGCAACGGCAGATGAACCACCCATGCGCAGACGTGGCAGGCCATGGGCTCAGGCCAGAAGCAGCGCCAGCACTAGCAGCGGCGACAACAGCAGCGGCAAAGATAGCAGTGCCAGCAGCGAGGGGTGGGTAGTTGGCAAGTTATCGACTCAGGAGGCTGGCCGCACCAAGTTAGCTACTTGGGTGCTTGCCTTGACCAAGGCTGCGGCATGGGTGACTGCTAGAGCACGCAAGTTTGAGTGTTTAGAGGAGGAGGAAGAGGTATACCGGCATTGTAAGCAGCCGCAGGAGCACCATGACTTCATGAGGAAGGTTCAGTGCCCAGACGGTGACTTAGTGCACAGTTACATTGCCCTTGCGCAGTGGCTGTGAAGTGGTGACTGGATGGCTTGACTTGGTGACTTGTGCAAGAAGTGTGTAAACCACGGAGGATTGACATGTTATGCAAGGGATGGCTGTCTAGAATATTTAAAAGCACACCCACATTCACACTTTTGCATCGGGAAAAAGTAAACAATGTTTTGTGGTGGGGTTGGGGTTGGGAAAGAGCACTTTAGTTCTCGAGGCCAAAAAAGGGAGAGTACGGTCAGCTCATATCTATTTTGCAAATGGTACATCAACCTGATTTTGTTAAGCAACAACAAAACTCACAGCAGGCTAGGTGGACAAGCAGGTGCCGGTGGTTGAGCGGTGGTTTGGCGGGGTGGGAGGGTGATGCGGGTTTGGAGGGAGGCCAGTTACAGGTTGAAATGGGTGTGTGGAGGGCGCGGAGGCGAGTATGGTGAAGAGGGCGGGAAGGGTCAGTGGTGGCAGGGGTAGGGTCATGAACACTAGGGTCAGTGTGATGACCATGGCAGCGCCTCACCACAGGCAGCGGCAGGGGCATGAGCATGGCGCGCAGGGGGCCCAGCGCCTCCACCCCCCGCAGGGCAGCCAGGGAGGTGGCAGTGCCGGCTACCAGGCGCAGCGCCTCGCCAATGGCCTCACGGCTCAAAGCGTCCACCGCTGCCACCGCCTCCTCTACCAGGATCTGCAAGGGTGGGCAAAGCATGAGGGTCAGGCCAGGTCGGGTCAAGCCAGGCCTGGCCAGGTCACATCCACCAGGTCACCACACGCCATCACCCACCCCTGGAAAAGCAGGAGCAGGAGCAGGGCCAGCTACAGCCTTTTCCTCCTCCCACCTCCCCTCCTTCACCCACCTCTTGTGCATAGTTCCCATCCTTGCTGAACACCAGCTTCAGCATGTCCTTCAGAGCATCATTCAGCACCGGTCCCTGCTCCTCCGCCGCGCCATGCAGCAGGCTGCCCAGCACACTCCCATGCTCAGCCGCTTGCGCCTGGGCCGACCCATCACCCAGCAGCCCCGCTGCAGGCTCAGCCCCCGCCCCAGCGGTGGTGAAGCTGGAGAAGGAGGACACCATGCGGGAGAGGCGGGCCACGTCCAAGCGGGAGCCGGTGCCGTACAGCAGCTGGCGCAGGGCGGCTCGCATGCGGGGGTTGTTGTCGGACAGCAGGCGGCGGCTCATGTAGGGCATGCACTCCTGGACGATGGCGTAGTTGGGGTCCACCTGGGGAATAGCAGGGGAGGGATGAGATGGCGAGGGGCAGGTGGGAGAGGTAAGGGGCAGTGGGGTGAGGTGAGCGGCAGTGGGGTGAGGTGAGGGGCAGTGGGGTGAGGTGAGGGGCAGTGGGGTGAGGTGAGGGGCAGTGGCACAAGAGTGAGGGGCGGTGGGGTGAGGTGAGGGGCAGTGGGGTGAGGTGAGGGGCAGTGGGAGAGATAAAAGAGGTGAGGTGAGGGAGGAGGTAAAAGAGGTGGGTGGAGGGAGGAGGGAAAAAGGGCTGCTTATTCACATTCACATTCACAAGAGAGCACCTAGCTGGCGACAAGTCAACATGGAGCTCTAAAGCTGTGATGGCATGCACCTTGAGCGCGATGCCCTCAATGACACAGAACGCCCGGACCACCAGCGCAAAGTAGGGCGGGACGCACAGCTTGTAGTTGAGAGCCGCTCCGGACAGTTCCGCCGCGATGCCGGTAACGCTGATGCCGTTACGCAGCCCACCCCCCTTCACCAGCTGCCCCATCACTTTCTCCATCACGGGAGCGATGTGCGGCAGGATTTCGGGGGGCATGCCGTCGGGCATGAAACCTGGGGCAGGCAGAGAAACAGGCCGGGCCGGGAGCAGCAGAGGGTCAAGGAGGGGAGAGGTGCAGGGTGGCTGAGGCAGGGCAGTCCTGGGGTCTCCACCTAGCCAGGCAAGGCCAGGTGTTCCTCTCCAACGTTCTATAGGACCTAGCCCGGACAAGGGATATGGGATCTCCACCCCAGGCAGCAAGGCCAGGTAACGTTTTATAGGACCTAGCTCAGACAGCCTAGGGCTGGGTGGTGTCCACTTTAGACTGCTGACTCTTGCCCTGCCACCTGCGCCTTGTGCCCTGCCTCCTTCCAAGCCACATGCACATGCAGGCAGGCAGTGCCCGGCACCCACCCAGCTTGACAAGGTCCAGCGCGACCCCCTCCCAGTCCTCCACTGTCAGGTGGGCGATGAACTCCACCAGGGCGATGCGCTGGTCCTCTGACACCTGACCAGGCAGGCAGGCAGGTGGGTAGGCAGGTAGGCAGTCTGGCTCATCATAGCAGCAGCTGCAATGCCGTTCAGGTCTGCAGTGAGCTAGACATTGTGCTTGGCCCTGTGCGCCATTGCCACCAGTACCTGGGACTGTGTGGTGACCCAATGAGGTCAATGCTTGGAGGTCAGCAGGTAGACAGGTCACACCCACCTCTGTGATCAGGCCAAAGTCTAAAATCACGATCTTGCCATCCGCTGTCCTCATCAAGTTGCCTGCGGCACCGCAGGAGCAGCACAGTGTCAGCTTTGAGGCCTGAAGCTCACAACTGTGACTGCCTTGCCAAGCTGGGTCAGATAAGGAAGGTAGGGTCCCAACCCTTAGGCAGGCAATCAACCCAGCTAAGCTGCCTCTCCAGGTTGTTGTATATGGCTTGTACATGGAATAGTGTGCAGTGGAGTGTGGTGGGTGTTGCTGCATGTGTTTGAGCCAGAAGAAGCAGGTCATGGGGCAATGCTTGGTGCGCTGTCTCACCCGCTTGGGGCAAGTGGGTGAGTCACCATCACCATCGTCGTCACCATCATCGTCATTGTTACCATCCCCATCCCCTTCATACTTACATGGCAAAGACACAGGTATGATGGGGTGCAGGTGGGTGGGTGGTACCAGTATGGAGGGGTGGAGGTATGGAGGGGTGGAGGGTGTTTACTGACCTGGGTGTGGGTCCGCATGCAGCAGCCCAGTCTCCAGCAGTTGGATGAGGTAGCAGTTTAGCAGCGTGGAGCACAGTGCCTTGACGTCAGAGGCGGTGCTGTCAGCCAGCCTTTCACCCTGCAGCCAGTGCAGCCCCGCACAGGCAAAACCTGACGCTCTTAGTCCCCCAGGTGCTGCCTGGCAGGGAGGTGCCAGGCTGGGTAGCTCAGAGATAGCTGAAACAGCTGAGTGCTAGGCAGGGTGCTGGGCTCCACACAGATCCCTATAAGAGCAGCAGCTCCTCTCATTGCAGCCAGGCTGGGAGGCTAGGCTACCCTAGGTCAGCACAGGTCCCCAGGCTGGCCCTCCCCGGCCCGCCATGCCCCGCCCCCCTGGGGCGCGCTGGGGACCCCTATGAAGGCAGCAGCCTTTCCATGCAGCCAGGCTAGGACCCACCCCCTCCACTTGCCTCAATCCACTCAGTGACGATGACCTTGCGGCTGGTGAGCTCCTGATGCACGGTGGCCACTCGCACCCCCTGCAGCCCTGCAATGCTCTGCTTGAAGCTGATGGTGTTGTGCGCCTCCAGCTGGTAGTCCATCTCCTGCGGGCAGCCAGGGCATCACATCGTTGTGTCATGTTTACAGCCAGCTCAAGCGTAAGGTGCCATTGCTACCTGGTCAGGCGAGCCATCCCCGACCTCTCCTGCCTCCACACCCAGCGAGCCTGGCCCATTTCATAATCTTTGCAGCTAGCTTATGAGTGAGCCGTCCCTGACCTCAGCTGAGCCACTCCTGACCTGGCCTGCCTCAAACCCAGCGAGCCTGGCCCTAGGCCTACCTGGAAGAAGCGCACCGCCCAGTCGTCCAGGGCTGAGGCCCAGCTGTCACTCATGCCCGGCAGCTGGCTGAACAGCTGGGCAGCCTGGCGCATGATGTGGATGTCCAGGGACACCCTCTCCAGGGCGCCAGGCCGCTGGACCTTCACAGCCACCTGGCAAGACAGGAGCAGGGCAGGGCGGGTGGGGCCCCGGGTGGGTCAGGTGCAGGGTGGCAAACAGGGGCAGGGACGGGTGATGCTACTTGGGCATCTCATAGGCACCTCACAGGCATGTGCACCTTTCAACACCACTGTACACTGTCCTGGGCAGCCTGAGCTGGGTCAGATGCAGGGACTCGATTCACTAGATCAACTGAACCCAGGCTATAGAGGTGGGGCAGCATCAGGAGGGCTGGGCAGGTCGGCGACGTGAGGGCAGGTAGGCTGCACACGGATGCAACGTGGCATGCGCAGCAGATGCACATTTTCACTGTCACGTGGGCGAAGATGGCCTCTGCCCCTTGCTGCTGTCCTGAGCAGCTGGAGCCCGTGAGGGCAGGTGGGCTGCACACGATTGCAGATGCACACCCTCACTGCCTGGTGATGACCCTGTGGCCAACTGAACTAACCACCTGGGTCACACCTACCTCACACCCACCCCACTCGGGGCGCAGCATGCCGCGGTACACCTGCCCCAGTGAGGCCGCTGCAATGGGCTCCTCTGACAGCCACTCAAACACTGAGTCCACAGGGCAGCCCAGGCCCTCCTCCAGCACCTGGAGGGAGCACAGCCAGCAGGGCAGCGGGGAGCGGGGCGGAGGTGGAGGTGCAGCGGGGTCACTGCCTATCTGGTATCTGGTATGTCTCTGGCACCCCATCTGACACTCCGTCCATGGTGCCAACTCCCATGATGCTCCCACATGAGCAGGCCAGTATGAAACGCATGCATATGTGTGTGTGTGTTGGTGTGTGTTGGTTTGGACGCTGGAAACATGACGGAGTGTGACTATGGCAGAGTGTAACTATGGCAGAGTGCAACCATGGCAGAGGATGATGCAGCACGGCACCAGCAAGGTAGGACCCAACAAGTGTGGAAGCCTGCAGGTCAGGGCTGCAAGGCTTACTCACAGCACTACCGCCTACTCACAATGCGTGCCTCAACAGTGGAGAAGGTGGCCACCTTGTCCTGCAGCACTGAGAACTCCTTGAGGTACACCTGCAATGCAGCCAGGGCCATCATCATCGTGGATACAGCATCTTCTTACAACCTACCTGGACCACCAGCCTCATGTGAAGGTCCACCACTGCTCCATTACCTGCTGTAAGAAACCCTCACCAATGTCCCACCACCACCACCATCCCACCACCACTGTTTCAGCACCACCATCGCACCACCACCGTCCCACTACCACCATCCCACCACCACTGTTTCAGCTTCACCACCACCATCATCGTTCCATCATACCAGCATGCATCGCTAGCTTCACCATCACCATTGATTGCAATGCCCATGGCGGCGGGCGCTATAATGATTTACACGGATCAGCACACTGACTATGGAGAGCACACTGATTATGGAGAGCAGTGGGAAGGGCCACAGAGGGGGGAGGGGTGGACAGCCCACCTCAGGCATGATATCCACCCTTGTGGACACCATCTGGGCTATCTTGATGAAGGCAGGGCCCATGGCTTGGATGATCTGCATGCACCAGGTCACCCACACCTCACCAGGCCCTGGCAGGTGGCGATGTGAGACAGCCCTGTCACGTGAGGAAGCAACCGGAGGCGCTGCAGAGTACCAGGAAGGCCAGGCTGACAGTGCAGCCAGCGGACTGGGAGGTGGTGGGCTTGGCATCGCCATTCATGTGGTGGGCCTAGCATCGCCATCCATGGACGTGCGCCTAGCCTATCCTGCCCTGCAATGGGTGAATCTGGCCAAGCTGCACAAGGCTGCTAGGCTGTAGTAGCGGAGTGAGATTACCCACAGCCCAACATGTTGTTCCGTGTTGAATAAGTTTTGTTGAGCTGAACAGACTAAGCACAGACTAAGTACAGGCACTGGGCTATCTTGACAATCTTTAAGCTTAGTCTGTTCAACTCAGACAGGGAAGAGGCTGAACTGATGCGAGGTAGAGGGCTGAGCAGCTGCCAAAAGGTGGCCACCAGCTGCATGGGGTGCCAGCACACAGGCCTGAAGGGTGGCTTGGGTGGCTATGCTCCCTTTCTTTGGCTCAGACATAACTGGTGGCCGCCAGCTCCATGGGGTTCGAGGACATGGGGCTGCAGCTTTCAGACTATAACTACGGCTGCAGACCTGGTGCAGCTGACGACGCTGCCAGAGCTACAGGGCAGGGCAGCTTGCGGAGGCTGGTGGGCTAACTGGTGAGGCGCCGCTCCCACCTCTCTGCTCCACTGAGCTCTTGCTGGCATGTTTGCCTCCCACTTGCCCAGCCTCCAGTCTGCCAGGATGGCCACACAGAAGGTGACCAGCTGGGACACCACCTCGCTGTTGCGCTGCAGCACCATCACCGGGTGCTTGCTGTAGTAGGACCGCAGTGCGGCAGGGTCATAGCGCAGGGGTAGGGCATCCACTGCGGGCAAGGCAGGCGCACCATGAAGGGGCCTGCCAAGCACCTGACCTGCTCATCTGTGCACATTGCGCGACCTGCTCAGCTGGCTGTACCCCGCATGGACAGCCAGCAACGGGTGTCCCTTCGTATGTGTCTGCCTTGCCATACTGGCCAGTAGCTCCACATGGGTCAGGCACCAGTGCAAGGGGACTGTCACCCACACCGTACAGTGCAGGGACACCCACAAAGTACAGGGACACTACTGTGGACATCGTGAATCTAAGGGATGGCAAACCCACCGTCTGTTGTGTTGGCTGAGGCTGCATTGCGGGGAACAGAGGCCACCAGCAGTGCCACCAAAGCCATGGCAAACTGCATCAGCCCAGCCAGCCCTGCTGGCATCTCGCCCAACACAGCTCCGTTGCCCAGCAGGCCGGCAGCACGCACCAAGCCGCTGGCCTCTGCTGCTGCTGAGGCCAGGGTAAGCTGCATGGCCTCCTGAGCAGCAACCATGGCCTCAATACTTGCATGACCAGCACCAGGGGCATACAGGGTCGTCACGAGCTGCTGGACGCCAAGGACCAGGGCATTGGTCCAGGGCACTGGACTGGCTTGGCTGCTAATGGCGTACTCTGTCAATGTAGACTGCAAAGCGCCTGTGAGGCTTGCCAAGCTGTGTTGTAAGCTGGAGTGCAAGTCTGGATCAACTGCATGAACAGCGCTCAGGCGCTGGCTAGCCCAGCTTGTTAGCCCTTCCAAGCTGTCGATGCCACCACTATACTGGACTGAAGCTACGGATGCAATCTCGGAGAAGGGCAGGCTCCCTGCATTGGCATTAACAATGGCTTTTACAGGCTGTAAGCTAGTAGTTGCAAGCAGCAGTTGAAGGCTGGCTGAGCTCCCTTCAGCAGTTGAGGGCGCCCATGTGCTTGCATACCGCTCACCCGCGACGTTAGCTGTGTCAGCGACCGACTGCCAGTAGGTTGTGCCCCACTCTATGCCAGGCTGTAGGTCTGGAAGCCCCGTGCCTGCACAGGTGACCGGAACAGTTTAGGTAGGACGCTGTGATATGCCTATGGACGGTGTGCGTCTTAGCAGGACCCGACCTTGTAAGGACGCCTCGGACATTACACTGTGCAGAAGTCCCAGTGTTGGCTGGACGCCGTGTGCGTCGTTCGCTGCTCTGTGCACTAGCTCCATCACCGTGCTGGCAACATCTCCTGAGCTGAGGCTCATTGAGGCTGCCTCCGACAGCATTGAAGCTATGACAACTCGCTGGGCCCGGCCCCTGCATTGTGTGCCCGGCCCCAAGCGAGAGCGGTACCTGTGGAGGTCAAGAGACACAGGTGTCTTGCTGTAACGCTAGACAGGGCTAACCACTTCTGAACATAGTATCGAAGGGCCGTACCGAAGGCTGCTGTATAGAGAATCACCCGAGAGCCTCTTGCGGAGCAACATGTTGTTTGCTGTTCGTCGACACTCAGCTTCAACTTCAGCTATAAAGCTCAGCGTGACCTTTGACCGCGGCCTTCTGTTTGACCCAGTGATTTTTTATGATAATGCATAATTAGCAGAGCAAGATGACTATAGGGAGCGCAGAGCTAGCGTCACAGTAGTAGCTATAGAGACCATGCATTGGTGAAAGTAAGGTAAGCATGACAAGCATTCATGAACCTGCAAACCCATGTTAAGCTGGTCCGGTGAAGCAGTTGAAAGTGAGCGTGTGTTGGTTCCTACTAATGTGCTGCAACACCTTGCATTACATTAGGACATGGTGACATTTGTGATGTGTTTCTCATGAATTCGCCAACCTGCCCTGACGTGTAATGCACGATGGGTGCAGAAAGCATCAGTGGTGATGACGAGCCCGCCACGGCGTTTGCAAAATACATACTGCTTAAGAGGTGATGGGGCTGAGTCGATGCTCCTCGCGAGTATGGTTGTGACCCTCCGGTACATCGCGGCCGCAGGAGTGGTGCCAACGCTTCACCAGCAGAGTTTAGGAGCCTTCAGGTAGGTTGCAAGCTTCTGGCCTGCGCCTCGCGTCTGCACATCAACCCTTTTGCTCAACATGCCATGTGCGATGCTCGCATGCAGGGGCTCTCTTCCTCGCCATCCAAGGCAGCGTCGAAGCACATCCCTAGCAGCATCCTAATCCCGACATCCCTATGCAGAGGGAAGGGAGCATTGCAGCACCCAGGTGAAATGGGTTACCATTATAGCCTAAGCCATTATTACCCTCCAGCCACACTTGCAATCTCTGGTAAATGCAGGAGCGCATAAGGGCCTGTGCTGGACTTTAGACCATGTGAAGGGGGTGTTGACATGCCATGCAGCCCCTGCCCCGGTCCTGGCCAGCAGGCCAGGCAGCCGTGACAGCGGTCATCGGCCCAACAAGGGCTTCTTGGGTCCCTTTGCGGCGGCGGCGGCTGTGCAGCCATTGCAGCAGCAGCGCCCAGGGTCGCGCGGCCTGGTTGTGCCTGCAGTCCAGGGTTCCTTGCCATCACAGCCAGGCAGCCAGGCCAGCAGCGGTCATGGCAGGGCCACCAGTCCAGCACTCCTGCAGCAGGGTGATCAGCAGGGGCAGCAGCAGCAGCAGCAGGAGCAGGGGCAACATGGGCAGGAGCTGCAGGGACAGCAGCAGCGTGGCGTTGAGAGTGCCAGCCACACCCCTGCCAGCAGCAGAGGCAGCACCCCTCATCACTACCAACCTTCCTCGCCCGACCCGACGACGTCTCGGCCTGAAGTGCATCATCGCAGTGAACCGCAAGTCGTCGCGGAGGAGGTCGACACGTCGCCCGCATGCGGTCGCGGTTCACAGCTGCTTGGACTCACGCAGGCAGTGCGGTTGCTCAACGAGCTCGTCGCCGCTGACGCAGCGACTGCGGAGTCAGCTGGGGCTCCGCGGCCCTGGTCGCGCCGGTCAAGTCGGAGCGGTACAGCTGCGTCAGTTGAGTCCCACGTCCCCAGCGCCGCAGAAGCAGCACCTGCAGAACGAGAGGCAGCGACAGAGGCAGCAGCACTTAGCCGCGGCACAGCCACGCCTGACCCATGCCAGCCCCTGGGTTTCCCTATACCAGACAATCAGACAGACAGCCCTGCTCTCGCTGTGCCTATCCTTACAGACAGCTTTGTCCCCAGGGCAGCAGCAGCAGCTAGGAGCCTGGGAAGGCAGCAGCAGGCACCAGCAGCCCTAGCTTCCTCCCTTGCCCCTCGGCCTGCATCATCAGGGGCCCGCTCACCCGCAGTGGAGCATGACACCACCCTCCCGGCTGCTCCCCAGGCCAGTAGCCCTGCTGGTCCGCTGGCGCCACAAGCATGGAGGAACGCCGCTTCTCCCAGCCCTTCAAGTCCTGCACCACACAGCCTTGCTGACACCAGGGCAGGGACCCCTCTAGCTGGACTCCACACACCCCAAGGTCACCCTGCCACCCTGCCCCTTGCCCATGCTGCCAGCCAGCCACTCGTCCACAGCAGCAGCCTCTACCTTCCCCTCACCGTCTACCCCGCCAGCCCACCCCCTCCCACTAGCTTCCAGCGCCCAGCCACACCCCCCAGCCTCCACCTGGCCCCCCCACCCCCCACCAGCAGCAGCCCCAGACCTCAACCAGCTTGTCCTCACCAGCCTACCAAGTCCCCCATCCCCGCACAGGTCCCCAGGCTGGCCCTCCCCGCCCCCCCCAGCCCCACCCCACCCCAACGCCCCCCCTCCCCGGCGTCCACCCCGGCCCTGCGCGGCACCCGCCTTAGCCTCCCCCGCTTCCCCCCTCTCCACCCCCTGGTGCTCCTGTCTGCCCTGCAGCAGCACCGAGCTGGGGGGGCCTCAACAGGGCCAAGGGGGGGCTGGGCAGGGGAGGAGCGCTGGGGCAGTGGCAGGGGGCAGGGGGGCCCCCCTCCCCCAGGGGCAGCACTGGCTGCACGGCCAGCCACCTGCCGCACTGCCTCCTCCCCCAACCCCATCACTCACAGCCTGGGCAGCGGGCGCCTAAACAGGCGATGTAGCCTGGTGGGTGAGTCACAGCCTATGTCACACAATTCCTCACACCTGCAGCGCCACCCACACCAGCAACACACACCCCAGCAGCAGCAGCAGCAGCAGCAGCAGCAGCAGCTGGCTGGGCAGCTCCAGCAGCAGCAGCAACAACAGGCGACCACTCATCAACAACACTACCCAGCCTCACGGCAGCAGCAGCAGCCACAGCAGCCACAGCAGCAGCAGCAGCAGCAGCAGCCACAGGTTCCTGCCCACAGCAGCCAAGCCTGGTTAGAGCAGTGGGCGGAGCAGGCCAGGCTAGCAGCAGGGCCACCCCACAGCCCTCGGCCCCAGCTATGGGAGGCAGGGGGAGGGCCAGGGGCAAAGGTGGCAGCAGGGGCAGGGGCAAGGACGGTGGCAGGGCCAGGGGCAGGGGTGGCAGCAGGGGCATGGGGGGTCGACAGGGAAGCTGTGACCAAGGCCTTGCCCGCAGGGTCAGGGGCGATGCAAGGGAGGAGGCCTCACAGCCCCCGGCCAGGCGACAGCGGCAGTAGCCAGGCCCAAGTGCTGGAGGTCGCCCCCTGCTGGCCTGCCGCCCTGCCAGCCCTGCAGGCCGGCAGCAGGGCGGTGGGGCCTCAGGCCAGGAGCGCCAGTGCCACGTCTGCCAGCTGGCAGGGGCGCTGGGCTGTTGCAAGCTGACTGGCGGCTGGCAAGGCGGCTAGAGGGAGGCAAGGAACGGGGGGGCAGCAGCAGGGAGGGGCAGCAGCAGGGAGGTAGGGGCGGGCAGGAAGGCCAGGGTGGCGGAGGGTGGAAGGGAAGGCAGCACTCGCTGCTTGGTATTGCAGAGGAGCGGGGGGTCCCCACCCAATGCAACCCACACCAGCCCTGCCCCTGCTCTGTTCGCCCCTCCACCCCTTCACAGCCCTGACCCACCCCTGTTCAACACTCCCCCTCCTCTAATTCCTGACAGCTGGCTCCCTCTAAATGAAACCCACCCCAGCCCCGCCCCTGCTCTACACAACCCTCCACCCCCTCACAGCCCTCATCCTCACCCACCCCTCCTCCAATCCCAACCCCACACTTTCCCCTATCTACACTACGGCAATCCAGCTGCAGTATGGCTCACATGTATTGATCGCTACCCAGCCACCCTGCACCTCTGTCACCTCACCTCACCTCACCACCATCCAGCTACCACCAGCTGCACTGCGGCCACCATCTCAACCACCCCTCCACCTCAGTTGTAACTGGAGGAGGTGCATATGGGGCGCCGGTTCCTAATGGCGGTAATGCCAAACACATACAACTCACACCCCACTGCCCCACCCCACTGCTCCCAACCCTGCCTGGTGTTTGACAGGGTGTTTCCGCTCAGCAGCCAACAGCTGAGTCAGCAGCCGAGTGTCGTTGTCAACAGGACAGCAGGCAGCCAGTATCCAGGATGACGCCATCTTACGCTGGTGTGGCAGAGGCGGCCCTTGCCTGGTGCCTGGTGGCCGTGCCTGTAGCCTGGTGGGCTCCTGGCAGATCCTCAGTGTGACAGTGTGACACGCAAACAGAGGTATTAGGCTGGTCCATACCCCGCTCCTCACTATCACGATCAGCATCATTTGCTTGTCAGCATCGCTGCAAGTCAGACCCTCACCCAACACGCCATGGTTAACAGACGTGCAATGCACGTTGAAGCACCACGGCTCCGGTCCTTACCTAGTCAGAGCTTTTCATCCAGACACTGTCTCATACGTCACGCTTCAGACTAGTTTGTTACACGTTTTAGCACGCGAGACTCCTTGGCTGTGGTCCATACATACATGATCAGAGATGTGCATCCAGATGATATTCAATAAATGCAAAACAGGGGTAGGGACGGTGCGCATGCTTGCATGCTTACATTTGAAGGGTTTGAGCAGTCTGCAGCATTCATGTGCGATTGTGACTTGGATGCCATTTTCTTGTGCACTTGCAAGTAAATGCCATCGTGAACGCCAGACAAACAGAGCTGCACAGTGCAAACCGGAGTGTAATCGTTGTCGTCATCGCAGGGTAATAAAACCATTCTCGGTCCGTCCATGCGATCCGCCTCGGTGCCTGGTCGGTGTCGTAGCTCGTAGCTGAAGAATGTGCGGTCGCTCCCGCGCAGCCATTGCGCGGTCGCAGCTGCTGCACGCCCTAGGCGACCTGCCCGAAAGCAACTGGCGCAATGCCGAGTTGTACCAGCCCGCGAACAACTGCGCCCCGGGCGCCTGGCTACCCGCCGTTATCGCGAAGCCCGCGGGGGAGCGTGGCGGGCAAGTCTGCGTGGTGCGCCCACACAGCAAGGCCACCCATAAAATGACACCCTGCTGCTACCCCTGCCGAGGGGCATGCTGGTTGACAATGGTCAATGACAATGGTCAATGGTTTACAGTGGTTGGCGGGTGGTTAATGAGTGGTTGGCAGGGTGGTTGACAACTGGTTTACAGAGGTTGACAGTGGTTGATGAATGGATGGTTGACTGTGATTGATTAGCAATGCCTGCGATGCTACTCCGGCTGGCTCAAGTCCCCACTGCTGCAACATGGACCTTGGCCCTTGTTGTGGCGTGGGTAGGATCCTCGATGATGGTGGAATGTAGCATGCTTGATCAAGTCAATGTTGCTTAAACTAGCCTATGATAGCTAGGACGTGTTGCTCCACCCTCCCTGCCGCTGCTGCTGCTGCATGCCGCTGCTGCTGCTGCCTGCTGCTGCTGCCTGCTAC
The DNA here is from genome assembly GCA_030144725.1 of Haematococcus lacustris. NCBI lineage: Eukaryota > Viridiplantae > Chlorophyta > Chlorophyceae > Chlamydomonadales > Haematococcaceae > Haematococcus > Haematococcus lacustris. The sequence goes on from JASKMD010000010.1 coordinate 5,417,260, forward strand.
TTGCACTGCTGCTGCTGCTGCATGGGTTGGTGGTGTAGGTGAGCATGAAATGGGGTCTGGTGCCTGGCTACCACAAGCAGGGGCAGGCACTGGACCACTGGCGTATGTTCAACGCCCGGTGAGCTGCAGCCAGCTTCTAGGCAGCTGCCACACACAGCGGCCATCGAAGGTGTGATGTCACACATCTAGGCATCCTGCCTGCCACACCTGAGATGGTGAAACCAGTGAGAGACACAGCAAAGCAGTGATGCATGCAAGCGACAATGACATTTGTACTAATGATAAGCAGTAACAAACATTGCAGCCACAGCTAGTCGCAGCCTTGCGTGAGAGATCGCAAAGCTTAAGCAAACTGTACTTTACTGGGTGGTGATAGCCAGCTGGGAGTAATTCTGCTTGCTGGGAGGTGTGATGTCACACATTTAAGCACCCTACCTGCCACACCTGAGATGGTGAAGCCAGTGAGAGACACATCAAAGCAACGATGCATGCAAGTGACAATGTCATTTGTACTAATGATAAGCAGTAACAAGCATTGCAGCCATAGCTATGGCAGTCACAGCCCTTAGTAGGGCATCTTGGTTTGTTGTGGGGCCCCTTGTGTAGGCAGCCAGTGTTCAGTATGACTCCGTCTTGCTTTACTGGTTATGTTGCTACTTATTCTGCTTATTAGTCTGCATAAATGAACTGTACTTCATTGGGTGGTGATAGCCAGCAGGCAGATACTGTATGTGCTTATCAATATCTGAGGGCACGGAGGGGTTACAATAGGCTAGGAAAGCAGCAGCAGAGTAAACAACTATGGATGGGTGAGTGAGGTATAACAGTTTGCCAGGAAAGCAGCAGCAGTACAAAATGCTATGTATGGGTGAGTGAGATGTTGCAGCCCTGGCAATGCAGCCCTATGTAGCTCCTAGCTCCAGCTTGTGAGAAGAAGGTGAACACGTTTCATCATGCAGCATGCACAGGGGCTGGAAGGTAAAGTAGCCCTAGTGCATGGAGCCCCGTTTGCAAGGACCCATAAGTGCATGAAGCACCCTTTGCATGGACCCCCTTTGCATGGAGCCCCCAGTGCATGGAGTGGTCACTGTTGTGGTGGTGATGGTGGTGGTCAGGTCAGAGACGTTGGCCACCTCCCCAGTATTCAGGAGGCTGCTCCCAGCCAAGAGGTGAGTGGGGCAGGCGCCTGGAAGCCCTTGTCTTGCATTGGGTGCCAGCTCTGAAGCCCTAACATGCACAATGGTCAGAATCACGGATGCCATGAGCTGAGTGCTCCAAGTTGTGTCTAGCAGCTTGCGACTGAAGCACCCGGTATCTTGACGTGCACTCCTGGCATTCCGAGGGCAGGACAGGGTGACTGGAACCAAATGTGTCTGAGACCAAAACATCAGGCAGAAAGGCAGGCAGGCTTGACCTGCGCTCCTGGCATTCAGAGAGCAGGCCACAGCCAACCAGCCAGGGCAACCAGCCAGGCCACAGTCAGGCAACAAGTCAGGGCGGCAGGGTCCACACCAGACGAGCCACAACAGGCTACCCACCCCGTTGCCTCATTAGGCTCGCCGCACAACTGGCTTGCAGCAAGGTAGTGGGTGCAAGCCAGTGAAGCATGTACCTTTACTATTCTATGGTGTGGTTGCATAACCGTGCACAAGCCCACACCACACCGCATGGTGCCAGGCCAGTGTAGTTTAATGGTGTAATCCAATGACCGTGTAATCCAATGACCGTGAAACTGTGAGGACCCCCCCCCCTCCACCTGCCTCACTCCCTCTCACTCTTCCTTGCCCCTTCTAACTCTTCCTCTGCCCCCTGGCCCCCTCTCGCCCCCTGGACTAGGTGTGTGGTGCTGCTGTCCGGCTTCTATGAGTGGAAGCAGGAGGGCCATGCCAAGCAACCCTACTACGTCTACCTCAAGCCGCCCCAGCCAAAAGTGCAGCAGCAGCAGCAGCAGGGGCAGCAGCAGCAGCAGCAGCAGCAGCAGGGTGCTCCACCAGGCCAGCAGCAGCGAAGGTTTCCAGACCTACAGGCTGGGAAGGTGGCAGGGCAGCCACCAGGGGGTCAGGAGCAGTGGCTGGCCGTGGCGGGGCTGTGGGATGAGGCCACAGGTGGGAGGTGTAGGCTAAGACTTGTCTGCCGCTGTCAGTGCCGGGCTGGCTGCCCCATGCCCCATGCCCCATGCCCCATGCCCCATGCCCCATGCCCCATGCCCCATGCCCCATGCCCCATGCCCCATGCCCCATGCCCCATGCCCCATGCCCCATGCCCCATGCCCCATGCCCCATGCCCCATGCCCCATGCCCCATGCCCCATGCCCCATGCCCCATGCCCCATGCCCCATGCCCCATGCCCCATGCCCCATGCCCCATGCCCCATGCCCCATGCCCCATGCCCCATGCCCCATGCCCCATGCCCCATGCCCCATGCCCCATGCCCCATGCCCCATGCCCCATGCCCCATGCCCCATGCCCCATGCCCCATGCCCCATGCCCCATGCCCCATGCCCCATGCCCCATGCCCCATGCCCCATGCCCCATGCCCCATGCCCATGCCCCATGCCCCATGCCCCATGCCCCCACACCCACAACACAGGCCCCTACCATAGCTAGGGTCGCCCTGCCAGCGCTGCTACTGCTGCTCCATGGGTCGGTGCAGGTAGGAGGGTGAAGTTTCAGCCCCCGTGAAGTTTGCTGCTGCTGCTGCTGCTGCTGCCTGTACTGCCGCTGTTGCAACCTTTGCTGCTGCCCCTGCTGCGGTGTCTCCTCTTTGCCTTCCAGAGAATGACGGCTCAGTGCTGACCACCGTCACTCTTCTAACCTGTGACGCCTCCAAGCCCCTTGCATGGCTGCATGACCGCATGCCAGTCCTGCTGACCAGCCAGGCTGCCTGGGAGTCCTGGTTAGGCGCCCCCCTACCCTCTGGCCATGACCCCACAAAGCTGTACATCCACCCTTCCACCCTTCAATCACCCAACCACCCAACCACCAACCACCCTTCACCAGCCACCACACAGCCAGCCACCACCACCATGCGGGACATGCAAGCCCATGCGAGCTGTGATCAAGGGCATGCTGGCAGGGAAGGGGATGAGGAGGCAGCGGGGAGTGGGGTTGGGGGTCGTGGTGGGGTTGGGGTGGGGTGTGGGGGTGGAAAACGGAAAGCGGCAGTGCCCCAGGTGGAAGTGGAGTTGCCGGAGGGGGGTGGTGTTTGCCCTGGTTCCCTAGCAGCCGTGAGGGTTGAGCAGCCTCACCAGTCAGTGAAGCTGGAGCAGGTGGAGAAGGGGCTGCATGGGGAGGAGTGGGTGGAGCAGAAAAAGGAAGGAGAGGAGGAAGCACAACAAGGGATTCTAAATGAACAGCACAATGGCTTGCAGCAGCGGCGGCAGCAGGAGCAACAGCAGCAGCAGCAGCAGCAGCGGCAGCAAGGGGGTGTCATACCAGAGCATGCATGCCACCAGCAGCATGGACCAGACATGGAGAAACATGAAAAAAATACAGCCCAAGCTGACTGGGCGCAGCTGGTTGCCCAGGTGGGTGGACTCTGGGTAAGCTCTGCCTCAGTCACGGCTAGTCTATGCGCCTGCCTGACAGGCTGCTTGGCTCGCACCCCACCATCGGCGCTATACTCATCACCGTCACTATCTTAAGTGTTTTGATAGTATGTGATGTTGATCATGCATGATGACCAAAGCATGGGTGCAGCCATATATCCGCGATTTGAGCTCAGCAAGCAAGGCCAAGCAACACAGACTGACGCATGAGATACACAAGGGCTCTATGAGGACTGCATGAGGGCTGCGCACACATGATGAGTTCAAGAGTCGAACTATAGGCATTTACCTACGTGGCAGCCTGGCTGCCTGCCCTGCCAGCCTGGCTGCCTGCCCTGCCAGCCTGGCCACCATGGATGGTGTGTGGTGTGGCGAGGTCCATGCCGTGAGTATATACAGCCTGCCTATGTGCGGGCCCGGTTAGGGTTAGCCCATGCATCCATTAGGGTTAGCCCATGCACCCATGCAGCCCATGCACCCATGCATGTGTAATCCATGTGCAGGTTGCGCACTCCTTTGGTGGGCCTGAGCTGGCCTGGCACCCTGTGACCCCTGCCATGACCAAGCTAGGGTACCAAGCGGCAGACTGTTGCCAGGTCAGCATATTAGCCCATGACCTCGCAAACATGCATCAAAACTGCAGTAGAAAGTACCGAGGTCTGCAGCTCATGCCCCGTTCAAGACCCGGCCAGCAAGCCAGACAGCCACCCAGCCAGCACTAGCTCTATCCATTTATTCCTCATCCTCGGTTTTTCCATCCATCACTCTATCGTTGGCTGTCTCTGCCTGACTTGCTTGCTTGCATGTGCATGCATACTGTCACGGTTGCCTGTTTGTCCCAGGACATGCGCACCCGCAAGGGCAGTCTCTCCAGCTTCTTTGCTGCCAAGCCTCATGGCCCCAAGCCCCTGAGCCCTGGCAATGCACCAGCTGTGTCCCCCTGCCCACCATCATCACCAGCTGCTGCTGCTGCCACTGCAACCACAGCCACAGCTTCAGTCAAGCAGCCACTGGCCAAAACCCTCATCCAGAAGGCCACAGCACCCGTTGAGCGCCACAGCCCTTGCAATGGCGGCAGCCACACGCATCCTGCCAAGCAGCCGCCTCACACTGCTGCTTCAAAGGTCACACCTGTGCCCACAGCCACAGCAGCAGGCAGAGCCCTAACCACAGGGGCGGCAGCAAGGGGGCAAGCAGGGGCGGCAGCAAGGGGGCAAGCAGGGGCGGCAGCAGGGGGGGTAGCAGGGGTGGCAGGAGGGGTGGCAGGAGGGGTGGCAGCAGGGGCAGAAGCAGGAGAGGCAGCAGGAGCAGGTGGGGTGGGGCATGTGGTGGCATGCGGTCTGGAGGCGGCAGAGGTAGTGGGTGTGAAGGAGGTGGCAGTGAATGCTGATCAAGTGCCTTGGCGGGCTGATGAGGGTCCTGGCACTAGCTTTGGCGCTGATGCTGCTACTGATGCTGCTGTTGCGTGTTTACCTGGCACTGGTGCAGCAGCTACCTCAAGAGGGCCGCCTCCACCTGGGCAGCTTGGGGTAGGGCAGCACCAGCAAGCAGTTGCTCAGGGGACGCCGCCAGCAGGTGCGCAAGAGTCACATGCAGTGCCAGTTCTGGCAACACCTGAGCCTACCCATGTCTCAGAGAGCGCTGGGCAAGAGGCAGCTCGGTCGCGCTCGAAGCCAGGTGCTGGCAGGGGCCGAGGACTAACTTCCAACCGTGCTCACCAAGGCAAGCGAGGCAGCCCGGGCAGCAAGTTAGGCACCCCAGCAAAGAGGAGCCGCCAGTAAGGGAGGTGTAAAAGCATGCCACCGGTGTGGGTTTTGTGGTTATCAAGGGTGCGACCGAGGACACTACAGTTGAATTGTAGCTGAATGAGATTACCCACAGTCGAGGTGCAGGGAAGTGCAGCCGCAAGCATGAGATGGGATGGAATTGTGGGCACGGAGATGGGTGAAGTTTACCCTCACGTGTTGGCGTGTGCATTGGATGGTGTGCCAGTTCACAGTGGATGGGGTCGGATCAATATCAAGGCCATGTGTCATTCACCAGGGTGCGGCATGCAGCATGCAGACCTAACCAATCATCAAGTGGCTTACATGATGGCAGCACGCCATGCATCGCACGGGGAAATGTACAAGAGCGTTGCTTCAGACATCATGCAAACACTGAACAATAGTTTCTTTTGTCAAACGTCTTGGCGTTCTGTAGGTGTGTGTTGCTGTGATGAGAGCCAGTAACTTCAAGTGCTACATAGAATGAAGTTACACAGTGCCGTTTATCGCTTGCCAACTAGACCATGCAAGGATGCAGCAAGAATAAGAGCAACCAATAAACCAACTCCGCACTCGGCACTGTGGCTTTAGATATTGTAGGCCCGGCTATCACTCCGCGCGTCGTACCTTTGAGCATTGGGATTAGGATACCACAGGTCCAAGGCATAGTACTCACATCTATCGCTGGTCGCTAGTGCAATGGGTTTCGAGCGGGGAGGTGGCCGTGGCGGTGGCCGTGGCTTTGGAGGCCGTGGCGGGGATCGTGGAGGTGGGCACCGTTTACCCTATTTGGCTGCGCCCTGGCAGCTTTTGCTGTCAGCATTGTCGCTACCGTTTCTCAACACGCTCATTGGACCCTGCAGGCCGTGGCGGACGCGGCGGCGGACGTGGCGGTGAGCTGCGCAGTGTTCTTGCCTGGGCCTACGCTGGGCAGCAGCATCTCTATTAGATCGCAGCATCTTAGTAGCGCCATATGCAAAAAAGTTTGGGCTGGCACCGCAGGCCCAGGTCGTGGAGGTTTTGGCGGCCGTGGAGGCGGTGTGGACAAGCGTGGTGGAGGCAGGGGCGGCAGGGGAGGGCGAGGTGGCCGGTGAGCGAAGGCCACCGTCGCTTTGTGTCATGAAACGAAATATCAGCACTCCATGGAAGACCGCAGTAGCCAGTCCAGCACAACAGCAATGCTGGGAGGCTGTCATGCCAGATGGGAGGGCAGCAGCTACACCAGGCAGAGGTCGCTAGCCTTTGAATGGCTACACAACAATATGCCACACACCCATTGTGCTTTCATGCTGCTGCATGTTGCCACATTCGGCAAGCCGCCTCAGCTGTATCACATCACGCTATTGCTGCATACGTCATTCTATGCACTACGCCATGCACTTCACCATGCACTACACCATGCATTTCACCATGCACTACATCATATGGGTTCATTCACTTGCCATGTCTTAGATGCATTTAGTGGAGATGTAATGCGAATGTTTGGCGTGGTTTGGAGCTCCAACCCTTGGCATTGGCTGCCTGGCTGCTGGCCCCAGGGGAGGTCGTGGTATGGGTGGTGGCGCCAAAGTAGTGGTGGAGGCGCATCGCCATGAGGGGGTGTTCATTGCGCGAGGGAAGGAGGATGCCCTGGTGACCCGCAACCTGGTCCCAGGCGTCAGTGTGTACGGGGAGAAGCGCATCAGCACTGAGGTGCCCAAGGCAGATGGCGCTACTGACAAGGTGACCAGGGGACAATGACCCTGCAGCTCTGGTTGCAGCGATGGCCCTCCTGCCATCAGTGTCAGCACCCCGCCCCTGCCCTGCAGCCCAGCCTCTGTGCTCTACATTGCCGCCCCACCCCTCCCCTGCTCTCACACTCGTTCCCTCTTACTCCCCGTCTCCCTAGCCCCCCTTCACCCTCAAGGCAGGCGTGCTCCTCACTGCCCCTCCCATTGCTCTCACCCCCCTCCCTTTGCCCCTTCTCACTGCCCTCCCCACCCCTTACCTAACCCCCTTTTGCCCCTCTCCCTTCCCTTCCCACTGCCCCTCCCACCCTTTGCGTTCCCCCCTCTGCCCCCTCCTCTGCCCCTCCCACCGCCACCCTGTCCCTGACTGCCAGGTGGAGTACCGCGTGTGGAACCCCTTCCGCTCCAAGCTGGCCGCCTCCATCCTCGCCGGTGTGGACAACATCCACGTGCGCCCGGGTGCCAAGCTGCTCTACCTGGGTGAGCCCTGAGGGGCTGTGAGCCTAGCTGCAGCTGGGCAGTCACACAGTCGTTTCAGTTGGGTGGCCAGGCAGCCAGCCAGGACAGATCGTTACAATGAACATCACACCACACTAAGTAATGCCAGTCGGCTCTGTCCAGCTCTCTGGATGCTCTGCTGCCGCTGCCACTGTGCCCGATGCTCCTGCTGCTGCTGCTGCTGCTGCTGCTGCTGCTGCTGCTGCTGCTGTGACCTAAGCTTCTGCCTGCCTGCCTGCTGGCCTGCCAGGTGCTGCCAGCGGCACCAGCGTGAGCCACTGCTCTGACCTGGTTGGGCCGGAGGGGGCTGTGTATGCCGTCGAGTTTTCACATCGCAGTGGACGAGACCTGGTGAGCTTCATACCCGCCTGCTGCCCCTGGCCTGATCATGGCCTGCTGCCCCTGGCCTGATAACGCTTGCAAACCCCTCCCTGCCTGCTGCTGCTGTGGGCCTCATGGCTGTAGGTCACTTTCCCCTCATAAACCTGATCTGCTGGTGCCTACCATCACCACATCACTCTCTACCCCATCTTACCCACTTCTGCTGCCGTGCACCCCCCTGCCACTACCCTGCCGCCACCTCTTTCCCCTTCCTCACCTTTCCCACCAGCTTGCAAAATACGCTCAGCCTGCATGCTAAACCAGCTTCTGTCTGGCCACAAAACCCACCTCTCACCCTCCTCCTCCTTCCTCCACTCCCTCACCCCCCACCCCTCCAGCCCCCTACCCCTCTTACCCCTCACCCCTCCACACCCCTCTACCCCCTAACCCCTCCAGGTCAACATGGCCAAGCAACGACCTAACGTGATTCCCATCATTGAGGACGCTCGCCACCCTCAAAAGTATCGCATGCTGGTGCCCATGGTGGATGTGGTGTTTGCGGATGTGGCCCAGCCCGACCAGGCCCGTATTGTGGGCCTGAACGCCCAGTACTTCCTCAAGAACGGCGGCTTCTTCGTCATCAGCATCAAGGCCAGCTGCATTGACAGCACCGCCCCGCCTGAGGCTGTGTTTGCACGTGAGGTGAGGCAGCAAGGTGTATGACCCTCATGGACTGAAAGGGGGGCTGGGCAGGGTTGGAGGGTGAGCTGCCGGCATTGCTTGGGGGGCCTACCCAGTTGCAAGCACCTAGCCTCCCTGCCTGGTGCTGGCCTAGCCAAATCAAAGCATGGCGGCAAACACACCTCGCAGGTCCTTAACAGGCCACATGAACACGCTGTGGGCTGGGTCCAGATCATGCATCCTGGAGCAGCCAACATTGCCTGCCTGCCAGCCAGCCAGCCAGCCAGCCAGCCAACCTCTTAAGTGCCATCTTCCTTGCTCATCTCACTGCAGCTAGCCAGTGCTTTGCCAACCTGCCTGCCCTGCTTGCATGTCCAGGTCAAGAAGCTGCAAGAGATGCAGTTGAAGCCCAAGGAGCAGGTGACCTTGGAACCCTATGAGCGAGACCATGCCATGGTGGTGGGCGTGTACCGACCACCACCCAAGAAGAAGGAGTAGAGCCCCTCAGCACATTGACTGACTACCTGACTAGCTGATGTCTGGCTGGTTGCTGGCTATTGGCTATTGGCTAGAACACAGCTGGGCAGCAGGAATGCTCGCCAATTTAAAGCGTGGGCAAGGGGTGCCAGCCAGGTGCCTAGCTCTAGGGATTCTGGGGGGCCTGACCCAGCTGACTCCAGCTTGACAGGCTGAAGTGCCGCTGGGTGGCCACCAGGCCTCACTGGTGGGAGGTCTTCAGGGAGCAGCTCCCTCCAAGGGGCAACCTGGGTAGTCCCTTGCAGCTGCTGCTGCTGCTACCACAGCAGGCAGCAGGGCGGGGAGGGGATGTCAAGTGGAGGCAGCAGTTGTCGTGGGGAGATGGTGACAGGAAGCCTGTTAGAAACTGGTCCAGGGCGCGGTGCATGGGGATGGCATGATGCTGATGGGAGTCCGGAGGCTGAGCGACCACTGTCCTGGTAGGCCATGGTGCTGACAGTGGTGCTTGCGACGCATGGAGGGGCATGCTTCGGACATGGGAACATCTCCATACAGGCAATACACTACCCCTAGTGAGGGCACCTGCTTTTGCCCCTGTGGGTTGATGGGAGAGCAGCCGTGTTGCTTCTGCCTGGGCCAGAGATGTGGGGTTGGAAACTGCGTGTACCTGGACTTGAGTTTTGGCTGTGGGCGCTGTGATCAGCACAACGCTATGGGTGTGGGCTGAGGGGGACTTCTGAAAGGGTCGGGGGAGCGGAATTGCATGAAACGCAATTGTGGTGTCAAAAAGGTGCCGCTGTGTGACGACTACCATCAACCATGTGCCAGGCACGGATAGGACAAGTGCCGATATGCAAGGGCAGGGGAGGGAGTAGTTGGAGGCATCCACCTGCAGATGCTGGGTGCACCGTGTTGTTGCAGTGATTCTGTATCGCATCATTGCAGTGCAAGCAGTGATCGCATGTTGCTCACCACCCTATGTCATCAAGAGTACAACGCAAGCGAAGCAACCATGGAGTGGTGGTTTATTCTCACACACGACATGACCCCCAGCACGCATGAATGCTGAACATCTCAAATATGAGTGAGATGGCATGAGGCCCATTAAGGAACAGCTGGAGGATGACACAAAACTAACCATGCTCATAATTTTCAACATCGGTTTGTACTGCCCAACTTATCATGTTGGAAGTTTAGGCAGTCGCTTAAGCAGCCAAAGGCGCCGTAGCACCTGATTTCATACTAAAATGCCTTCTACTTGATCCCAGACATATCGCGGATGATGCGGCGATGAAAGACGCCGTGCTGCTGCTCGCAGGTTCAGCCTACACATTGCAGGAGCAGCCTGGTGTGTGCCGCATCGCCCGCTTGTGTGCACAAGCAATACAAACCTGTTACCTGCAACTAAAACTGCAGACGGCTATGTGCGACGCCTGGAGGCCGCCTGCATGAGGGACTCAGGCCACCTCAGGCCAAGGGTGCCCAGCCTGCCTCCTCTAGCCCTGCTGCCCACAATGTGTCTCCAGCTGCTTCAACCACACCCTCAGCCACTGGCGACATTTCAGCTGGGGAGTCGTGCACACTGCTGCTGACAGACCAGGAGGTGCTGGACGTGGTGCTGGCACTCCATGACATCAGAGCAGCCCAGCTTTGCCACCTCATGCCCTGGTCAGGGTCACATGCCCTCAAGCTGCCTCCTCCCAGTGAAGCACTGGCTAAGCAGCTCAGTCAAAGCCAGCGGTCAGTGCCAGGCAGGCAGCTGCTGGCCTTTGTCACAGCCCTAGATGATGACAACAGCTTGCAGGTGAGCTTTGCCGTTGCTTCCTGCACTTGCTGCTTACTCTTTGTTGCATGCAGCTTGCAGCTGGGCGGGTAGGCAACCAATGCAGATGCAGGCTTAATGTTCAGTCCAGCATGGAGTATAGATTGCCATTGCCATTACCTGACTGAGCAGACCATGTGGTTCTGATGTGTGTTGACTGCTGATTGGCTGCTGGAAGTACTAGCCTGCATAGATGCTGCTAGATCCAATGGTCAGGGAGCAAAATGTGCCATTGGGACGGGGCTTGCAGCAAGGGTATGACCGGTGCACTAGTCCAATGTGTTGCATGTTACAGCACTGAAAGGAGCAGCATCTATGCAGCACAACAAAACTTATTCAACACGGAACAACATGTTGGGCTGTGGGTAATCTCACTCAACTACTACAAGCATGTTGTAGCATCCTCGGTCGCACCCTTGATGACTGCAGCCCCCACGTAGATGGCACTTTCCCGGGACAGACCACTGGGCACCTCATCAAAACTAACAGCTTAATTGCTTGAAGGCTGACAGCCTGGCGACACAAACCAAACCCAGCCCTAGAGGTCGCCAGGGTCTCTTGCCATGGTGCTCCTTTCAGCTCCCAATGGATGTGGCTGGGTTGCCCCTTTAGATGGCCAGATTGAGCAGCCCATGTGCCACCTTGGTCCAGTAGGTTCTAGTGCCACAAGCTCTTCACACATCCTGGCTGGTAACAGCGCAGGAGGTTGGCACTGGCAGTCCCCATCTCTTGCGGGAGGCTGAGGGATCAAAAACCGCAAAGGTGCCAGGAATGCCTGATCAATAGGCTGTCAAAACTAACAGCTTCACGCTTCATTGGTTTGGCTGCGAGTTGAAGGAGCCTCTTTGTGTGGGGCCAACCTCCACCTAGCAGCTAGCTTGATAGGCATTGACCCTAAGCCCTGGCTTTGGCTGGAGCTAGACAACTGGCCTGGCCGGACTGCTCAGCCCCCCTCTCTTTCACTCCCTCAGCCAGCGCCAGCGCTCAGTGCCAGGTAGCCAGCTGCTCTCAATTGTTTAACCTGCTTGTTGCTGTGCTGCCCATGCAGGGTGACCCTCTGCTGCGTGTGTGGGACAGCATGCACCGCGCCATGCTGCTGGTGCTGGCAGCCTTGCAGTCACTCCCCATCCGCCCTCACCCTCAGCACCCTGACCCTGCAGCCACCACCCACACCTCCACCACCACCCAGCTGCCACCTGGCTACCACTGCTGCAGCGCCTGCCTGCTGCTCAGCCTGCGCCTGGTCATCTGCTTGGCCCAGCACTGTGATGAGCAGCCCCTGGACAAGGACCTAGTCCTTGCCCGGCTGTACGGCACCCTGCCTGGGCTGCTGCTGGGGCTGAGCACCGCAATGACGGTGATGCAGGCAGCAGGCCACCCTGAGGCACAGGCCCAGCGCGTGCAGTTTGTGCGCTGCCCACTGCACCTGGGATCAAAGTTATCCGGAAGTCTCTCAGAGATATACCCCAGAGCCAGCAGCGACAGCAGCGGCAGGCGCCATGGTAGCAGCAGGGGCCAAGGCAGCAGCAGGGGTCCCCGTGGCGACACAGGTCGGTCTTGTGCTTCCCAGAGCGCCGATGACAAGCTGCATACACTGGCTGTCAACAGCTATGGCTACCTGGCCAAAGCGTTTTTTGATGTCTTGGGGCGCCGGGAGGAAGCGTCAGCCCATGAAGAACTGATCACCACATGCCAACAAGAAGGTAAGCCAGCGGTAACTTTCTTTAAATATGTGAAGGGTCACCCTGCACAGGGTCACGCTTTACAGGGTCACCCTACAGAGGGTCACCCTGCACAGGGTCACCTTGTGAAAGCGTACAGCCTTTATATAAGGACTATGCTCCTATCTTGGGTCATGTATGGCTGTCAGTAACTGCTTGGCGTAGACACCCTGTCCCCCGTTCACACGCTCACATCCATTCCATTGCATTCGCTCAGACACATTGTCGCGTGCTCAAATGCTGCCGCTCAGGTTCTAGCAGGGGGCTGCATGTGCCACATCTTCTTGCCATGATGAGTGTTTGACCGCACCCTCCTGTCACTCCATGCAATTGAAAAATTCAACCTTTTACACGGCAATAACAGTCAATAGTGACTGTAATATCATACATTTTGCGGGCCAAGTGTTTGGCCGTCAGCAAGTTATGAAAACCGACTGTCATAGACATTATACTACACGACATTGGCGAGCCCGCCAAAACACCTATCAAGCACATATCGTGGCAGGGTGGTATGCAAACAAGTACAATGATGACAATCTAAGAACTCTCTGACTGCCATGTGTCTTGCTGCATCATGTCAATGATGCCTGGGAGCAGGGCCAGGTAGCATCGAGGACCTCGATAAAGATGCCATCGGCTTTGGGGTGAAGACATTATCGGTGACGTACCAGCACTCTGTCGAGCTGCTACAAACCCTGGAGGACGCAGCCAGGAGACCAAGCGACACCAGTGCTAGGGTTGCCGCCTCTCGCCATCCCGCAGCGGCAGCCAGCATGCCGCTGCTGGTGACCGACATCCTCGTCTTGCTTGCCCGTTGCCTTCCGGCGTTTCAAGCTGCCATCGTGGCGTTGAAGCTTTCTGCGACAGTAGTCACCGTTGGTGAGAGCACGGGCATCGGTCTAGAAATTCTGGCGCTCTTCCTCACCTACCTCTCACCTGCGTACGTTACGCTATACAATGCCGTCATGACGTTGACAGGGCTCATGCCAGACCGGTGGTGCCGGCCAGCTGTCTTGCGCATCGCCACCATTGGAGCGCTTGCACACCACACCATGGTGTCGTTGCTCCCCTCCACGGAGAACAGAATGCCACACACTACCTCAAGGCCGAGCCTGCTGCCCGCCACGGTGCAGCGTTTGCCAAAGATGGAAGAGGACCTCAGTGTTATGACCTTCCTCGTAACCCACCTATGGAGCCTGGTCCTGGAGCAAGAGGGCGTGAACGAGCCCCCGATAGGACCTTTCCGAATGGATGACGACTCCATTCACCGCATTGCAACCGATAGGGTGGCTGTTCTGCCCTCTCCATCTTTACCTCAGCTGGCACCCTTGGCCCTGCACCTGGTGTTGGGTATGGAGCACACGCTGCAGGTGAGAGGCCAGGGAACAGGTTATGGCAGCTGAGCTCATCGGGTTAATTAATAGGTCTTGGCAGTTAAGTTGATTGGGGCCAGCTGAGACGAAAAGTGGGACTATGAATGAACGAGCATGCAGTACCCATGACTATGTGGTGCAAGCGTAGAATCAGGGCAGCTGAGGTAGGGAGGGCTTATCAGTGATGCTGACACCTGGCTCATAGGCTCTCTTGCTTGAAGGCACACTCCACATGCACCAGGTTGTTGCGATGCCTGATGAGCTGGTATCAAGCTATTGTGCGATGATTTTAGTCCTGGCATGCCTCTTGCAGATGGTGATGAGGCATCAAGACATGGTGTGGAAGTGGCCATCTTGGAATGATGGCAACCTTGTGCAAAGCCTCGTGGACGACTACCGAATTCTGCTGGCCTTGTTTGGGCATGTCATGGAGGTCCTGTCCACACCCAGTGTGGTGGGCCCTGCTGGCTTGGCTGCCCAGCCTGCCTCTTGGCTGCCCTGCGGCAACAGGCTAGTGGAGGGCTGGTGCACAAGGCTGCTGGCAGGGGTCTGCAAGCTGATGTACATCGCCACCCCAGCCTCAGCAGCCGTACCCTTACTCTTAAAGATTATGCTCAATCGAGGGCTTCGAGGCAGCTACAAGCTCTTGCTACGCGGGCAGCGTCAGGCTCCCCTCAGCATGTCCCCAGAGGCTGAGAGGCTGCTGTCCTGCCTGACCCTGGTACTCACAGCCATGCTGCCCCAAGAGCTGTGCTTGGCACTGGCTGGTGGCGTCACAAACACTGTGCCAGGATTGGAAATGACTGTGAAGGAGGAGCGGCGCGCCATGGGGGTTGCGTTGTCCAAGCTGCAGCCTGAGCAGGTGTGGACCTGGAAGGCGCTGGCGGCTGGCACCCCGGCTGAGGCCACCCTGCAGGGTCTGCTGCATGCAATGGCCTCCTTCTTTCAGGTGCAGGGCCTGGTCACGCCCATAGCACCAGGGTGGCGCCATCAGCGCCTGACGCTGGCGCTAGGTGAATGGCATGAGTCATAGTGGAAGGGGTGAGGAACTCAGCAGGCTAGGCTGCCAAGACAGCTACTCGAGACAGTTGTCTGATTGGAATGTGCGAATGTGCCACGAGTTATAGTACACTCATTACAAGGTTAACCAACGTTATTGCACCTTCCCTAGGGCACTTTCATGCAGCCATGCGTGTCACCCACCCAAGAGACCCAACCCCACCCAGGGCAACCCACAGCCCCACAGCCTTCTTTGCTTTATAATGACGATAGGCCGCAGCCACCAGCCCTTCACCCCACAGCTCTGCCGTCAAAGCAGCCACCAGCATGACTGTTGAGCCCAGCACCGCCCCAGCTGTAGGGGATCAGGAGGGCTGATCCCCGTGTTTGGCTAAGAGTGAGGATAAGGTTGAGGAAGCTGTTTGAGTGATGTTCTGGGCTTTCCTCGGGACTCGAGTAGTGAATAGGGCGCGCCCATAGAATTCTAGGTGGCTCGGATTCCTAGAAAAACCAAGAATTCTAGGCTAGAAGGGTAGAATTCTAGTCTTGGGGTACAAAGTGCGAGAGGTTACGGGTTCGACTCCAAGCCCAAGCGTAGGTTTCACGTCTATTCAGCTCGGATCAGCCGTCAGCTCTCAATCGTTACTTTTCCACAATGCCAGCTAGGCCTACTCGCAAACATTAATACGGATGTCCCTGGGAGGTTTGTTGCGATGTCCTTGCAAATAAGTTGTATGGAATGCACACATGTCATGCAAATCCACTGAATCCAATGAACGCCAGGTCATCAGTGTCGCACGGATCACGGAGGAACCGTCCATGATTACGTCAGGAACTCAACGGGATGGCCATTGGGCACCTGCATGACAGCAACTATCAATGCAATGGTAGAGCATATCAAATGGCAATCTTCCTCACCTCATCTACCATCTTGTTATGACCATCCACATAGGACTTCTATGTCTGGCTCTCCACCTGGTCGAGATAGTATACACCTCGAAAGATGTCATCACCATTGGGTTTCAGCAACACCGTTGGGTTTCAACACTTTGGGGGCAGGGCTGATGATGAGTTCCATAGGGTGGGGTAGGCATGGTTGGGAGGGGGTGGGCATGGCTATGAGGGGGTGGGCTTGCAGAGTAGTGTTGCTGAGTTGGCTGGGAGGGGATGGGCTGGGCTGAAAGGGGGTGGGCATGGTTGAAAGGGGGTGGGCATTGCTGGGAGGGGGTCGGCTTGCAGAGTAGTGTTGCTGAGCTGGGGCGTGGGCTGGGTTCTGAGCTGAAGCCGAGGTCTTGCTTGCTTAGCTTTAGGGCACACTACATCAAGCAATGATCATCACATCACCACGCCACATCAGGGATTGTCTAGGCAGGCAAAGCTGACACCAACGCTTGCCACAAACAAAACCATATGTGGCACAACACATACGACATGCATGGCCATAAGGCAGGCCAAGATGGCTTTGACTGAAAAGGAAAGGCGCCACGGACATGGTGGGCTGTC
The DNA here is from genome assembly GCA_030144725.1 of Haematococcus lacustris. Lineage (NCBI taxonomy): Eukaryota > Viridiplantae > Chlorophyta > Chlorophyceae > Chlamydomonadales > Haematococcaceae > Haematococcus > Haematococcus lacustris. The sequence continues at coordinate 5,433,695 of JASKMD010000010.1, forward strand.
TGAGCGAGCACGATGCGGGCAATGCCCGTCATGCTTGCGTTGGGTGTCGCTCAGAGGCAGACAACGACGACAAACTTTTCACTGTGCTGATCCGTAGTTTGGCGTTGTTTGCGCGCAGCGTAGCCTTTGACCTGCTTGTACAATTAGGCGACCGTGCTTTCCTTCTTATCAAAGGTTTGCTTGGGCAGAATGGGGCAGGCCGTCGAACCCAAGCGCGCTGGGGTTAGCGGGGCTAGGCGCAGCCATTGCGCTGGTCGGCAGTGGAAGACGCTGAAAGAATCGTGAGCCTAGAAATCCTAGAAAATTTTTGTCAGCCTAGAAACCTAGAAATAGATTTCTAGGTTGGCCGGTCGCGCCCTAGTAGTGAACCAGCAGATATCAAGAATGTAAGAACCAATGCACCTTCGAGTCCCGTTACACCATCATTGCACAGGACAGGGTACATCACATGCCATGTGGCCTATGAGCAGGCTCTGGCTGCATCTACTCAGGAATGCTTGCCAGTCTAAACCGTGGGCAAGGGGTGCCAGTCAGGCGTCCCCAACATGGGGTGGGTAATCTTCATGTAAGTACTCGCTACAAAGTGCACCGACTTCGGTAGAGTTTGTTGCATTGGCACCTGCGAATTACTCCGCATCTACTGGCAAGCGGCGAGTTAATCCTTGCATCAGAGTGCATGCCGGCGCGAGCGATCGCGGACACACCTCAGCTGCTCAATACCGATTGTTCTAGTGGTGAGTAGAGGCACCAATGAGGTAACTCCGCCTTGCATCGAGCCGGAAGTACAATCACATATCAGCCCGCCAGGCTCGCTCCGCGAGCCTGTTGTTGGTGCAGGCAATGTTGGGGGGCCATCGCTAGGCATGTTATGTATCGACATTGCTGCAAACGCGGGAAATGTGCGTCTCTCTCTCGCCAGTCACACAAGAAAAGGGACCCTCATCCACAAAACGGCATGTTGTGAGCTGACTACTGTGACTTTCCAGACCTTCGATACATAACTCTGTTCCTTACTCAACGTCACAACTGCTGGAGAAGAAAGCATGGCAATCAGTTGATCAGGCCTGCTTGAAATGACAATGGCGTGACACGACTTTGCCTAGCAGGAATGATTAGCCCATCCGACCCTGCCCATTGCAGCCCCCCCCCCCTCCCCAGCCCAGCATCGCCTTCCTACCTCCCAACCCCAGCCCGGCCCTCCAACCCCCCCTCCCACCCCCTCCCACCCCCTCCCACCCCCTCCCAGCCCCCTCACTGCCCCTGACCCAGCTGGTGCTGGTGCTGCCCCTGACCTGCCCCCCCCTCCTGCTGCACCCCCCTGGCAGCAGCAGGCAGCTGGTGCTGGTGCCGCCCCTGACCTGCCCCCCCCTCCTGCTGCACCCCCCTGGCAGCAGCAGGCAGCTGGTGCTGGTGCCGCCCCTGACCTGCCCACCCCTCCTGCTGCACCCCCCTGGCAGCAGCAGGCAGCTGGTGCTGGTGCCGCCCCTGACCTGCCCCCCCCTCCTGCTGCACCCCCCTGGCAGCAGCAGGCAGCTGGTGCTGGTGCTGCCCCTGACCTGCCCCCCCCTCCTGCTGCACCCCCCTGGCAGCAGCAGGCAGCTGGTGCTGGTGCTGCCCCTGACCTGCCCACCCCTCCTGCTGCACCCCCCTGGCAGCAGCAGGCAGCTGGTGCTGGTGCCGCCCCTGACCTGCCCACCCCTCCAGCTGAGCAGCAGGGGGTCAGGGCGGAGCTGGACACAAGCTCGACACGCAAGCGGAGGGCAGGCGGGAGGGATCGGACCCAACATGTCGAGCAAGGTAAAGTAGCAGTGGCCTACACATTTTGTGTGGACTTACCGAGTGGCCAGGTAGTAGGTACTACTCACGAAGCGGTCAAGCAATGCAGCAGCCTTGTATACTTCCGAGCATGGGTGGAGGGGCGTCGTTACATCGGTTTGGCGTGCCATGTGAATTGTTTTGACTGCGGCGACTGTCCCTGACTGTTTGCAGATGCTACTGGGCCACGTCGGTCGCGGCGGTCGGTCGCGGCGAGGCCCGCATGAGCAAAACTGGCATGAATTTGTATGTCAAGATTCGAGCCGCCATAGCACTCAGCACAGTGCACAGTATTTATTGATACATGTTTCACCGCATAGCTGACGGAGTCCGCTATCCAGTGATGTGCGAAACATAAATAGAAACCACGTGGCTGAGACGCGGCGTCGTTTTGATTACCAGGGGTCGGTTTCCTATCATTTCCTGTCATTTTTTGTTAGTTGGTGTCGCCTGAGTGCCAGTCAGGAGTCCCCAACATGGGGTTGGTAATCTTCATGCAAGTACTCGCAACAAAGTGCACCGATTTGTAACTCTACGACACAGCTGCTGGAAAAGAAAGCACCAACCATCAACCAGGCCCGCCACCTCACCCTTTGGCGTGACCCGACTCTGCCTTGCAGAATTGACTAGCCTACTCCGACCGCCTGGACCCTGCCCCCTCGCACCCCCTTGCAGCCCCACCACCTCCCAGCCCCCGCAGAAGCCTCCCAGCCCCTCCCACCCCCTCACTGCCCCCTCACTGCCCCGCCACCCCCTCCCACCCCCTCCAACCCCTTCCCACCCCTTCCCACCCCCTCCCACCCCCCCCCCACCCCCTCCCACCTCCTCCCAGCCCCTCCCACCCCCTTCTAAGCCCCTCACTGCCCCGCCAACCCTTCCCACCCCCTCCCAGCCCCTCCCAGCTCCCAGCCCCTGGCCTGCCCACCCCTCCTGCTGCCCCCCCCTGGCAGCAGCTGGCAGCTGGTGCTGGTGCCGCTCCTGGGCTGCCCACCCCTCCTGCTGCCCACCCCTGGCAGCAGCTGGCAGCTGGTGCTACTGCATCCCCTGGCATGCTCACCCCTCCATCTGAGCAGCAGGGGGCCACAGCGGAGCTGGAAACGAGCTCGACACGCAAGCGTGGGGCGGGCGGGAGGGATCGGACCCAACATGTAGAGGAAGGTAACATAGCAATGGCATACACACCTTGTGAGGCATTGCAGAGTAGCCAGGCCAACAGTACTGCTGACGAAGGGGTCAAGCATCGCAGCAACCTTGCATATTTCCGAGCATGGGTGGAGGGGCGCTGTTACATCGGTTTGGCAAGCCATGTGAACCGTTTTGACTGCGGCGACTGTCCCTCACTATGTGCAGGTGCTCCTGGGCCACGTCGGTCTGGTGGGGCCTGACCCAGCTGACTCCAGCTGACTCTCTTGACAGGCTGAAGTGCCGCTGGGTGGCCACCAGGCCTCACTGGTGGGAGGTCTTCAAGGAGGAGCTCCCTCCAAGGGGCAACCTGGGTAGTCCCTTGCAGCTGCTGCTGCTGCTGCAGCGGCGGCGGCGGCGGCGGCGCCTAACCTAGTCCAGTCCAGGGCTGAAGGGCTGTCCATACCCCGCGATTCGAACCCGGTGGGAACCTGCTCTTGCCGTCTAACACCGTCTAATATTAGGCGCATACTAGACGCGTATTAGTATTATATGCGTACTACATATATTATAAGCGTTGCAAGGAATATGTTATATATGCGTATTATATTGTATGCGTCTGATTATACATAACTAGACGCGATGCACGCTAGTCATAGGCGAAGCAGCAAAGTAGATAGCCTAGACGGTATGTGGGGGTTTCAGTGACCGGCATGTGCTACGCGCGTGATTGTGAAGCTTCCTCAAAACGTGTTACAGCCGGCAGTCGCTTTACTCGGAAAACCCCATTAACATGAGGCCTACACAGCAGGCAACAAATCCATAAGCATAGCCTTACTCTGCAGGCGGGTCTTTCCTCGTGACCTCCACTCTCTTACTACCCTGCCCACCCACCCCATATACCCCATGCGCCATGAATGTCAAGTCACTGTCAACAACCCCAGCTGCTAGGGTACCTCTCACTCCCGTCTGTGTCCAACTGCCCCAGCCACTGCTGTTCTCCTGACCTGCCTCACCGTCCATCAAGACTTGCATATGACGGACAACTCATGACTGCCCTGCGACTAGTAGCCAGAAGCAGCTGACCAGCCCTCAGCTCAGACTCCCTCTTGTGATGAGCGCTGGTGGTACTTGTCGCTGGGCCCCACCTCGGACTGCTGCCAGGTGGAGGCGTCGCCCTGGGTCCCGCGACCCATGCGCGACTCCGGAGAGGTTTGCTGCATGGGCATGCAGGCATGGGAAACCATGCATTGATGCGCCCAAGAGGCATGGGGACTCCCCCATGAGCTGGCCTAGCCTAGCGTAGCCTACGCCCAGCCATGCTGCCATGCCATGCCAGGTCCTGCCATGCCATGCCATGCAGGTGAAGGAAGCACCCAATGCCGACGAGCTGCTGCGTACGCTGCAGTCAGTGCTGGAGGCATCGAGCCTGCCAGACTACGTGCTGCAGCGCAAGCTTGTAGCACTCGGCACCGACGGAGCCAATGTCATGGTCAGGCCTCACTCAGGCCTGGCCATCAAGGCCAGGCAGCAGCTGGCACCTTTCAGCGCATCAGTGCACTGCGCAGCCCACCGTGTCAGCCTGGCAGCCTCCACTATGGACAAGCACCGCAATGTGCAGCGCCTGACCAGGGCTGTGGATAACATCAACCAGCATTTCTGCAAGAGCCCAGCCCGCACTCAGAAGTACAAATCGCTCTGCCTCAGCCTTGGGCTCAAGGGCCAGCTGATAGGGCGGGCTGCGCCAACCCGCTGGCTGAGCCTGCGCAAGCCAGCAGAGCGGTGCGTGACATCAGGTCGTTGGTGCCCTACTTTGACTCAGCCTCCACCGGCATCAGCAGCCTCCTCACCGACCTCCCCACACTCTTGGCAGCCTGTGGGCTCCTACCCATCCTCCGCTCGCTCAGCCGCCTCAGCCTGCTGTGTCAAAGCCGTGCCATCTTGGTTGAGGACCTAATGCAGGAGGTGGCTTAAACAGCCGACAAGATCACTGCCATGTACACCGGCCCCCTCCCCTTCTCCGCACTGGACTTTCCCGAGCTGACAGCCTTTGCCAATGTGGATGGACCCGACAGCTGCCTGGTGTACACCGGGTCTGGCTATTTGGCTGTGCTACCGCATGGGAGCAACAGTGTGGCAGGGCAGGCAGATGGGGACAACAGTGGCAGCGAAGAGGATGAGGAGGAGGGGATCGGCAGCAGGCAGGCAGCTTCAGACATGGAGACAGCATTTGGTGGGCCTGAGGAGGAGGAAGCATTTGAGCCAGCCAGTGTGCTGGTACGATTGCACGCCATCCCCCCAAGAGGGCGCCGGGCTGCTCCAGTGCCAGCCAGTGATTTCCAGGAGCACCTTATTTGTGCCAAGCAGGAGCTGGCCGCTACCGCAACTGCTGTGGTGCGTGACCTTGGCAGCCGCTTCATGCCACCAGAGCATGCCAAAGGGCTGGCTGTCGTGTACGCCCACTATTGGGACAAGCAGCCAAGCGATCAAGACTTCCTTTTGCGCCTTGCCATTGTCAAGGCCCGGTACTGCGCGGAAGCGACCCTGGTCAGCGGTGACCGGGTGCCAGCCTTGTTGGACCAACACAAGCTGGCTGCCCAGCAATTAGCTGGTGGATGTCATGCGCAGCCAAGCTGAGCACCGTGCCAACATCGAGCTCAGCTCATCAGCTTCCAGCCCAGCAGAGCAGACCACCAAGCTCTGGCGCTACCTAGATGGCCAGCCTATCACAAAGGCAGACATCTTAGAGTACATTAAGCTGGCAGAGCTGGCACTGGTCATGACGCCAGGCTCAGTGGAAGAGGAGCGCATGTTTTCAGCCATGGCATACCTCAAAGATGACACCCGCAACAGGCTGCAAGAGTGCCACCTGAATGTGTGTGCCCGTGTCTTCAGCAGCAAGCAATTTAAGTTGGAAACATTCCCAGTTGAGCGTTAAGTTGAGCGTTAAGTTGAGCGAAAGTTGGACACGTTCTCAACCTTTAATAACTGAGCTATGGACACAAGCCCTGTTGTTGGGCCATATCACACATTCCACATGCAGCCAGCCCACCTGAGCATTGAGAGGCAGAGTACCAGCGGGCAGGGTCCCAATATTGGTGCCGGCACGCCCTGCTGCCATCTCCACATCAATCTTCTCCACACTCACCGCAGCCATGTCATTGGCCTGCAGCCAGCAGCAACATGGAGGAAGGGAGAAGCACGCATGGCAACATGGCAGTAACATGCCAAGGAACATGGGTAGACAACACTGGCATGACCACAAGTCAAGGACCAGCAGCTGCAGCAGCGGCAGCAGCGGCAGCGGCAGCAGCAGCGTTGGCCAGGTGAGTGGCAACCAGGCACAAGGCACAAGCTTTACCTGCCGCACCCGTTCCTACCCATTCTCACACAGCCCCACCAGCGCCGGAACTGAGTCCCAACTAGCCTCAGCCTCGCACTAGGGGCCACCAGGCCAGCCACAGGTGGGTTAGGGCTGCTTGGACAACCCACCTTGCCTGCTGTGCGGTCTGCAGCCTCCTCAACCTTGGCTGCCGTGCTGTCAGCTGCAGCGGATGCTCGGTCCGCCAGGGAGTGTGCCTTGTCGGCCACAGCGGTCTCCGCCCTCTGCAAGGAAGCATGTCCATGTCCAAGCAAGCCCCTTGTCCATGAATGTAGAGTGTGTAGCATGAAGTGTGAGGTGTGGTGTGAGAGGGGTGTGGGGGGTGAGGGGTGAGAGGGGTGGGGCAGGCTGTGGTGGTGATGCAATAGCACCTGGGTCTACTTTGGCGTAACATTTGTTGCCTGCAACCTCATGCGCCTGGCTCTCACATGCCAACCCTAGTCTCATAAGACTGGCCCTGTGCTCATCATCATGGACCAGTATCACAACCTTACTCACACTGGCCATTTCCTTCGCCTTGCTGGCCTGCTCCTTGACAGCGCCAGCATATGATTGCCCTTCAGACTTGAGCTTTTCAGCAGTCTGCGTGAGCAGGGGCTGGCTGCTGGTTATCACTGCCAGTCCTCCTGGGAAACGTACTTCAATTTGCCTTCGAGAGGCCCATTGCAACACTGTCAACTATGATCTACGTATGTTTGCAAGAAAAGCTCACCTCATTGAAGTACTGTTGAGCCCCGCCAACCACCTCGCTGACTTTCGCGCTGACCTTCCCGGCAGCTTCTTTCAGGGTGTCTACGACGCTGCCCTCTCCAACGGTAGCCATGCCGCGGCTGCGAGCAATCTTAAACGCCGTCAACAACTGGTCTGTGCTCTATTCAGAACCCTCGCCCCATTCAGCGATGCTTGTGAGTGGCACATCCTAAGACGCACCTGACAGCTCCTGACGGCACATGTAAGTTCAACACACGGCGCATCATGACGCGTTTTGTTGTCGCGGCTGCGCGGGTCGCGCAGTGTGTATGTGAGCCGTGTAAAGGCCGTGTGAGCTCAGCAGAGCCTCTTACTATCGGCGCTGTTTTGTCCGGAACGCTGGTTGTGTCACACCCCGGTCACATCCTCGCATTGATACATCCATTGACATAAATTGAACCACAATTGCAAACTCTCAGGCGACCCGACCTGACCCGACCTGACCGGACCTGACCCGACCTGACCCGACCTGACCCCTGACCTCTGACCTGACCTGACCTACCCGCTTTGTCAAGCTGTACGCCAAGGCAGCCAGGGCCCGGCTAGGCTGGAGCGGGGAGGAGGCGCAGCTGTTTATCAAGATGGCGTGAGGGTATAGCATCAACGCCCAGAGCTCAGAGCTGCAGGCTGCCCACCTGGACAAGACGCATGTGGCTGACCTGATTGAGGAGGCCGACCAGCACCACCGTCTTTTGGGCATGTTGAAGCAGGGTTCCTTGCAGGACACCCTGCCCCTGCCCTGCCGCATGCGCCATGCAGTGCATATGTGCATGTGGCTAGAGCAGTGGCAGCAGCCCCCCACCCCCCCGTGCCAAGGCAGCCCAAGCGCGGCAAGCGTAGGGGTGGTCCCCGGACCCGCCCCCCTATACCCTCACTCCCATGGCCAGAGTGGGCCTGCGCTTTGTCAAAGTGGACAACAGGGTGCTGCATGAGGTGTGCAAGCAGCTGGGCAGCGTTCACATCAGAGCCAGCACTGAGCCACAACTGGGCCAGGTGGTTCAACACGCGCAAGCTTCGCAACAAGGGGGTTAAGTTTGAGAGGACAAACGGTGTCAGCGTGTGCGTCCATTACACGCTCCCCCTCCCCCCTCCTCCAGCCCCACCCCCAGCTGCCAGCAGCAGCAGCCGCCCAAGTGCAGCAGCAGCAACGGCCCATGCAGCGGGACTCCCCCACATAGGCAGGGGCATAGCTGAGACGCGTGAGTATGTGTTTGACCCAGACACACAGATTGGGGTGGGCATCAATCACGGCGTCACCCGGGCAGTCAGCGCAGACGAGAGGTCAGGCCAGCTGGTAGCTGACAAGCTGGCCCGGTGGAAGCTGACCAAGGGCCAGGCGAAGCATGCCAGCGGCCTAGACAATGCCCGCCGCACACCCAGCGGTGACTGGCACCTATCAAGCCCCACCTCCAGCACCTGGCAGCAGCCAGCTCAGCCAGCACCTCCCTGGAGGCCAACCTGAAGCACATCACTGTCACCCTGGCGACCTGGGATGTGGTGTGGTAGGTGTACCTGGACCCCAAGTGGGCATGGCAGCGGCTGAGGCTGTACGGAGCCCAGGACCGGGCGTTGGAGCAGTTCTTCAAGAAGGTGAGGGTGGGTGTGTGGGACGAAGGGTAAGGGGCTGAGAGGGGTTGGATTAGGCATGAGGTGCAAGAGTAGTGGACTGTGCCATGCCTAACCTGGTGCCACCATGTCAGCCACCATGCGTGTGCCTTGTGTGCATGGCTGCAGTTGGAGAAGGAGATGGTTGAGTTGTCCATGAAGCGCCATGGGTGTGCCAAGCAGCTGGTGGTGTTCTTTGGCGCTGCTAGCATTGGCACCAGGGGTGGGTGGGGTGCTGACGCTGTGCTGCGGGCCTGCTGCAAGGTGGTGTGCAGGACCAGGAGCGCAGGCCAGCGGCGGGGCAGGGGGGTTCTAGTGGATGAGCACCGCACCACCCGGGTCAGCTCAGCAGTGGATAATCAGCAGTCCTGTGAGGAGGAGCTGGAGCATGAGCAGCCCACCAGGCCTGCAGGTTGGAAGCCCCCAGCAGGGCAGGTGGACCTCCACCTGCTGCGCCCAGCCTGGAGCCAACAGCGTGACCAGCCAGTGCGGGGCCTGATGTGGTGCCCGGTGGTGGCCCCCCGCAAGGCCCCACAGGCCCCACGCAGCAGCCAGGAAGCCTCACAGGCAGCAGCCTCAGAGCCAGGGCCCAGCACTCCCCGCCAGCCAAGCGCAGCAAGCGCACCAAGGCTGAGCAGGCAACTGAGCCTACCCAGCCCGCCAAGGCTGTCAAAGCCAAGCCGGCACCACAGCCAGGCAGGTGGCTGGACAGGGACTGCAATGCAGCGCTAAACATGCAACGCATTGGGGAGAGCAGGTGGCGTCCAGTGGAGCTGTGCTACTGGCCAGACCAGGGAGCGCTGCCAGCCAAGGGCAAGGAGTACCCTGGCCTGGGCTACAAGCGGCTGTGAGACAAGCCTCCCAAGGCCCAGCAGCAGCAGCAGCAGCAGCAGCAGCCTGCTGAGGCACAGTAGTATGTGCCCCCCTCTGTTGAGCTGTCATCAGCTCACAAAAAGTGCATGCAGGTCATGCCAACTCTACACTATAGCCCTCGCTAAGCTAAACATGGACGCTAGCTAGTGCAAGAGGAAGGGCTGCTGGCACAGCTCATTCAACATCATCAATTCTCACTACCACTGCGCAATGCAGTGCAACCTTGACATGTGGTTGGGTTTTGGGCTTGCATGGGAGCGTCTCGCACTTAACAGCTTGAAACACACATGCAAATAGGTTTTGAAGTCTGTGTTGACTTATGCCCATGCAGATAGGTTTCATGTTGACATATTAAGGTTTTATATTGACATGTATATCAAAGTTTTCTTAAGGTATGTGTTATTTTTATGTTGACGTACCGTACCGGACGCGAATCGAAAGAGAGAGTACGGTATATCAAGGTTTAATATAAACATGTTAAGGTTTTATGTTGACTTATAGGTTTTATGTTGACTTGTACTAGGGTTTCATGTTGACTTATATTATGCGGTTTTATGTTGCCTTGTATAAGTTGACTTATCTTGACCCATGCAAATAGGTTTTGAAGTCTGTGTTGACCTGGGTCTGTTTTGACCAGTCCGTATGCTTGCGTTCATATAATGCAATGAGTAGAGTAGTCGCCACCTGTCAAAGGCGCTGCGGCACACCTGATGGCATGAAAGACACAGAGATAATACGCATAGTGATATCTGCCCATCAAATGTAGGCTAGGTTCACGCTTAGGTTGTGCATTATGTGCACAGTCATTGATGCTCGGGACACTCATTCTGTGTAGCTTAGCGTCTACACTCATTCTGTGTAGGTCAGCGTCTACATACTACCGTAGTGATACGCCTTGTTGGTGATTTCACCAAATCATGTCGTCATCAAATTGTATCACCAATTGATTGAGCATGCTGCTGTCACCAAATTTGTATCAGCACCCTCAAGTTCACCATAACTTCATGGTAGATGGCGCCAAAGCTGAAACAGAGCTTACTGACCTCGGTCCTTCAGCCCATAGATGCTGCGGATCGAGAGGCAGCTGAGCTGTGGGCAAGCGCACCTATGCCAGCAAGGGTGCCAAGATTGTCAAGCTGCTGGGTGTTGACGACAAGCGACAGATCAACATGGCAGCAGCGGCAGATGGCAGCGTGCTCCCCTTGCAGGTCATTATGGCGGGCAAGACAGCCCGCAGCCTGCCGCAAGGTGCTAGAGGATAGGGGCTGCATCTTTAGCTTTACCCCCAACCACTGGGCATCGCTGCATACCATGATTGACTGGGTGGACTAGGTGTTGTTGCCTTACTACGCACGTGTCAAAGCCGCATAGCAGCTGCCTGCGGATGCTCCCGCCATTCTCCTGCTGGATTGCTGGAAGGTGCACCTCATGAAGGTGAGGCAAGGGTGGATAGGGTGGCTGGAGGGGGGCTAGGGTGGGTGTTGGTGGATCAATGCATTGTGCACTCACTGCGATGTTGACATGGAAGTATGGGGATGACGGCAAAGAGATCACGTCTACATGTGCAGGAGTTCCATGAGCGGCTCGCGGATGCGGCACACTGGCTGGTGTTGCGCTTTGTGCCAGCTGACTGCACCGGTGTGGCACAGCCCATGGATGTGGGCTGTCAGAAGCCTTTTAAGGATGCAGTGAGGACTGTTTACAACAACTGGCTGGCCAAGGGTGTGCGCAAGCAGATCAACAGCGGAATGGCCCCACGGCGGAGCGGGTCAACCTGCAGTTGTCAGCTGTCAAGCCGCTGGTGCCAGCATTCCTCCTGGCTGGCCTTACAAGGCTGCAGTCTGGCCGGTCCCTCGTCCAAGCATCCTTCTCTGATGCAGCCATTGCTGCTTCCTTCCTGCCAGAGGTGCAGCTTGAGGCAGTGAGGAGGAGCAAGGCAGGCACAGAGGGGGAAGGGGTTACAGACACAGAGGGCGATGCAGACCCCCACGACAGTGACGGCGATGAGCAGCTGCGTGTCATTGCCCGACGGCTAGAGCACGTGGTCCAACAGCAGCAGCAGCAGCAGCAGCAGCAGGAGGGAGGGGAGGAGGAGGGGGGGGGGTGAGGGGGAGAAGGAGGGAGAGGAGGAGGGAGAGGGGTGGGGGACGGTGGACCACAGCTCAGCAGCAGGGGCAGGGGCAGGGGCAGGGGCAGGGGCAGGGGCAGGGGCAGGGGCAGGGGCAGGGGCAGGGGCAGGGGCAGGGGCAGGGGCAGGGGCAGGGGCAGGGGCAGGGGCAGGGGCAGGGGCAGGGGCAGGGGCAGGGGCAGGGGCAGGGGCAGGGGCAGGGGCAGGGGCAGGGGCAGGGGCAGGGGCAGGGGCAGGGGCAGGGGCAGGGGCAGGGGCAGGGGCAGGGGCAGGGGCAGGGGCAGGGGCAGGGGCAGGGGCAGGGGCAGGGGCAGGGGCAGGGGCAGGGGCAGGGGCAGGGGCAGGGGCAGGGGCAGGGGCAGGGGCAGGGGCAGGGGCAGGGGCAGGGGCAGGGGCAGGGGCAGGGGCAGGGGCAGGGGCAGGGGCAGGGGCAGGGGCAGGGGCAGGGGCAGGGGCAGGGGCAGGGGCAGGGGCAGGGGCAGGGGCAGGGGCAGGGGCAGGGGCAGGGGCAGGGGCAGGGGCAGGGGCAGGGGCAGGGGCAGGGGCAGGGGCAGGGGCAGGGGCAGGGGCAGGGGCAGGGGCAGGGGCAGGGGCAGGGGCAGGGGCAGGGGCAGGGGCAGGGGCAGGGGCAGGGGCAGGGGCAGGGGCAGGGGCAGGGGCAGGGGCAGGGGCAGGGGCAGGGGCAGGGGCAGGGGCAGGCAACCTCTTTCTGATAGTGATGAGGCCGACATCGTCACACAAGCTTTGAGGACTGCTGCCACGGTGGAGGCTGATGGAAGCGACAGCAGCAGTGCCAGCAGCTCAGCCAGCAGCAGCTCTGATGGCGGTGAGGGCGAGAGTGATAGTGAGGATGATGAGGCTGTGATGGAAGCAGCCACACGTTTTAGTTCTCGAAGGCGGCTGCCCCAATAGTGAACAAATGCATGTGTGGACAATGTGCTATTGCTAGGTGGTGCACTTGGCAGCCTCTGGCTTCGTAGATGTATTGAGAATAGAGAGTCACCAAACATGTATCACTTCATTGTTTGAGCCAGGCGCTGTCACCAAATATGTGCCGATAAGGCCTTTGGGGCCGAATTTTTGTGTTTCACCAAATCAGCGTACCACCAACAAGGCGTACCAGTACGGTAATGTGCTTTGATCAACACTCCGCAACCTGAGCGAGACATAAATCCAGTGTACGTAAACCCAGTGATACCCCAGTGAGAAGGTCTGCCTTGAAACACCCATGCTCACAGTGCCTGACATGGGGTCTGTATCGACCAGCTCGTATACTTGCGTTCATGTGTACTGACAGCTTCTGTACCCTACAGCCCTCACGCTACTCCATAAGGCTGCAACAGCATCCATAATTCTACAACTTCTACCCAATCCAAACATGTCGCGGATGATGTGGCGATGAAAGATGCCGTGCTGCATCTCGCGGGGCCAGCTTACACATCGCAGGAGCAGCCTGGTGTGTGCCGCATCGCCCGCTTGCAGTGCACAAGCAATACAAAACATTCACCTGACACCTCGCTGCAGGCGCGTATGTGCGACGTCTGGAGGCTGCCTGCCAGTTGTTGCATGAGGGACCTCAGGCCACGGGTGCCCAGCCTGCCTCCTTTGGCCCTGCTGCTCACAAGGTGTCTCCAGCTGCTTCAACCACACCCTCAGCCGGTGCCAGCACTTCTGCTGAGAGGCTGAGCACACTGCTGCTGACAGACCAGGACGTGCTGGACGTGGTGCTGGCCCTCCATGGCATCAGAGCAGCCCAGCTTTGCCACCTCATGCCCTGGCCAGGGTCGCATCCGCTGAAGCTGCCTCCTCCCGGTAAAGCACTGGCTAAGCAGCTGAGCCAAAGCCAGCGGTCAGTGCCAGGCAGCCAGCTGCTGGCCTTTGTCAAAACCCTGGAGCGCGATAGCAGCCTCAAGGTAAGCTTTGCCGCTTCTTGCAGTTGGACGGGAAGATGCTGACCAATGCAAATGCTTATATATGCTTGTACATGCTTATATTGTAGGCTGTCATGCATAAGAAAATGTCATTCTTGATTGCCCACCTGTCAGGCTTACTGTCCAGTCCAGCATGGAGTATAGAGTGCCATTATCATTGCAATTGAGCTCCCACTTGATGTGGCTGGTTGTATGCGTTGGTGGGCTGTCAATGTGCAGTGTGACTGCAACACATTTGGGGTTGTTCGGCTTCTTAATACGTATGGATGGCCTGGGATCAGGGCTGATTTGCCACATTGCTTTTCATGCATCTTTCAGGCCAACCTGCCTATGTATACTGCGCAGGTCCTGGGACTCGTGTGGGGCATAGAGAACACGCTGCAGGTGAGCAGGAGAGTGTGCATCACGAGGCAGAGGTGTGCCAGACTGGGTCTTTGGCCACACTTCCCTGCCGTCTAGAGCCAGTTCCTCAGTACTCAGTCCGTACATCAGTCAGCACTCAGTCCTGCTTGCACTCAGCGCTTGATGGGAAGCAGCGGCAAGGGACCAGCGGGCTGCTGCTGCTAGGAGAGTGGGCTTGGTGAAGTATCCACATCATGCAGGCCACATCATCCACATCGACTCAAACTGATTAAAGGGCTGCAAAAGATCAGGCCACAGCCAGATAACCTGGCTAGGTCACCATGCGCTCATACTCATCATGCCCAGCCCCCCTCTTTCTCACTCCCTCAGCCAAAGCCAGCGCTCAGTGCCTGCCAGCCAGCCGCTCTCCATTCTTCAACCTGCTCGTTGTTGTGCCGCCCATGCAGAGTGACCCTCTGCTGCGTGTGTGGGACAGCATGCACCGCGCCATGCTGCTGGTGCTGGCAGCCTTGCAGTCACTCCCCATCCGCCCTTACCCTCAGCACCCTGACCCTGCAGCCACCACCCACACCTCCTCCACCACCCAGCTGCCACCTGGCTACCACCGCTGCAGCGCCTGCCTGCTGCTCAGCCTGCGCCTCGTCTTGAGCGTGGCCCAGCACTGTGTAGAGCAGCCCCTGGACAAGGACCTAGCCCTTGCCCGGCTGTACGCCACCCTGCCTGGGCTGCTGCTGGGGCTGAGCACCACACTGACGGTGATGGAGGCAGCAGGCCACCCTGAGGCACAGGCCCAGCGTGTGCAGTTTGTGCGCTGCCTGCTGCACCTGGGACCAATTGTAGCCTCAATCATGGTAAAGACAGACCCCAAACGCAGCAGCAACAGCAGCAGCAGGCGCCATGGAAGCAGCAGGGTCCAAGCCAGCATCGGGGGTCCCCGTGGCGACACCGGTCTATCTGGCGCTTCTCAGTCTGGCGCTGCCCATAGCGTTGGTGACAAGCTACATGCACTGGCTGTTAAAAGCTACATCTACATGGCCCAGGCATTTTGTGATGTCCTGGGGCGCAAGGAGGAAGCGTTTGCCCATGAGGAGTTGATCACCACATGCCAAGAAGAAGGTAAGCCAGCGGCATCTTTTAAAGTGATCCAGCCACCTGGGAATTGAGCAACGGCACAGTCCTGCACAGGGGCACCCTGCATGGCGTTGCCTTGCAAAGGGCCACCCTGCACAGGGGCACTTAGCCAAGGCGTATAGCCTCCATCAGTGGCTGTCAATAGATGCTCGACACTGACACACTGCCGCACGCTCACCCGCTGCCTCTCAAATTCATGTAGGGTCGCCAATGTATGTATAGTAGAATGTCGTGGCCAAGCTTTCACAAGGACACATTTGAAGTATACCGTACTCTCCCTTTTGATTCCCTATCCCGAATCGTTTTCATTCCTTCGGGAAACCGGGAATGATCAAACAATGTATATTTTTGGCCATTCAGGAAGTAGTCAAGCAATTACTCGACCTTGACGAAAGTGCCAGCAACAGAAGTAGTTTCGAGAAGTAGTCAAACAATAAAGTGGCAGCCATGGACCAGTTTGTGGTCCGGGGCATCAGTGCCGTCGACGCAGCTGATAGTTTGCACCGCGAGCTCCTTGTGCACGATGAACAACGCTTCCAAATGTCTCTTGATCGTCAAGCGGCAATGATTGAGAAGCGACTACCTGGGACCACTAACTTTGGGCCTTCTCCACGCCTCAATCTTGCCGCATCGCCCAGCACACCTCCTGCTCTGAGAACTGGTCTAGGGGCTGTGATTGAGAAGCGAGAGGTCGAGGCCTCGCAAATTATCTAACTTTAGGCCTTCTTAATGCCGCAACCCTGCCGCATTGCCCATATCACCTTCTTCACGCACCGGCAAGGCGCATGAGAAATGGTGGTATCTTGCTAAGACTCAGCCCATCCTGCAAGCCATGCCAGCATGCTGGCCAGGCCGGGGTGGCAACCAGGGTGGCTGCTTTGCCCCGGGCAAGGTCGAGGGAGGTGGGCCAGGCTGGGGCAAAGGCTAGGGTCACATGACAGGCAAGAGTGGCAACCAGGCTGGCAACCATGTCGAGGGGGGAGGGGACCGCTCACACACGGGCAGCCGGCCAAGGCGGGTGCTTGCTTTGGCCAAGGCAGCAGCATGGGTGGCTGAAGAAGCACTTTTTTAGTTTGAATGCTCCCCGGCAGATGATGAGATATGCCGCCACTGCCAACAGGGGCAGGAGGACCACGACTGTATCAACAAGGTTCAGTGCCCCATTTGACGTGGTCAGGTGATGAGGCCACTAGAAGTGAGGCCACGACGGTTGACTATGTGGATCATATTGATTTGATGCGAAATCAATGGGGTGGGAGGCTTGATTATCTCTTTGCACGAAGACGTTTTCAAACCTAACTTTAGACGTACTTTGGCCATTGGGGAACTTGAAACAATGAAAAACATGGCTCGGGAATAATAGCTTAATTATGGTTTCCGAGGCCTCGGGAATTGAAAGGGAGACTACGGTACGCACAACATTGGATCGCGATGTTTCCCATAAGTCGGGTGTACACGGAGCTAACATGCTGCCGATTTCAGCCACATTCCAGCCGTGACGACCCAGCCAACCCATTCCGCCACTTTTCCGCTTGCACGTGGCAAGTTGCAAGTCGCGAGATACTTGGCCATTGCCGCAACTTGCACGATTGCACATCAATGCGGTTCAACGTGGTGGCTTAGCGGAGATGATGCCAGGCTGGCATGTATGCTTATGTATGCCTAGGTGGCATGTTAATTCTGAGCTAAACGCTCTGGACAGGCTTCGTTGAGTGGGGACCTAGAAGGCTAACGCTACGCTCAGCACTTCAATTTAAATGGATGTCTGCAACTTGGTCGTGTACTTGACCCACCGTTGTCCGCAGGGTACGCTTTTGTATAGTTGACGGGCCGCGGACCTCCAAAGTATTAGATAATAGCCTTCACCTCGCTCATTACGCAAAACTAATGGATTAGTCCCCGTGTTTGTGGCTATACACACCTCAGATATGCCTTGATGTGTCTGGCCACATCGTTCTAGGAATAATGTACTGGGCCCGCCAATTATCCATCACATTACGGTCGAAATTGGGTCGAGAGTTACGATAAACCATGAGACGCAGCCATAGGCAGCTTCCTGCCATACTGGTTAGGAGTTTAGCCACTGCAGAGTTGACCTTGTGCTTCAACTATAGAACAGTTATCATCATCTGTGACTCTATGAACACGCTACTACACTTGTCAAGCACATACCGTGACAAGACGTTATGCAAACAAAAAGACTGATGACATTGTGTTGGAGCAAGGTTGCTAGGTTTAGCCAGCCCAGGGTTCTGTGATGTTGACTTGGCCGCTGACACTGGCGCATCATTACGGGGCATGTGTTCATGCTGCATGAGGGTGCAGTGTCCTGGTCCAGCCGCCGGCAGCCCACAGTCGCAGCCAGCACCACTGAGTCTGAGTATATAGCATGCTCGGCAGCAGGGAAGGAGGGCCTGTGGTTGCGGGGTGTTTTGGCTGAAAATGTGTCAAAACTGTCCGTGGGGCTCTGCTGTGATCCAGCCTGTCACCATCATGTGGACAATGAGGCTGCTCTCACCCTGATCAAGCATCCCATTGCATCTGCTCGCCCTAAGCACATTGATGGCCTGCATCATTTTGTGCGTGAACGGGTGGCACGGGGTGAGCTTATTTTCATGTTTTGTGCATCTGCTGCCAATGCGGCTAATGCTCTCACCAAGGCCCTGCCTTCTGTCAAGTTGGAGATCTACAAGACTGCTATGGGGCTAGTGAAGCTGCGGCTAAGGTCTGAAACCCTTTGGGCTCTGTGTTTGAGTCTTAGTGGGATCTGATGGCCTGGTCTGAGGGGGTGTGTTGGAGCAAGTATGCTAGGTTCAGCCAGCCCATCAGGGGTTGGCTCAGTGTCTTAGGTGTGACTTCTGTATCAGGCTCTGCTTAGTGGCTTAGTGCTTTACTGTGTTTGTCCGGTAAAGCGCTGCCTCTGAGCTAGGGCCTCTTTCTCCTTCACATTGGTTGACCCCGCTGATTGCCATGTGTCTCGCGACATCACGTCAATGACGCCTGGGTGCAGGGCCAGGTAGCATCCGCGAGCTTGATAGAGATGTTCTCGCCTTTGGGAGGACGACATTAATGGTGACGCACCATCATGCATTCCACCTGCGACAAGTTGTGTCGGACATCAATGCTAAGGTTGCCGCCTCTCGCCATCCCGCAGCGGCGGTCAGCATGCCGCTCCCAGTGTCCGACATCCTAAGATTGCTTGCCCTTTGCCTGCCTGGATTCCAAGCTGCTGTAGTGGCATTGAAAATCTGCGCGGCAGTAGCCACCATTACTGCGGGCGAGGACGTCATTGAAGGATTACTGGAGCACTTCCTCACCCACCTCTTTCTCTCGTACGTTGCGCTACGCCAGGGCGTCGTGAAGTTGACGGTGCTCATGCCAGACTGGAGGCGCCGACCGGCTGTGTTGCGCACCGGCTTGCGCGTCGCCACCGCCGGAGCGCTTGCACACAACACCATGCTGTCGTTGCTTCTCTCCACGGAGCAGGTGAACAGAGTGTCACACACAAACGCACAGCCGAGCTTGCTGCCCGCAACGGTGCAGCGCTTGTCAGAGAAGGAAGAACATCTCAGCGACATCTCCTTCCACGCAACCTACCTATGGAGCCTGGTTCTCGGGCCAGATGGCGTCGACGAGCCACCGATAGAACCGTTGAATGACGACTCCATTCACCGCTTGATAACCGACATGGTGGCTGTTCAGCCCTCTCCATCCTTACCTCAGCTGGCGCCCTTGGCCCTGGACCTGGTGCTGGGTATGGAGAACACACTGCAGGTGAGTGGCCAGGTACTAGACTCATGGCAGCTGAGCTCATTGGGGCCGGCTGAGACAAAGTGTGTGATGATGTATAAGCGAGGAAGCAGCACCTGTGACTGTATGTGAGTACAGGTGTAGAGTCAAGGCAGCTGAGGCAGGGAAGCCTCCTCAATGAAGCTGACACCTGCCTTAAAGGTCTCTTTCCTACAGACACACTGCGCATGCTCCAGACTGCTACTATGCCTGCTGAGCTGCTATCAAGCTTTTGTGCGATGAATGTCACTCCTGGCATGCCTATTGCAGATGGTGATACGGCATCAAGAGATGGTGTGGAAGTGCCTGTTTTGGAATGACGGCAATACTGTGCAAAGCCTTGTGGATGGCTACCGAACTCTGCTGGCCTTGTTTGGGCATGTCATCGAGTTACTGGCCACACCCAATGTGGTGGGCCCTCCTGGCTTGGCTGCCCAGCCTGCCTCTTGGCTGCCCTGCGGCAACAGCCTAGTGGAGGGCTGGTGCACAAGGCTGCTGGCAGGGGTCTGCAAGTTGATGTACATCGCCACCCCAGACTCAGCAGACGTACCCCTTGACTTGAAGATCATTCTCAATCGAGGGCTTCGAGGCAGCCACAAGCTCTTGCTACGCGGGCAGCGTCAGGCTCCTCCCAGCATGTCCCCAGAGGCTGAGCGGCTGCTGTCCTGCCTGACCCTGGTACTTACAGCCATGATGCCGCAGGAGCTGTGCCTGGCACTGGCTGGTGGCGTGACAGACGGGGTACCAAAGTTGGGAATGACTTTGGAGGAGGAGAACATGACCATGTCGACTGCGTTGTCCAAGCTGCAGCCTGAGCAGGTGTGGACCTGGCAGGCGCTGGCGGCAGGCACCCCGGCTGAGGCTACCCTGCGGGGTCTGCTGTCAGCACTCGCCTCCCTGTTTCAGGTGCAGGGCCTGGTCACGCCCATAGCACCAGGGTGGCGCCATCAGCGTCTGACGCTGGCGCTGGGTGAATGGCACATGTCATAGTGCAATTGTGCAAGGGTGGTGAGGAACTGGTGAATGGCACATGTCATAGTGCAATTGTGCAAGGGTGCGAGGGGGCAGGCACAGGTCCACAAAGGTCAATGCAGCTTCCCTTGGCCACTTCCATGCATGGGCTGTCAGCATGCAATTGCAGGTGCAGCCCCACCACCTCAGATCAGCCCCACAGCCTTGCCTGCATCAGAGTGCCATTGGGCCTTCCACTGCCCACCCCCCAGCTGTCCATAGCTCTGTCTTATACAGTGCAAACATGCATGCTCATTTGTCACGGGTATGCCTCTAGACAAAACGTGTGACTCTAGGAATGTGCCTAATCACTTGTCAAGTACATACCGTGGCAGGAACGGCATGCAAATAGGGAGCGCAATCTAGTCTAGGGTCTAGGGTGTGCAGCTGGGGGTCAGGCTCCATGGTGCTGCACACGACTGGCTTCAACAGCCTGCGGATTGGGGGAGGATAGTGCCATGCTGTTTCACAAACACCTGCTCATGTGGGTGGCCTTGGCGGCTTTGGAGCAAGGCAGTAGCTGTGTCACAATCAGTGTTCGTTCGGGCGATAGTGTGGAGCTAGGCAGTAGCAATAGCTGTGAGGCGCGTTAGTGTTCTTGTGTGCTGACAAAGCCTCCATTGCTGCAAGGGCGACCATGAGGTCCATCAGGGAACAGCCGGAGGACTTCAGCCCAACCTAGATGTGCGGTGCGTCGCAGAAATTCTAAAATATTATTCAGAGGAATGGGCGATTCACCTCTACCCGATCTAATGCAAGGAAAGGGCGGCAAAGTACCTTGCTCAACTGTGTCAGCCACCTTGTTTGATTACATTCGCTTTGTAGGCGGGTAAGCAACCGTTCCTTGTGTTCCTTGGGCCTGGGGAGTGGCAGCGTGGAGTGGCAGCGTACCTAGCTAGTTTATGGAGTGGCAGCGTGGAAGGGTGCAAGTGTATGGGTCAGCACAGTGCTCAGGCTCCTCACCTGAGCCAGCCTACCTTCGTCAGCCATACAGACAAGTGATGCATCCGAGCTAGACCATTGACGCATCTGAGCAAGGCTGCAGTCTCCAGTTGGTGCTGCCGCTACCATGCATGTGGCAGCAGCCTCTAGGTTGTTCCAAAAGCAAAACACGGAGTCAGCTAGTGCAAGTGGAAGGACAGCGGGTCAGGCCGACTCAACAAGGGGTTGGTAATTGGGGTTTTTCAATATGGGGTTTCTCAATACTGTACCGTTGCGACTGGAAGGGCAGCTCAATACGTACACACGTTGACTGCTCAAGGCGCCGGCACACTCGATGTCATACCGATAGGCCCTCATCCAATTCCCAAACATAGAGCGGGAGATGTGGCGATGAAAGACGCCGTGCTGCAGCTCGCGGGGCCAGCCTACACATCGCAGGAGCAGCCTGGTGTGTGCCGCATCGCCTGCTTGTCGTGCACAAGCAATACAAAACATTCACCTGAAACTATGACTACAGACGACTATGTGCGACGCCTGGAGGCCGCCTGCCAGTTGTTGCATGAGGGACCTCAGGCCACGGGTGCCCAGCCTGCTTCCTCTTGCCCTGCTGCCCACAAGGTGTCTCCAGCTGCTTCAACCACACCCTCAGCCGGTTCCAGCACTTCAGCTGTGGAGCTGTGCACACTGCTGCTGACAGACAAGGAGGTGCTGGATGTGGTGCTGGCCCTACATGACGTCAGATCAGCCCAGCTTTGCCACCTCATGCTCTGGCCAGGGTCACATGCGCTGAAGCTGCCTCCTCCGAGTCAAGCACTGGCTAAGCAGCTCAGTCAAAGCCAGCGGTCAGTGCCAGGCAGCCAGCTGCTGTCCTTTGTCCGCGCCCTGGACAGTAACAACAGCCTGGAGGTGAGCTTGACGATCACCAGCTATTTTGAAAATGTCCGTCACACTGGTGCAGTGGTAGACAGCTAGGCAAAGTAGCCTTATGATGCCATGCAGCAGGAAGGTGCACAGTATCATCCCTTGATATGTTTTCTAGCCCATGCTGCACTTGACAGCTAGAGTGTGTCCCAGCAGTATCTTTGCAGCACTCAGCGCCTAATGGGAGGTAGTGCGAAGGTTGCTGCTGACAGGAGAGTGGGCTTGGTGAAGTATCCACATCGTCCAGGCCACATCATCCGCATTGACTCAACCTGATTAAAGGGCTGCAAAAAATCAGGCCACAGCCAGATAACCTGGCTAGACCACCATGCGCTCATACTCATCATGCCCAGCCCCCCTCTTTCTCACTCCCTTAGCCAAAGCCAGCGCTCAATGCCAGCCAGCCAGCCGCTCTCATTTGTTCAACCTGCTTGTTGTTGTGCTGCCCATGCAGGGTGACCCTCTGCTGCGTGTGTGGGACAGCATGCACCGCGCCATGCTGCTGGTGCTGGCAGCCTTGCAGTCGCTCCCCATCCGCCCTCACCCTCAGCACCCTGACCCTGCAGCCACCACCCACACCTCCACCAAACCCCAGCTGCCACCTGGCTACATGCACTGCAGCGCCTGCCTGCTGCTAAGCCTGCGCCTGGCCATCTGCTTGGCCCAGCACTGTGCGGAGCAGCCCCTGGACAAGGACCTAGCCCTTGCCCGGCTGCACGCCACCCTGCCCAGGCTGCTGCTGGGGCTAAGCACCGCAGTGACGGTGATGCAGGCAGCAGGCCACCCTGAGGCACAGGCCCAGCGTGTGCAGTTTGTGCGCTGCCTGCTGCACCTGGGAAAAAGGCAGTCGTGATGAAGACAGCCCTCAAAGCCAGCGGCATCAGCAGCGGCAACAGCAGCAACAACAGTAGCAGCAGGCGCCATGGAAGCAGCAAGGGCCAAGCCAGCAGCAGGGGTCCCCCTGGCGACACAGGGCGGTCTGGCGCTCCTCAGAGCATTGGTGACGAGGATGCACTGGCAGTCATCATCCACGTCTACCTGGCCCAAGCACTGTGTGATGTTTTGGAGCACCAGGCAGAAGCGTATGCCTTTGAGGAGTTGATCTCCACATGCCAAGAAGAAGGTAAGCCTGCGGTATCTTTTTGGCATTACCCCTGCGAAAGCGTACAGCCTCACTACAAATGTTTTTATCCAGTATAGTATATAATGTATGTTTGAGATTATTGGCACAGCCTCGCTGCATGTGGCCAGGGAGGCATGAAGTTTCCCACAACTCGGGTATGCACGGAGCCGACATGCCGCCGATCTTGGCCACATCACAATCGTGACATGTTTTCCGTAACTTGCAAGTATGGCTTGCGCGAGTGCACTTTATCAATGCGGTTCTGCGCGGTGGCTTAGCGGAGATAATCCTAGGCTGGCATGTATGATTGTAGACTCTGAGCTTAAGCTCTGGGCAGGCTTCGCTAGCTATGGATGGCTAAGGCAGACCCACCGTTGACCTCCCGGGGCATGAGGTACGTTTTGTTTTATTGACGGGCCATGGACCTCTCTGGACTATCGCCTCTACCTCACTCAGCTACGCCTGTGTGTATATCGCGATTATTGATTACATTATGATCGAGGCTGGGTTGAGAGTTGTGCTTGAAGTCGAGGTGCGGAGGGCATCTTCCTGCCACGATGGTCAGGAGTCGCTCAAGACTGACCTTTTGCTACAATCACAGCACGATCACAAAACGTGTACCTCTAGGAATGCGCCTAATCACTTGCCAAGTACATACCGTGGCAGGAACGGTATGCAAACAAGTAAACTGATGACATGTGTCGACCAGTGATGGGTGATACAAGATACGTGTATTGATACCGATACGTATTTTTTGTATAAAACAGAAATACACGTATCGTATCAAATAATACAAGTGCCGGCCGGCAAGTTGCGTGGATGCCTTCGAAGCAGCTGCTGGCTGCTGCCACAACAAGAGTCCGCGCTAAAGCCATGTCGCGCGGTGCTAAAGCCATCGGCCTGCTCCCGGAGCAGTCGGTCGCATGTGCCGGTTGTACATGCAAGAACATCAAAGTTGGGAGGCCCTGACTTTCCGCCGTCGCCATCCTGCCAGCCATCAAGGACAGGCTGCGAGACTGGCTGCGCTGCTCCTAGCTGCTCCTTTCCCGCGTGACATGTTGCCTCTGTATCGCTGTATTGTATCGATACAGAAAATACACGTTTTTTCTTGTATTTTCTTGTATTTCCTGTATCGATACACGTATTACCCATCACTGGTGTCGACCCAATGACTGCCTTGTGTCTTGCTGCATCATGTCAATAACGCCTGGGTGCAGGGCCAGGTAGCATCGAGGACCTCAACAGAGATGTCACTAGCTTTAATTTGAGGGCAATAACGGTGACGTCCCGGCACTCCATGTACTTAAGACAGACGCTGGAGGACGCAGAGAGGGGAACAAGCCGCACAAGTGCTAGGGTTGGCGCCTCTTGCCATTCTGCAACGGCAGTCGGCGTGCCGCTGCTGGTGTCCGACATCCTCAGCTTGCTTGCCCGTTGCCTTCCGGCATTCCAAGCTGCCGTCTTGTCGTTGAAGTTCCGTGCCACCGTTGACGAGAGCATGGTCATCAGTCCAGTGACGCTGGGATTTTTCCTCTATTATCTCTCACCTGCGTACATTACGCTATACCATGCCGTCGTGAAGTCGACGTGGCTCATGCCAGACTGGAGGCGCCGGCCAGCTGTGTTGCGCACCGGCTTGCGCGTCGCCACGGCTGGAGCGCTTGCACACAACACCATGGTGTCGTTGCTCCCCTCCACGGAGCAGGTGAACAGAGTGTCACACACAAACTCACAGCCGAGCTTGCTGCCCGCAACAGTGCAGCGCTTGTCTGAGATAGAAGAGAAACTCATCAAGGTTTTCTTCTATTCAACCCACTTATGGAGCGCGGTCCTTGCGCAAGTTGGCGTGAACGAATCACCGGGGGGGCCTTTTCAATTGAACGACGACTTCATCAACCGCTTGACAGCTGACAGGGTGGCTGTTCAGCCCTCTCCATCCTCACCTCAGCTGGCGCCCTTGGCCCTGGACCTGGTGCTGGGTATGGAGAACACGCTGCAGGTGAGTGGCCAAGGAACAGTTTATGGCAGCTGAGCTCATCAGGGTAAGCAGCACCTGTGCTGTATGAGGAGCAGGCTAGGAGGTGCAGGCTTGGAGTCCAGGCAGCTGAGGTAAAGTTTTCTCAATGATGCTCAATGACGCTTGGCATGTGACGCTGCACGTGCTTCAGACTGTTGCTATGCCTCGTGAGCTGGTATCAAGCTCTTGTGCGGTCATTGTCACTCCTTGCATGCCTGTTGCAGATGGTGATTCAGCAGCAGGACATGGTGTGGAAGTGGCCATTCTGGAATGACGGCAACCTTGTGCAAGGCATTGCGGATGGCTATCGAACTCTGCTGGCCTTGTTTGGGCATGTCATCGAGGTCCTGGCCACACCCAGTGTGGTGGGCCCTGCTGGCTTGGCTGCCCAGCCTGCCTCTTGGCTGCCCTGCGGCAACAGCCTGGTGGAGGGCTGGTGCACAAGGCTGCTGGCAGGGGTCTGCAAGCTGATGTGCATCGCCACCCCAGCCTCAGCAGCCGTACCCGTCCTCTTCAAGATCATGCTCAACCGAAGGCTTCAAGGCAGCTACAGGCTCTTGCTACGGGGGCAGCGTCAGGCTCCTCCCAGCATGTCCCCAGAGGCTGAGCGGCTGCTGTCCTGCCTGACCCTGGTACTCACAGCCATGCTGCCACAAGACCTGTGCCTGGCAATGGCTCGAGGCGTGACAGACCCGGTGCCAACATTGGACATGACTTTGGAAAAGGAGTGCATGGCCATGGGGGTTCCACTGTCCAAGCTGCAGCCTGAGCAGGTGTGGACCTGGCAGGCGTTGGCGGCAGGCACCCCGGCTAAGTTGACCCTGCAGGGTCTGCTGCATGCAATGGCCTCCTTCTTTGAGGTGCAGGGCCTGGTCACGCCCATAGCACCAGGCTGGCGCCATCAGCGCCTGACGCTGGCCATGGGTGAATGGGATATGTCATAGAAAAAATGTGCAAGGGTGGTGAGGAACTTACCAGGCTAGTCTGCCAAGACAGCTAAGTTGTCCAGCTGGAATCAACTACAAGGTTCACAAAGGTCACTGCAGCTTCCATGGTCCACTTGCATGCATGGTCTTTCAGCATGCAAACGCGGGTGCAGCCCTACCAATAGCAGCCCACAGCCCCACAGCCTTATATGCATCAGAATAGCATTAGGCCGCAGCCTCCAACTGCCCGCTCCACAGCTCTGCTGTTGAGGCTGCCACCATCGCAAACAGCTATCTTGGGGAGTGGCAGCGTGGAAGGGTGCAGATGTGTGGGGCAGCATGGTGCACAGCCCCCCTCACTTGATGTGTAATAATAATGTCGCAAACCTACGTGTAATACGAAGCTACTCTATAGTTCTGCACCATGCATAGTAGTTGGTGCCTGCTTAAGGCGCCGGCACACTCGATGTCATACCGATAGGCCTCTACCAATTCCCAAACATAGAGCGGGAGATGTGGCGATGAAAGACGCCGTGCTGCAACTCGCGGGGCCAGCCTACACATCGCAGGAGCAGCCTGGTGTGTGCCGCATCGTCCGCGTGTCGTGCACAACCAATATGAACCTGTCACCTGACACTTCGCTGCAGGCGCTTATGTGCGACGTCTGGAGGCTGCCTGCCAGCTGTTACACGAGGGACTCAGGCCACCTCAGGCCAAGGGTGCCCAGCCTGCCTTCTCTTGCCCTGCTGCCCACAATGTGTCTCCAGCTGCTTCAACCACACCCTCAGCCGCTGCCAGCACTTCAGCTGGGGAGCTGTGCACATTGCTGCTGACAGACCAGGAGGTGCTGGACGTGGTGCTGGCACTCCATGACATCAGAACAGCCCAGCTTTGCCACCTCTTGTCCTGGCCAGGGTCACACGCGCTGAAGCTGCCTCCTCCCAGTGAAGCACTGGCTAAGCAGCTGAGCCAAAGCCAGCGGTCAGTGCCAGGCAGGCAGCTGCTGCCTTTCGTTACAGCCCTGGAGGTGAGCCCAAGGTGTCTGTGGGCTGTCAATGTGTAGTGTGACTGTTTGACATTTGATTTTGAATGGCTTCTTGACACATATGGATGGCCTGGGATCAGGGCTGAGACCACCATAGTATAGCTGTTATGTTGAATGTATGTGGACAGCGTTTTGCTGCCGCCAGGAGATGTACCCAATTGCATATAGCAGCCCATGGAGCTTTTGACTGTCAGCATCCAGGTCTCCCGTGACACCTGCCTTGTTTCCTGCTTGCGGACCTGTTGGAGGGCCAGAAGCCATCTAAGCCATACCCACACCCCTCTTGCTGAGTGCCTTCTGAGAAGCCACACCACCTCGCTGCATCTTATGTGGTGTCCTGGGCTGGAGGTACTGTGGTTAAGGCACAACCCCGTGTACCTTTTGATGTTTAGCCAATGCTTATGTTATGCCAATGGCTTTGGACATGCATGTCATGCAATGCCATGTGTGCGTGCATCGTGGTGTATTGTTGTGAGTGTGGTTTTGAGGGTGCTGCGAAAGCAGGGACATACCAGCAATTGTCATTCTTTATGCGACACCTTGTGATGTGGCTCATGTGCTGCCCATGCAGGGTGACCCTCTGCTGCGTGTGTGGGACAGCATGCACCGCGCCATGCTGCTGGTGCTGGCAGCCTTGCAGTCACTCCCCATCCACCCTCACCCTCAGCACCCTGACCCTGCAGCCGCAACCCACACCTCAGCCACCACCCATCTGCCACCTGGCTACATGCGCTGCACCGCCTGCCTCTTCATCAGTCTGCGCTTGGCCCTGAGGCTCAGCCGGCACCACATGGACACGACCCTCAGCCAGGACCCAGGCCAGGCCCGGCTGCATGCCACCCTGCCTGGGCTGCTGCTGGGGCTGAGCACCGCAGTGACTGTGATGCAGGCAGCCGGCCAGCGTGAGGCAGACGCGCTCAGGCTGCTGCTGGTGCGCTGCATTCTGCACCTGGGAGCAACCCAGTGGGCCAGTCGGCCTCATCTCTACTTACGAGAAGGAGTCGACGAGATTTGGCAGACGCACACGCCCACAAGCTCCTGCCCTGACCATCTGGCTCGCATGCTGGCCAGCAGCCCAGCGGTGACAGGCTGGCCCGGGCCCCTGCCCGCTAAGCTCAGCTCTGAGCACAGCAGCACTGCAGGTGGCAGTTCAAGCCTGGGCCGTGACAGGGGCAGGTGCAGCAGACCCACGGAGAACAGCAGCACAGCAAATGCTGCGAGCAGAGGGAGTGCCAGCACTGGGGTGCAGATGGACCCGGTGTTGTGCAACATTTATGCCCACCTGGCCCAGGCGCTGTGTGCGGTGCTTTGGCGACAGGATGAGGGGTTTGACGTTGACCAGCTGCTCAGCGCGGCCCACAATCAAGGTAGGGCAAGCGCATGCCTGTCCGAGCATGCTGTGTCCTATCGTATTGTTTGTCACATGTATCGTATTATTGTGATTTATTTGCAATTACTGCATATGCATCCTACTATGTAGTCCATGGTGCGAAGATGATTGGTGATATCACTAACACACCATACAA
Source organism: Haematococcus lacustris (assembly GCA_030144725.1). Taxonomy (NCBI): domain Eukaryota; kingdom Viridiplantae; phylum Chlorophyta; class Chlorophyceae; order Chlamydomonadales; family Haematococcaceae; genus Haematococcus; species Haematococcus lacustris. Next base: position 5,462,095 of record JASKMD010000010.1, read on the forward strand.
GAAATTATGAATGTTACTAGCCTAGCAGCCGGTCATAGGCCAGGCCTGTTCACTCCCTGACCCAAGTCTCTAGCTACCTACAGCTTCTCAGGGACCCAGGCCTGTGTACTGCCTGATTCAAAGGTGGTCAAAAACAGATACCACGAGATCAGCACCAGATCAGCACCGGCAACAGGGGGCTCCCAACCTGGACGCCTGGTGGGACTTGTGATTTATTTGCAATTACTGCACATGCATCCTGCTATATAGTCCATGGTGCGCAAGTAATTGGTGATATCACACCATATTCATAATAATCAATGTTACCAGCCTGGCAGCAGTCAAGGCTTGGCCTGTTCACTCCCTGACCCGAGTCACCAGCTACCTACAGCTTTGCAGGGGCCCAGGCCTGTGTACTCCCTGATCGCTCAAAAACAGATACCACCAGATCAACACCAAATCAGCACCAGATCAGCACCAGAACAGAACCAGATCAGAACCAGATCAGAACCAGATCAGAACCAGATCAGCCACCAAGGCGGAATGAACACAGCAAGCGGCTGCTGGGCATATATTCAGTATGCTGTTTTCACTTGAGGCGCAAGCGGTCAGCAGTGCTTCTATCTCACAGGTGCCGACACCCTTTCGCTGGGTTGCCACAGCCTGAATAGGCAACTTTAGCTGTATCTGAACCATCCCCTCTTACTCGGCCTGCACGCTCTCACCCATTGGGCTTGCATGCATGACACGGTTCTTTTGCCATTGGGGCTGCATGCATGACGCTGCATTGCAGTCCCGGCCAAGCCGCTTGCCTGGCTGCAGTGCAATGAATTGTGTGGCAGCCTCGCATTTGGCCCGACCCTTGAGTACGACAGCCTTTGCCATCCCAGCAGCTTGTGTGAGGCCCCCTCACTCTAGCCAGCCATTGTAGCAAATTGGCTGTACAAATGTACAACTGGCTGTGTACTCGGCTTTTGTGGGGCTCCAGTCCAGCCAGCTCCACTCCAGCCACCTCACCTTAGCTCCAGTGCAGCCACTTGCCAGGTGGCAGCACCGGGCTGGCTGGGTGTGCCTGGCCCTGGCTCTGTCTTGCAGGAGCTGGTGACCCAGGCCAGGGCAATACCTGGCAGTGCTGGCAGCTCAAGCCAACCAGCACAGGTACTGGCAGGGCTGGCTGGCTGGCTGGCTGGCTGGCTGGCTGGCTGGCTGGCTGGCTGGCTGGCTGGCTGGCTGGCTGGCTGGCTGGCTGGCTGGCTGGCTGGCTGGCTGGCTGGCTGGCTGGCTGGCTGGCTGGCTGGCTGGCTGGCTGGCTGGCTGGCTGGCTGGCTGGCTGGCTGGCTGGCTGGCTGGCTGGCTGGCTGGCTGGCTGGCTGGCTGGCTGGCTGGCTGGCTGGCTGGCTGGCTGGCTGGCTGGCTGGCTGGCTGGCTGGCTGGCTGGCTGGCTGGCTGGCTGGCTGGCTGGCTGGCTGGCTGGCTGGCTGGCTGGCTGGCTGGCTGGCTGGCTGGCTGGCTGGCTGGCTGGCTGGCTGGCTGGCTGGCTGGCTGGCTGGCTGGCTGGCTGGCTGGCTGGCTGGCTGGCTGGCTGGCTGGCTGGCTGGCTGGCTGGCTGGCTGGCTGGCTGGCTGGCTGGCTGGCTGGCTGGCTGGCTGGCTGGCTGGCTGGCTGGCTGGCTGGCTGGCTGGCTGGCTGGCTGGCTGGCTGGCTGGCTGGCTGGCTGGCTGGCTGGCTGGCTGGCTGGCTGGCTGGCTGGCTGGCTGGCTGGCTGGCTGGCTGGCTGGCTGGCTGGCTGGCTGGCTGGCTGGCTGGCTGGCTGGCTGGCTGGCTGGCTGGCTGGCTGGCTGGCTGGCTGGCTGGCTGGCTGGCTGGCTGGCTGGCTGGCTGGCTGGCTGGCTGGCTGGCTGGCTGGCTGGCTGGCTGGCTGGCTGGCTGGCTGGGCGGGCGGGCGGGCGGGCGGGCGGGCGGGCGGGCGGGCGGGCGGGCGGGCGGGCGGGCGGGCGGGCGGGCGGGCGGGCGGGCGGGCGGGCGGGCGGGCGGGCGGGCGGGCGGGCGGGCGGGCGGGCGGGCGGGCGGGCGGGCGGGCGGGCGGGCGGGCGGGGCGGGCGGGCGGGCGGGCGGGCGGGCGGGCGGGCGGGCGGGCGGGCGGGCGGGCGGGCGGGCGGGCGGGCGGGCGGGCGGGCGGGCGGGCGGGCGGGCGGGCGGGCGGGCGGGCGGGCGGGCGGGCGGGCGGGCGGGCGGGCGGGCGGGCGGGCGGGCGGGCGGGCGGGCGGGCGGGCGGGCGGGCGGGCGGGCGGGCGGGCGGGCGGGCGGGCGGGCGGGCGGGCGGGCGGGGCGGGCGGGCGGGCGGGCGGGCGGGCGGGCGGGCGGGCGGGCGGGCGGGCGGGCGGGCGGGCGGGCGGGCGGGCGGGCGGGCGGGCGGGCGGGCGGGCGGGCGGGCGGGCGGGCGGGCGGGCGGGCGGGCGGGCGGGCGGGCGGGCGGGCGGGCGGGCGGGCGGGCGGGCGGGCGGGCGGGCGGGCGGGCGGGCGGGCGGGCGGGCGGGCGGGCGGGCGGGCGGGCGGGCGGGCGGGCGGGCGGGCGGGCGGGCGGGTGGGTGGGTGGGTGGGTAGGGCAGCCCTTCCCTTGCAGGCAAAGGCTTTTTTGAGCTAGACCATGGCTCACTATGGGATTGCCCCAGGCTTGCCTTGTACCCAGTGCCCACCATCAGCCTGCGTGCTGAATACCTCAACATCATAGCACCGCAACAACACATGCATGGCTTGCATGACACTTGCATAACATGACGCAAGCTAAATGAGGCAGAAGACTATGCTGCAAAATCGGCCACCCAAGGCCCAGCAGCAGCAGCCTGTGGCACAGTAGTGTGGGTCCAGAACTGAGGTGTCATCCGCTTTTGTGCAATTTGTCATGCCAACTCTAGGCTAGAGCCCTGTCACAGAGGTCAGGCAACAGTGTAGGTGAAAGGCACCCATGCCATGTGCATGGGAACATAACCCCATACAGCCCCAGATCAACCCCAGAACCCACACAGCCCCATAACACAGACCTGAATGGTCCCTAGTGGTCCGACTTTTAAGTAGGCCTGTAGGGGAGGGGGCCTGATCCTGCCTTTGGGGGCTGATGAGGTAGGTGCTGAGGGGAGGCTGAGGGGAGCCTGAGGTGTGAGGTGTGCGGTGTGATAGGGGTGGGAGTTGTGAAAGAGGTGGGGCAGGCTGTGGGATAGTGATGCAGCCACCCCTGGGCCCACTGTGGTGGTGTAGGTCCATCAGCCCTAGCCTCCTCTAGACTGGCCCTGAACTGCACCCTACTCTTTCTGCTCTCTTGGTCCACTGCCAGCAATTGCCGGCAATGGCATAGCCAGCCGGCAAATGTAACATATGTTGCATGTAGCCTTAAGCGAATGCATGGTGCAGTGCATGCATGTTGCCAAAGGTGTGACACACTATGGTTATGCCTGAGAAAGAGACGACTAGTAAGCGTGTGCATGGCACCTGCAGGTCGGAGCCGTGCAGCAGAGTTCCACCGAGAAGTCACTGACTTTGTCACGTTGACGATGTGCATGCTGGGTGATGAGAAGGGCGTGGTCACGTACATCACGTGGCTCGTTGAGCACACCGCAGCGCCCAGCCGAGTACTCGATGCGGCAGACCGTCCCTCCGTCGTGACGACTGCCGGTGCAGACCCCGCAAGCCCCTCGTCGGACACAGGCCTTTCGCGGCTGGTGTCCATCGTCCTAGGCATACTACCCCGCTGCTTGGTTGTGTTCCAAGCCGGCGTCGGAGCGATGTGGCTCGCAACGAATGTCTGCATTCAAGCAGACGGCGATCTCGTGTCCCTTAAAGATTTGCTGCCCGCCCTCTTCATCGGTGTGCACGACCCGCAGCTTCTGATTGCTTCAATGATTATGGTGCTTACGCAGCGATTGCCGGACTGGAGGCGTCGGCCGGTCATGCTGCGAGTGCTTGCGCGCACTGCCACCACTGCGGTGTTGAAGCACAAGGTATTAGCGCCGAAGTTCATCGATGGGCAAGCCCCAAAGGCAAAGGCTAACACGCAATGCGACACACAGCAGCTGTCGCTACCAGATCTACTGATTGCTACAGACATGTGGAAGGAGCTCCTAGCCTTGTGTGGGAGCGAGGATCCGATGGTGCGCGCTTTACGGGCCTTTGCTGCGCCTTGGGTCAAGGACGGCGGCGGGAGTGTGTTGGAGGAGGTCATGGCGCAAGATGGCATCGTGTTCTATACCGCAGCGGATGAGCCAGCAGCAGACTCTGCAACACAGCCACTCCCCCCGCCCTCGCCACAGCAGCTGTCACCCGTGGCCTTGGACTTGGTACGGGGCATGGATGGCATGGTGGAGGTGAGCAGCCGGGTGGGGGACAAGGGCAGCAGCTCTGGGGTCGCTCTGCCAGGATTGAGCGGAAGTACAGCTTTTGACACACCTTGCTCCACTGCCAATGTGGATTTGTTGTGCGCTGTCCTCGCGACCTGGAACGGCCATCAGCCTCTTGCTGGCCCAGGCTGACCCTAAACCCTAATCCTAACCCTAACCCTAACCCTAACCCCTCACCCTACCCCTATCCCTAACCCAAACCCAAGTGATGTGCCCTATGGGTGTGAATGGAAGCCCGCAGTGAAGTGGTCCGTGGAGGTATCTGTGCGCCGTGTGTGGCCCTCATGTTTCAGTCACGTACCTCTTGAATGGGTCTTGTGCTTCCCTGGCATGGTCATGTTAACCCTTGGCATGGCAAGAGTCATCCAACCACCGTCTTGAGCTTTTGGACCCCTAACGACTTGTCCCTTCTGACCCCCTTGACCCCCTAACCCTTTGGCCCCCCAACCTTTGACCCCCATTGACCATTGAGCCCCTTGCCCCTTGACTCCTTAGCTTGACCACACTCAACCTTTCTGCAGATGGTTATGTCTTGTGTTGGCTGCCCCATGCAGATGATGGAGAAACAGCAAAAAATGGCCCAACACATGGTGGACCTCAGGGGAGGCTTGAGACGCTTTGTTGGCGGCTTCTGCGGCGTGCTGGCCTTGTGTGGGCACACCATTGATGTGCTGGGCGACCCCAGTGTGGTGGGCCCTGCTGGCTTGGCTGCCCAGCCCGCCTCGTGGCTGCCCTGTGGCAACAGCCTGGTGGAGGGCTGGTGCACCAGGCTGCTGGCAGGGGTCTGCAAACTCTTCTGCAGCCCGCCACCGACCAGGCAGGCCTCGCAAAGCTTGCCCTACACCTTCAACTTCCTGTTGTGTCAAGGGCTTGCGGACAGCCACCGACTACTGTTTCGTGGACGACAACATCCTCCACCCAGCATGTCGCACAGGGCACAACGCTCGATCTCTTGCTTAACAATGGTGCTGACGGCGGCGGTACCTTTGCACGGCTGGCTATGTATCGTGCACCGCCTACGCGTGTCTGGTGCAAAGCTCAAGTCGCACAAGAGGTGGTGCCTCGAGCCGATGCGCGACGCCCTGGCTCAGCTGGAACCCGAGCTCATTTGGACCTGGCGAGCTCTTGCTGCAAGCTCATCTGTGGAGTCCGTACTGGCGCGCATTTTGCGCGACGCGGCGCGTGAAACGCAGCTGTCACACTTACGCGCACCCCCACCGAAAGGGTGGCAAGCAAGCCTTGGGTGGAGCATGCAGTCGTCGGATTCACTCGTGCCCGGTTTTAAGCTGTGTCTGGCGCGGCTTAAGCAACCAGTGCACAGCTAGCATATAGGCTCGGAATGAGGAGGTAGAGTTATGGCGCACATGGCGGCAGCTCGCGACTACTCGCGGCAACTCGCTAGTGCGTCTCGTAGCTTAGTCAATCATGTGTTGTATGGCATTGTATACTGAACCAGGTAAAATACTAACACAACTCACCGGTTGTACGGTTGTAGGATTCAGACAGAGATGCAGCAAGCAGGCTGTAGGCCAGGCAAGGAGTAGGGCCCCAGGGGGGGTGATGGAGTGTGATTGTGCATGCTTGTAGGATTCGGTTGTAGGGTGACGGTTGTAGGATTCAGCAATTTGGATATTTACCCTGTTGGGACTGGTGAGCGGGTCTGTGCGTGTCAACAGCATGCAGCAACAGTCAATGCCTGTGGGTCTATGGCTGTGGATGGCCAGCACTGGCATTCACATCAAACCTACTTGAACTGCGAGCGGGTCGCAATGCAAGTCCCTAACCTTGCCAGTACTCCTTTCCATACCCGTTATCCAGGACTCCAGAGAGGCTCCCTTTGCAGAATCCAGCACAAGGCACGAGCCTTCCAACCTTTCTCGAGATTTTTTGCTTCTCAAGATATCTTGGCTCTCATGTCGTATTCTTGGGATGTTCTCGGGTCCTTAATTTTTGGCGCAGCCCTGACGCAGACCGCAGACTAACCCGTGCCGCGATGGGCTATAAGGTCCTGCTGTTGATCGACATGAATGGCGTCGTGGTAAGGGGTCCTGGCCTTCCGGGCAGGCTGCCTCAACCTGCTGGCTGCTAACGCAATGTAATGCTACGTCCTGAGCCCGCAGTGTTACCGCAATGAAGAACCCGTTCGCGGCGTCGCTGCCGACCACTACGTGCGTCGCAAGTACTTCTACAAACGACCCGGGGTTGAGGCGTTCATTGATGTGAGCAAACGCGCTGCATCGGTCAGCGGACTTTGCACCGGCAAGCGGGCGTCGACCAATGGCGGAGTCTCGGCGACTTCGCGCACACATCTAGGAATAGGCACGCGTAGCTACCGCCTTGGAGAACGTATCGCAGTCGTATCAAAGCATCTACAGTCTTGCCAATTACAAACAGACCAACAGCAAGCTAGCAGCAAACAGTGTGCCCACTACGCTGCTACGGCCACTGTTACGGCCACTGATGTCACGGCCAGCACAACCACCCTATTCAACATGGAACAACATATAGCCTTTGAGTGGTTACGCTCAGCTACAGCTTTATCATGCCTGCTCATGCATCATGCCATCACCCTTCTTAGTAACATAGGATGTCAACAACAACAAATGTCAAGGTCATTGCACATGGCTGCACAGTCAACGGGTCTAGCGCCATTGGTGGTGGCTTATGGCCCGGTGGATGAGCATGCCTGGGAGCTGCCGCTGCCACCTAACACCACAGGATGGCACATGGCTGCATAGGGTGTGTGCCCGTTCAGGGTTACTACTGTTGCTGACCCATGCAGTAGCACATGACCCACCGCATGCCCCTATACACATCATCAGGCTTGCCTGAACACCTTGGCTTGTTTAGACCTGTGTCAAGGCTGTTCCAAGCCAGTTGTCGCTGTGGCCTGGTCCTCAGCACACGTCATGTCAGGTGCCGTGGGTGGGTGAAAGTGACACATTAGTCTGCTGATGCTCCAGGGCTTGGTGAACTCCAGCCATGTGTGTGTATGAAAGTGACACGTTAGTCTGCTGCTGCTGCAGGGCCTGGTGGACTCCCGGCTGTTTGAGGTGGCTGTGTACAGCAGTGTGATGCGCCACAACCTGCTGGAGGGGCTGCAGAAGATCATGCCCCGCCAACTGCCCAGGCTAGCCGCCGTACTTGACAGGTGCTGCTGCGGTTGCATGCACTGCACGGAAGGGTTGCATGCGCTGAATGGTGTGGCACTCGACAACGGTGTGGCTGGTGTCTCATGCAGGGAAATGAACAAGGCTGACCCACATGGGAAGGAAGAGTGGGACACTATCAGGGATATGGATAAGGTACTGATAGTGTGCAACGGGGTGTCGCTAACCCTCGCCCCCGACCCCACTCTCTCACTCCCTCATGCCCTCACGCCCCTGCCCCGTGTCTTGCCATATGTACGGGGTGTCGCTGTCCCGCCCCCGGCCCTGGCCCCAGCCCCAGCCTCACTCCCTCACACCCCTTTCCTATATCTGCCATATTCAGGTGTGGCGTGTTTTCAGCAAGTATGATGCGCGTAACACCATCCTGCTGGACAATGAGGCACGCAAGTTCTGTGAGCACCCAGACAACGGCATTGTGGTGAGAGCTGTTGCCAGACTACACCAGGGACATGTGGGCCCGCCTTCGCCACGTGCTTCCAAGCCTTCGGGAAGGGGAAGGGGGTTTCATGGCTGCTGCTCCTGGCTGCTCCTCCTGGCTGCTGCTCCTGGCTGCTGCCCTTGGCTGTTCCACACTAGCATGCTACCCACATGGCCTGCTGACTGACTGCCAGCCACCCTGCCTGCCCCCATGCCCCTCTGGTCCACCCCCTTGGATGCTTCACAGGTGCCTGAGTTTGGCCCGGCTGAGGTGCAGCGGCGGGTCAGCAACACCCTGAGCGGGGTGCAGGCGTACCTGCTGGAGCTGGGCAGGTGCGAGGGACTGGGGCAGGGTGAGCAGGGTGAGCAGGGTGAGCAGGGTGGGCAGGGTGGGCAGGGTGGGCAGGGTGGGCGGGGTGGGCGGGGTGGGTGTGTATGTTGCAGTGCACTGAAAAGTATCCTGAGAGTGCAATGTGCATTGTGTAGTGTAGTGTATGTGGTGTGATGTGGAGTCTATGGGTTTGAGGTGCGGTAGGGTTTCAGGCTTGGTATGCGCAACTTGAGTTTGCATCTGGGGGGAGGCATCTTGAGGCGGGTAGGCAGGCCATGGGATTGAAGTGGCATGCGCCGTTGGCTAGATGTGCCATGGGGTCAAGGTGGGGCAAGTTCAGGGCACCTGGGAGAAAGCATTGGGTTCAGGGCACCTGGGAGAAAGCATTGGGAAACGCTAATCACTGGGGCAGGGTGGGGCTGGTAAGGCTGGGGTGGGATGGTCAGGCTCAGAGATGACCCAAGTCGCTAAGGGCGCTAGCCACTGGGGTAGGGTGGGGCTGGTGGGGTGGGGTCGGTGGGTGGGTTGGGTTTGGTGGGTGGGGTGGGTTGGTATGGCCCAGAGATGGCTAAGGGAGTTGCTAAGGGCACCTAGGGTTAAGCATGGCCAAGTCCAGCCCTGAGCCACATCAACGGAAGTCACACTTTGCACTGCACTTCATTGAGCTGCTGGGCAACAACCCACATGCACATTTGTTCTTCCTCCCCAGATGCTGCCTCTCCTCTCCATCCCTTCCTCCCCTCTTTGCTCTGGAAAAGGGTTCCATTCTCAGGAAGATAATGCTCGAGTAGGTCAGCCCTTGCCACCATGCACCTGGGTCTGTGTGTGACCCATGCTGGTGCTTAGTAAGGCTGCATGTTGCAAGGCGCCTGGCTGCACTGTTGCTGCTGTCGCGGCAGTCACTGTCATCATGACTGCCGCCATGTCACCATGTTGACTGCTGACCAGGGGACTGCTGGGCTTCTGCTGAGTGGCGGTTAGAACGGCAGAGGCAGCAGGGGCGGAGGGGGCAGCAGGGGCAGCAGGGGCGGAGGGGGCAGCAGGGGCGGAGGGGGCAGCAGGGGCGGAGGGGGCAGCAGGGGCGGAGTGGGCAGCAGGGGCGGAGTGGGCAGCAGGGGCGGAGGGGGCAGCAGGGGCGGAGGGGGCATCAGGGGTGGAGGGGGCATCAGGGGCGGAGGGGTGCCACGTTGACCAGGGCGGCAGGCGACATAGCTTGGCTAAACCAATGCTAGACCAGGTCTGTGCACCTGACAGAACCTCTTAGCCTCCACCAGCAGTGGCAGCAGCAGCAGCAGCAGCAGCAGCAGCAGCAGCAGCAGCAGCAGCAGCAGCAGCAGCAGGGGAGACTGGAAGTGGTGGAGTGCACCACTCTCCCACCCCCTGCCACCAAGCCTGCCCCAGAGTTTGGTGTGATAATGGGCGGGCCAGTGAGAGGCGAGGCGCCCTGGGTACTATATACACTGTGTATATACTATGTACCCATACAGGCCAGGACTTGCCTACTTGCACATGGGCTATTGTGTTACCCATGCCGGTGCCCTGTTAGGCTGCATGTTGAGAGTCGCCCTGTGCTGGTGCTGCTCTTGCCTTCAGGGCAGCGCCTGCTGACGTGCGCAAGTACATGCGCGCCCACCCCTATGACCGCCACACCAACGCCATCCGACTGCTCGCTCCTGCTGGGCCAGCAAGGGTAGCAGCAGGGGTGGCGGTAGGAGCGGCAGGAGCAGCAAGGGCGGAGGGGGTGGTGGCAGCAGCGTCTGTTCCACAGCCTGTGTCAGGGCACCTCTATGCTGATATGATCCGCTTGATCGAGCAGTGTAGCATTGGGGACAGTTCCGCACACACTGCCACACTGCCACCTGCCGGCCCAGCAGCTGCAGCAAGGTCAGCAGGGGTGGGTGGTACCGGGCTCGCTGCTGGCGCAGGGGCCACCCCTGTGTGCCCAGGTGGTGGGCTGGAAGCTGCCGAGAAGGTGGCGACATCAGACACCCCCACCCCAGGCATCACCGGCAGCAGGGGTGCAGCACACAGCGCTGAGGCAGCGGTGGGATCAGCAGCTGGGAGTGCGGGTGGTGCTGCAGGTGGTAGGCCGGGCAGGGGCGACGGCAGTGGTGATGGGGGTGGTGGAAGGGGTGGTGCTGCTGGGGATGCCTTGGGGTTACTGCAGCAGGTGCCGCAGGGCACTCGCCTGTTCTTGGTGTGCGTCCATGAGGGGGAGTTCGTGATGACAACACAGACCCCTGGCCGCTTCACCAAGGTCAGGCCCGCCCCCGCCCCCGCCCCCGCCCCCGCCCCCGCCCCCGCCCCCGCCCCCGCCCCCGCCCCCGCCCCCGCCCCCGCCCCCGCCCCCGCCCCCGCCCCCGCCCCCGCCCCCGCCCCCGCCCCCGCCCCCGCCCCCGCCCCCGCCCCCGCCCCCGCCCCCGCCCCCGCCCCCGCCCTTTGGAGCGCTTGTGCCTTGTGCGGTGCAGGTGAGCGGTCCGGTCTCGCCTGGCATTCGGTTGGACGCCAAGATGGACTTCCACCTGCTGATGGAGGAGGCAGCCAAGCAGGGCGTGCAGCTCACAGTGCTGCACCAGGCGAACGGAGTTGATGTTACAGGCAGCGTGCCAACAAGGCAGGATCCAACCTAGTCTTCAGCCGTGGGCTGCAAAGCTGCAGTGGATCCCTAGGGCGGTCAGTTAATCCTGTGACATGTAACCAGGTCCGTAGGCAACACCTCACTGTATCGGGCACCCCTCCCTCACAGTGCAGACAGGGTATAGCACTCCATTCAGCATGGAACAAGGTGTCGCCTGGTAGGTTGGTGGCTGTTACGATTGGAGCTGTTGTACCTGCCCTAGAACTGGTTGCAGAACCTGTCCCAAGCCGACTGGCAATAGTCTCTTGCACATGTAAACCGGTCTTTGTTGTTGTTGGCTTCTACCGTCAAACCGCCAGCTTGGGATGGTTGCTGGTCATTATATTCAATGGTTATTTGCATGGCTGTTGCAATAAGAAAGGCGCCTTCATCGATGACATGGTGATGGTGATGGTGATGGTGATGATGATGATGATGGTGATGTGATTAATGGGAATGAGGATGCCTACATGCATATATGATCCTCTGCTTTTGGGTCTCCTGCATCAATGGTAGAGCACTCACACAGCGAGTGAAGCCCATCATCTCCCTGCGGCAAACAAACAATATCTTGCACTGCCTATTCTCATAAGGGATCCCTTGAAACCTGCCTTGCTCCACAACATGCTCATGTGCAAGCGGTGATGCGCGTAAAAGTTGACAGGGGCCTGGTAGAGATCGTATGTGTGCGCTACAACTGTGAGCAAATGTGTGAGTGCGCTGCTATTGAGAACAAATCCGCGGCGACCACAGACCTGCGTTCCAAGCCACGGTCCCAAAGCTCAAGCTCGGGCTCGAACTACGTGAAGATGGAGAGCCCAGCAAACTTCTTCCTGCTTCTTGCAACCGCGATGCTGCTGTGCAAGCTTTCGCTTGCTAGTAACAAGGTTCTGGTGATTATGGGCGACAGGTACGGACCTGTGCCGTACATGTCACGGCTTGTTGAAAAGGCATCGCCAGTGCCACGCCGCTCTCTGTACCCGAGACTGCATCGTGCCTGCCGCTGATCACCGAGCAAGTGTATTGTGCAAGCTGCGTGCATGCGCAGTTTAACAGATCAAAGCAACATTTTCAGAGCTAGCAACTTCACCATCCCCAGCCCCAGGTAGGCTATGTCAAAGAGCTTCCCCACAACAAGCTTGCGGTGCTATCATCTCACCAGCACTAACACTAAATAGGGTGCCATAAGCTTGCCTCAAATGGATGCAGGTACTATTGGCAGGGACGATACACCGGGAATGGTGGCAACTGGTGAGCAATGTCAGCCTGTACTGTGCAGTTTGCCCAGCACTTCTTACCAAGTCAACTGCAGATCCGTGCCTGGAGGTATGACCTGCACAACTTGTTGAGTAGCTGCTGCATGCCGCTGCTGCATACCGCAGGGTCGACGAGCTCAGGAGAATAGCAGGCAGAAACCTCAGTGTGTCAAACTTCGCATATGGAGGTATGTGGCAGTGCGCTGTGTCCATGCAGAGCCCTACCATGTTCAGGATGTTACTAGAACGCCATGAACGCTGCATGCCCGTTGTTTTTTGCATGCTTGAAACACCTGGTCGCAATGTTCTGTCGTGCATTAGCCGTGCTGTCACTTGTCACCTGCTCCCCCTCCTGCAGGTGGTGCCGCATGCACTGCCTACTCTGGCATGTCACCATCCTTGGGACAGCAGGTAATGCCTCCACCTACACCCCACATGCAGCAGCTGAACATGGCTATACCCTTGAGCAACACTCAGCTTGTTAGGTGGATCACTTTCCAATTGTCAACAATGTACCCATCCTTGACACTGACCACTCTAGTGGACTTCACCATCAGTGTCTAATACTTTTTTCCACCTCTTTGTTCCTGCGACCCCATTGTATCTGGGGAAGAACATCAGTGCTAACTGCCCCCTGTGTAGGTGTCCATGTACATGGCCAAGCTGGCCACTGACCCAGTCTACCGTTCACAGCTGCGGAACAGGCCACGCCAAGTCCTGATCTGGACCGGGCACAATGACCTGGTGGTGAGTGCACCCAGCAGCTTCCTGTGTGCATAGCTGCCTGTGTGCATAGCTGCCTGTGTGCATAGGAGACCCACCGCCCAGACACACCTCACAGACTCTGCGAGAGGGAGCAGGAGCAATAACACTGGTGGTGGCAGCAGTGGCCAGGGAGGGTGCACAGCTGGTGCCCGGGGCTGGACCTGACTCGTGGCGGTGGCAGTGGCAAGGGTCCCAGCGTGTGTGGCTAGTCACTACTGCCATCATCATGAACTCAGCGGCCCTGAGGTATTCAGTGTGCTGAGACCTAGGTGCTGGCTTGGGTGGCTTGTGTGCTGGTTTGTGGCTTGTGCTGAGACAGGGATTTGACTGCTGCCCCTGCAGGCCCTGACTCAGATGCCTCCATCTGCCGCACCCGCCGTGCTGTCCGGCATTGTGGAATGCATCATGAACTCCACCATGAGCTTGCTGAGGTCCGGGGAACAGAACGTGGGCATCATGGGCTTGGCCCCATTGGATCTCACTCCCCTCATTCGGGCCATGCCAGGCTTCCCACCCTTGGTGAAGTCTGCTGTGGATGGCATCAACGGAGCACTCAGGATGGTGAGGACTCTGCTCGCCCCAGCCTTTGTGTCTCACACCTCACTCAGCCAGCCCTCACTCAGCCGCCACCCGTGTGTGCACTGATGCCCTGCTGAGGCACAGCTGCAGCACTCTGCCTGCTACATCCCCCAATCCCGCAATCTATCTGCTCTTGGTCATGGCCCCGTCCATGTCCTCACCCTGACCTGCCTCAGCATGGCGTGACATGGTGTGGCTTAGTGAGCTAGCACCTGTACAAGCATGCCTTTATGCATTACACGCTGTTGCAGGCTGCCGCACAGCTGTCCATGATTTACCGCCCTCAGTCAGTAACGTTTTTGGACGTCAACGCTATCATTGTAAGGGGCCATTGGCCCAGCAGCTGCAGTAGCTGCTTCCTAGTTCACAGCTGCTTGCCTTGCGGCCCTTGACTAGGATGAAGTGGGGCAGCAGTGAGAACAGGCTTGGTGTGATGGGTGTCTGCAGGCTAACACCGTCGTGAACTTCACCTCATTCGGCTACAGAAGCAATGCCGCCTGCCTAGTGTACGCAGCCAACCAGGGTGTTGGGGTGAGTGCAGCACTGCATGCATGTTTCATCCCCAGTGGCAGACACTCAGGTGCCACCTGGCCTCACATGCCTTTCATGTCTTTCATGTCTACCACTGCTTCACCATATCACGACCACTACTTCATCCTGCCCAAATGTCAGGGCCTTGCCATGGCCAGTGCCTTCACCATGCCAATGCCGATACCAATGACAATGCCTGTGGTGTGATGTGTCATATGCCTGTAGTGTGACGTGTCATATGCCTGGTAGTTGTGCACCAGCGGTGCAAGTCTGACACTCAGCACTCCATATGCAAAACATCAGTGCAGCTCCCTGGAGGCGACTGATGTCACTTGTAGCAATGCAACCCTGAATAGCATCAGCATCAGCTTCGCCCATCATAAGCTTTGGAGAGTTTCACTACAGGCTGTTTGGCTGCAGGCATGCCTTACCTGATCACAATGACACATGCCTCACCACATCTTGGTAGTCAGGTTTGTGGCTGCACTGACGCAAATATTTGGTGTATCTAGATGGCTGAGTACAGCTGCGCTGGGCCCTTTGGAGCTTGCTTGGGGCCTAGTTTGGAGTGTCACGTGTGTTGCCTGCTGCAGTTGGGATCGGTGCCGTTGTCAGAGTGCCAGCGCCCCAACAATTTTGTCTTCTACGATCACCTGCACCCCTCACCCAAGGCCCACAAAGCACTCGGCCAAGGCATCCACGCCATGCTGTCTAGGTTCTTTCGCGCATGAATGCTACTTGCAGCATGGCATGCAATGGTATAGTATTGGATTATATCCTATGACCATGACAGCCATTTTCAGCGCACCTAGTAGCAGGATACTCACTGATGAGGGTAAGTCAGGAATATATAGATAAGAATATACAGTGTTGGACAATATGCCATCAGGGAAGGACATGGATGGACAGGCTTGCGCGTTGTGATCTAGCAAGAGTGAGCAATAAAATATCACCTGAGGGGGGGGGGGGGGGGGGGGGGGTAAATTCAGCGAGAGCGCCAGCCAATAGGCTGTTTGGTTTGCCTTGGAGCGGCGGTACGTTGTAGATTGTGAGCTTTGTACAAGACACGAGCGTGGTGCCTGCCTATGCTATTAAAATAGCAACGGCAATTGGGGTAAATGCCGTGTTCACCGGCAGAAGCGGGAGTGTCCTAACATGCCCTCCTTTGGCGAGGGCATTACACCACCATATCCTATCATGTATCACACGTCCTGTCCCGTTCATTCCTTCACCACTACTGCAAGGTGTGTAGCGGGTGAGGCCGTGTGGCAGGGAGGTGACGCATGTTCGAAGATCCATCCCGTTCGGTAAGAGCGTGGTGACCCATTGCTGCTGGCCGCTGCCATAAGAGCATATCCCACCCCGCCATCAGCCTCGCGTCCTCGCTGTACTTCACGAGCCGGGCCCAGTGCTCTCGCTACCAAAACCGGGCGGATCCTGCAGCAACTTGAACCTCCGCATCAGGTTGACGATAGACTCCGAGACGACGGCGGCGCTGCTGCGAGCGTATCCTCCCGACAGCGTCATGACGATGGGCGCCCGAGCTTCCTTCAGCGCGTAGCTCCACACCATCGCGTCGCGGGCGAGGACGCCTTCGCGAGTGACCTTCATGCGGCCCAGCGGGTCGCCCTCGAGAATGTCGGTACCTGCGGGATGGAGGAAACCGGCATTTTCTTGTGATGGGAAGCAGAAGAAGACCTTGAAGGTGGACTCGCTGCCTGGCATCGGTGGACACAATGCCACAAGGACGAATGTTTGAGCCACAAAGGCAGAGCCGTCAAGGAGCACCTGGCTGTGCCGAGGCTGACATGAGGCAAGTCCTCAAACCCCCAATCAACACGGCAGTATGTGCACCACAAGCTCTGTTTTTCACCACACGCTGCCATTGTGGCAGTGGTGCCAGTGCTGCGACAGCCACGAGGGCCTCAGCCCCTCAGGAACACCACACTGTGCAAGCAAGCGTGCAAAGCCATGTACTCCTCCTCCTCCTCATCCTAGACTGTGCAAGCAAGCAAGGCCATGGCTACGCCACCTGCAACTTGTGTCACACACTCCCTTGCCACTCATCCCACATGCAGCCATCAAGGTGCTAGGACCCAGAGCCCTGAAAACCTGGCCTGCAGCCAACCAGTCTATCTCGTATGGGCAAGGTGTGCAAGCTGTGCTTTTAAGATCACCTGCATTGTAGAACACCAGGTCGGGGCGTGGGAAGCGTTGGGTTGCCTGGCTCAGCGCCCCCTCCAGGGACTTCAGGTACTCCGCGTCAACCACACCACTGCAAGCCATGCAAGTCATGCAAGCTATGCAAGCCACACAGAGATATGGCACAGCTTGCTTGGTTTGATGATCAGCCTGGCTGGCGCCCAGCACCTGAGGACCTGCTGCTCCCCACAAAGCACACTTGCACTCAGCACATCTATTGCATACCCTTGCTTGCAGCACCATGTGCGTCTTAAAACCAAGGCTGGCTGGCCTGTGTCCTGTGTGCTGTATTGGGGAGGCCAATACTGCAGCCACATGAGGCAGACATACAAGAACTCAGCATGTGAAGACTACACAGCATGATGATGACGATGCTGATGACAGGCTACAAGGTCTGCTGCTAAAGAGCCTCGAGCAGGGACCCCCCTGGCAGCTTCCTTTGCATGTTCTGTGTGCCAGCCAGGGATGCTATGCTGTTCCGCTTGCTGCCACAGAGAACATGACAACCTCATCATTGTGTGCATCACAGCGCAGCCAGACCTGCCCCATTCCTTCCCCAGTAACAGTGGACGCCAGCGCCCCGGCCGCCCGGCTGCAGCCATGCAACCCTGGTGTGGCGGTGTGGCAGGAGGGGTCACACTTCCCTCTGGTGTCTTTCTGAAGTCAGGTCTGACCGCTGTGCACCTCTGTGCTGGGCACCTCCCCATCACACACTCTCGTAACCCTGACCCTGACCATGTTGACCCTGACTAAGACACCCCAGGCCAGGCTGGACCTCATGGAACTCAAACTCAAACTCTCATGGAAGACACGCAGCGAGTCAGCCAGCCTGTGGCTTTGGCTCCAGCAGCAATTCCCGGCTCTGCCAACTCCACTTGCCCCACTTGCTCCCACTGCCCCACCCACTGGTGCGCCTGCTCCAAGGTAAGTGAGCAGCTGCTGGGCTCAACTGCCTTGAGGCCAGGCCAAGCCCCTGACTAAGACCATACCTGGTCAGCTGCACGTCGATGTCGATGGCGGGTCGGGCGGTGTCGTCCTGTGGGAACACTCGCCCATTGTACCTGCATGCATGGGAGTCAAGGAATCTCTGTCGTTGCCATCACATGCAACATGCATGCAGCACACCCTTATGTCACGCATGCCCTGCAAGCCCAGCTGGTGGCCTGGCCACACGAAATGGGAGGTCTGCTGCATTTCCTTGCTCAAAATCTATACAGCCTCTGCTCAATGGCCTGCCTGCAAACGTGCCCACCTGCTCACACAACGGTCTGGCCGCCAGCCAGCCTGCCCGCATACCCAACCTCCATCCTGCCTGCCTGCCTGCCTGCCTGCCTGCCTGCCTTGCCTGCCTGCCTGCCTGCCGGCCTGCCTATCTGCCTGTCTGCCTATCTGCCTGTCTGCCTGCTTGTCTGCCTGCCCGCCTGGCTGGCTGGCGCCTGCACAGGCCAGCGGGCCTCACATGTCAAGGATGAACAGGTCGCTGTCCTTGAAGTGCAGCTTGTCCCGGCCTATGCCATTGCCTTGGTGTGCATCCAGGTCTATGTACAGCACCTGCAGCCCAGGGCGCACAGCAGCTGAGCAGGCAGCAAGCAGCAGGCAGCAGGCACAGGCAGAAAGCAGGTCTTCAACTGTGCTTGGGCCGTGATGCTGGTGCAGGACTGGAGAACAGGGTCAAGTTCGGCTGGTGGGCAGGTTTGCTGGTGGGCAGGTTGGCTGGTGGCTGGGGAGTTCAAGCCTGTATAGATGTGACATGATGCACCTGCCACCTATGCAAGCATGGTGCAAGCGTTCTGAGCGTGGCCTGCCTTGACCTGTTTCCCATGGAGCGGTACGCCACACTCTAGATGCCAGCATACAAGCAGCCCACATGCAGCCATGCAGTGCACACTCACTTACCCAAGGGTTAGGGTTTAGCCTACCCCTACCCCTACCTCTACCCCTTAACCCAACCAGTCAATGAGCAAAATCAAATAGATTCGAGATTTAGCCTAGACCTAAACCTAAGCCTAAACACTAACTCTAACCCCTCACACTTAACTCCTAATCCTAGACCTAAACCCTAGTCCTGAAACCTAACCCTAACCCTAAGCACACGGTGAGCCAAGTGCATGCAGGCATGCTGGCAGTGCATACCTTTTGTATCTTGCCTTGGCTGGCAGCCCTGACACGGCGGATGGCCAGGGTAATGTCATCATAGGGGCACCTGCATGAAGGAGGAGGACACACAGCTTGACGGTGTGGGGGGAGGGGCAGGCAGGAGGAAGGGTGCAGGCAGGAGGGTGCAGGCCGGGTGGAGTCGGGTCAAGTCGTGTTGCTGCTCTGGGTCAGGTCAGTTCCATGTCTCAGCTCTCAGGGCCAGACAGGGCTGGGGGTGGGTGGAAGCCAGGTTAGACAAGCCACCATGCACCAGCAGGCACTATCATGGGCAGCAGCAGGGGCCTGGCTGGCCTGGCTGGCTCCCAGGCCACCTCCACAACCTATCTGCCTGCCTGTAGTGTGACTCCGCAGAGGACAGCAGGGCGCGACAGCTGGCAGCTTGGGGCAGGAGCAGGGGGGCTGGCAGCTTGAGGCAGGAGCCTGGCTGTAGTCCAAGGAGCCTTCTTAACCCCAGATCCAGTGAACTCCTTCCACTGGAACTCGGCAAGACTTGGAAGACTGCGCAGCGTGACTGCTGGCAGCTAGGGGCAGGAGCAGGTGATGCAGTGTAGCACCATCAGGCCCTATATAGGCAACAGCAGGGGCCTGGCTGGCCCTGGCTGCCTATCAGGCTACCAATACCACCTAGCTGCCCGCCTGTTATGTGAGGCTGGGCAGTGGACCACTGGTGAGCAGTGGACAGCCCAGCAGTGTGAGGGCAGCAGAGGACAGGGAAGCTCAGCAGATGTTATTGGTCCACACCAGTGGTATTTTTTAGCCGTAATACGTAACAAACAGAACCAAAAGCTTGTTTTCTAGGCCTGGCTTTCGTTACCAAACGGACACTTGCGTTGACTGGCCTGGACTGCTTCGTAACCGAAGATTGTCTACTTGACGTGTATAGATTTTATGGAAATGATTTATGGCATAAGAAAATGCTGTGGTTTCTTTTACTTTTTGTCGTATCCATTCGGGACCCAATGCGTAACCAGCCATGTGATGGTCCTGGACCCTTTGTAACCAGCGTCAGCTTGGCAGTTTTGAAAGAAGAAAACACGGGTACCCCCTACCCCTACTCGCACCCGCAGGCAGGTAAGCAGTGCCCACGCAGTGAGCCAAGGGCTAGGTATGCGGGTAAGACTAACCCTAACCCTAACCCAGAACCCTAATCCAAAACCCTAACCTGGTCATCCCCAGCCTGGTAAGGCTCCAACTCCACACCCCACCCACAGCAAAGGCCCTAAGAGAAAGAGGCAGGCCGCAGCGCTAGAAAAGGATGCAACAGGGTCGCCCTTGCAGGCAGTCGTGCATCAAGGAAGGTGAGTAGCCTTTAATGCACGCCCGACGGCGGGGGAGGGCGGTGTCTTTCTTTACTTCTTTCACCAGGCAGTTGCACAGGGACTGGGCCCCAGCCAGGCTTTCAATGCCTTCCCAACCCCAGGCTGCAACACCCAGGTGAACTCAGCAGAGTTAGTGTACTTGGAAGACTGCATAGCGTGACTGCTGGTAGCTTGAGACTGCATAGTGTGACTGCTGGTAGCTTGAGACTAGGGTTAGGTTTAGGGTTAGGTTTAGGGTTAGGTTATCTCTGACTCCTGGTAGCCTGAGACTAGGGTCAGGGTTAGGGTTAGGTTATCTCTGACTAGGAGCCTGCCCAGCATGACAGCTGACAGCTAGGGGCAGGAGCAGGTGATGACAGGCAGCAGCAGCAGGCATCTACACCTAGCCCCCACCAGCATACCCTTGCATCTCCCTCTCACACCCACCTCACCTAAGTCCACCCCTCACCTCACCTCACATCACATACACCCACCCCACATTAATTCACTCCTCACATTCCCTCACCTCACATAACAAATGAACCACTCACCAGCCCCCTCGTCCCATCGGGTCAGGGTGAGTGGCAGTGGCAAGTAGCAGTAGCAGAATCATTAACCAACCCTCTCTAGTACCCTAGTTAGGGACGAGGGGCTGGAGCAGATGATGACGCCAGTCGCATGCATCACACCTAGCCCTCATCTGTATACCCCTGCATCTCCCTGTCACACCCACCTCACACAATCACTCCTCACATCACCTTCTGCATAACCACCTCACACCACCACCACTCACCAACCCATGCCATTGCTGTAGTAGGCGTGGTGCATGCCTCCACCAAGGTTGATGGCCCAGCCCCTCTCCACAGCCAGGGCGGTGGCCAGCATGGTACCGCCCACATGCAGCCGCATGGGTGCCATCTGCATGGCATGGCATGCAAACCTGAGCACCTACTGCATAGGAGCAACCAGCCTGAGTTGCATGTACTCCTCATCACCACCATTGCAGGCGCTGTGAGCATCGTTGAATGTGCATGCTTTGCAGTTACCACTGTTGGTTTGTAAATGCCTTGCAATAGAGGGCAATCAGCCTGGCATGTCAAGGAGGTAGGGGGAGCAGGGGGAGCTGGAAGGGAGGATGCTTCATAACAGACCGGTAGGACATGGATGGGCGTGTGAGCGATGAATGGGTGGCAGGTATGCAGGCGGGCATACCTGGTGGGGAGGGTGGCCACTCACCACCTTCCACTGCACCAGGGCGGGGGGCAGCAGCAGCAGCGGGGGCAGCTCTGTCACCTGTGAAGGCATTGTGAGCCACACAATGTCAGCCAGGGTGGGCTGCTGGTGGTAGGTGGTGAGGCCAGGCCAAGGCAGGGCAGACCCACAGCCACAACCCTCAACACCCCTGACCTGTACCTATCCACCAGCCCGCCAGCCCCTTGACTCCGTATCAGCTGGACACCATGGCACAGCCATCAGCAGCCCACAGTAACTGTGAGCACCACAGAGGACGCCTAGCCAGCCAAACAGCCAGATGCTAGTTTGCATGGCTCACTGTATGTCGCTTGATTTACTGCCCGAACCGCCTCACAGCCTGCTGCTTTTCCAGCCTGGCCAGCCAGTGACTTGCTACCAGCTGGACAATCCTAAGATGACTATTGGCGTCACCCACAACATGAGGCAGCCTTCACACCTGACGCCCACCTGCCTGCCTGCCCTAGGCGCACATGCCACCCAACACCAATGACAAGCACCCAAACCCACCATCAGCAGTGCCGGTGGCACCTAACCATCAGATGTGGCTGCAAGCTCTTGGCTGCGGCTCACCTGGACCACCTTGAGGTTAGTGGTGTGCAGGAGGTTGAGGTAGGCGGGCGTGTGGAGGTCAGACAGCACTGCCTGGGAGGCCTGAAGGGCAGGGGGGTATGCCAGGTTGGTTAGGGTGAGTCACGGCTGGGGCTGGAGCTGGGGCTGGAGGGTCGCAGTTCCAGCAAACAGGCCTGCAGAAGGGATCAGAGCCACGGCTTGAAGCCAGGGGTTGTGCCAGGTGACTACGGCCAGGGCAGCCCAACTTTGGGAAAGAAACTACGTGAAAACAAGGTTTCTGACTCGTCCTGGATGTGAAAGGGTGATGGCTGGGGTTGGGGCTAGGGCTGGAGTAAGGTCTCCAAGGGTCGCAAGGTTTGCCTCACCCCTGACACGTCTGACTACCAGGGCTAAGGTCCAAGGAGATCTGGGCAAGGGCTCCCAGCCACGGGTCGTGAAACATGAGCCAAGGCCAGGGCAGGAGCGAAAGCTACATTTTCAAGTTGACAGGCCTACCCATACCTGCAACCCATACCCTGTTTAGGCACCCCACATCCTAATCAGGCACCCCTGCCCCCTCCATCCATCCCCAGGCCTTCCCACCTCCAGCGGCTGGACCAACTGCTTGCCACCTCCCTGCAAGCATCCAGCTGCCTCCAGAGCTGCCACCACCTTCTGGAACTTGCAGCTGTCAAACGGGTGCAGTTTCTCGATGCCAAAGAAAGATATCTGTACAGCACGACAGCAGCACCAGCAGCGGCCCAGCCGCAGCCCAACAGTGAGCGGAAGCAGCTGGTGGCAGGTGGCAGAGAGCAGCGGAAGATGTGGGCACACATGATGCAGATGAGTCGGCAGTGGGGCAGCAGCGGGGAGAGGTGGCAGCTGGCATGGCGAGCTGTGCTGTGCCACGGTGGCACGCGCCCACAGCCTTTTGCCACCCCAACACCTGCCGCTGCACCCTAACCCAACCTCCCTGAGCCCTGACCCCGCCTGCATTCCCTGCCCCTCCTGCCCCTGATGCAACTGCCGCTGCTTATAGACGCGAACACGGCGGGGCCATCAGAGATTGAGGCACCACCAACAGCCTGCCTTGCAAAGGGAAAGGCTGCCAAGGCTACCCTTCCCAGCAGCACCCAGCACAGGGCTGAGGGTGGCTGTGGCATGATGAGGGGGAGCCAGGGCGCAGCAAACACCGGCCAGCCAAGGGCACAGAGGCTGAGCAGACCGGAGGCGGCTGAGCCCCTTCAGGGCAAGGCTGAGGGCAAGGCCGCCAAAGAGGAGGGATGAGAGGGAGCAAGGGGGGAGGGGTGGGAGAGAGCCGAGGGGAGGGGTGGGAGCGAGCAGGGAGGAGGTGACGGAGGAGAGAAAGCGGGCAGCTCGTGATAATCTAAGCTACAAGTCACTGGCGGCCACTGGAGCTGTGCTAGCCGAGCTATGTCTAACGAGGACGTCACGTTTGAGGATGAGAAAGAAGTGTGTGGAAGAGGGGTGTGAGCAGGAGGGTGAGGAGGGGTGTTAAGAAGGGGTGTGAGGAGGAGTGTGAGGAGGGGTGTCCGGAGAGATGTGAGGAAGGGTTTGGGGCAAAACAGGCTGGTGGCCTAGTGGCACAATGGAGTCCCTGATGGTCCAGGGCAAAAATAACAACACGATAACACAAAACAACGAACCACTGGCTGCACTGCGGTGCATGAGTTGGAATCGTCACAGGGCATCCACCAACGTGCGGCATGGGCTCAGTTGATGCTGTGCAAGTGCATGCCCCTGCTCGCCTGCACCGTTCCTGGTGATGCAGGTGCTTACATTGTATCTTCTGTGGTACACCAGCGGCAGCTGGGCTGGAGTTGGCCACGACTGCACCAAGTCAGAATATTGGGTGCGCAACAGGGCAGCAGCTGCTGGGCGCGCGCAAGCGCCAAAACTAGGCTCTGCTAATGCGGGCTCCAGGTCGCGCATGGATTGTACGTGCTGGCTATCAACGCGTATACGGCGCGGGCGTCTGGGATCAATCCGGCTAAAGGTAGTGACTGGGGTCCGACTGGGGTTGCACGGCTGGCTCGGAGCTTGTACGGCTTGTAGAGCGCTACAGCCAACCTGGTGCATACAGTCTTAACTCGGGTTATGCGAGGTGTTGAGTTGTTGGGTGAAACCGTTGCGGGTGGCAGCGAACTTCGGGCTCAGTGCTTCTGTTAGCACAGGATTAAGGCCTCCCCACGTACTCGTCAGCGTTTTCATTGTGGCGGCAACAATGTCAGCTGCGGACACTGCTCCCTGCCCAGCCAGCCAGCAGCCCTACCCAGGCTCCTCCCCCTGCCCAGGGCCCCCCTGCCCAGGGCCCCCCTGCCCAGGACCCTGCCCCGCCCCTCCCTGCTGCACCTGGCTAGTGCCACCAACCCAGGCCCCCCCATCAGCCAGGTGGCTGGACCGTGACACCAACCCGTGCCTGCGATAGGCCCTGTGTGGTGTGGCATCACCGCTGAGGCCATTGCTTACCTGGGGTGTGTGCAGGAGGACATGAGCCTGATGCGCTGCTTCTATGAGGAGACAGAGCCGTCTGTGCACCCGCCCAGGCTCGCCATGTCTTCATCTTCCACGCCAAGGCAGCCCCTGGAAGCGCCACATGTCCGCCTGGACATGGCGCCCGCTGTGGAAGCAACTGAGTCAATGCGATCAGTCAGGTTCTTGGTGCCATGAGGTGCTGCCCAACCCCTCCCCCTGCCCAGGCCCCCCTTGCCAAAAAGCTCGCTGCTCAGGAACCTCTCCCTGCTCTCCTCCCTTGCCCAGACCCCCCCCCCCCCTCCACAGGCCCCACCTCCCCCTGCACGGGACCCTCCCTTTGCCCAGCCCTCCCCTGCTCAGCCTGGTCCTGTGGCCCCACCCGAAGACCCCCCATGGGGCAGGTGGCTGGACTGTGACACCAACCCGTCCCTCAAACTCGTGCCGGCGCATTGGGGTAGTGTGCAACGCTCCCTCGAGATGTACAGCTGGAAGGGCCTGGAGGCTCTGGGCCTGAGCTCGAGCCTGAGCCAGAGCCTGAGCGAGAGCCTGAGCCAGTCACGCAGCCCACCAAGGCGACGCAGTGCCCGGCTGGCAGCCCTTGCACCAGCAGCACCCATAGGGCCTCCCCTTCCCCTTGACTGCGAGGATCTGTTGATGCTAAGGCAGCTCAAGGACTTCAGCCAGTTCTTCGCCAACCCTAACTTCCTGACAGTATACAACTAGCTGCAGCGGCGGCTTGTGCGCCCAAGGCAGCACCGCCACCCCATGCTCATGCCCGTCTTTGAGGACCCCAGCAACCAGGCGCTGTTGGGCAAGCTGCAGGAGCTGGGCAACATCAACTTGTGGGGTGACGCCAACACCATCGGTGCACATGCAGCTGGCAGTCAGCATGCAGCAGCATTTCGCCAACCCAGGCAAGTAATGGTGACTTGACCTGAACCTGACCTGACCTGACCTGACCAGCCAGGGCCCGGCCCGGTCCGGTGTGAGGGTATGGCATCAAGCCAGCACTGAGCCACCACTGGGCTAGGTGGTTCAAGACTCGCAAGCTTCGCAACAAGGGGTTTCAGATTGAGTATGTGTTTGACCCAGACACACAGATCGGGTATGTGTTTGACCCCGGCGCCACCCAGGCAGTCAGCGCAGCCTCGGGGGTGTGGGACGGAAGGTCAGGCCAGCTGGTAGCTGACCAGCTGGCCCAGTGGAAGCTGACCAAGGGCCAGGTGAAGCATGCCAGCGGCCTAAACAATGCCCGCCGCACCACCCAGCGGTGGCTGGCACCTATCAAGCCCCACCTCCAGCACCTGGCAGCAGCCAGCTCAGCCGGCACCTCCTTGGAGGCCAACCTGAAGCACATCACTGTCACCCTGGCCACCTGGGATGCGGTGTGGGAGGTGTACCTGGACCCCAAGTGGGCACGGCGGCGGCTGAGGCTAAACGGAGCCCAGGACCAGGCGTTGGAGCAGTTCTTCATGAAGGTGAGGGTGGGTGGGTGGGAGGGAGGGTAAGGGACTGAGGGGTGGTGGGAGGTGTCCATGGGAGGAAGGGTTGAGTACTGAGAGGTGGTGGGTGGTGGTGGGCATGAGGTGAAAGAGTAGTGGACTTTGCCGTGCCTAACCTGGTGCCACTGTGTCAGCCACCATGCGTGTGCCTTGTGTCTGCTGCTGGAGAAGGACATGGCTGAGTTGTCCATGGAGCGCCATGGGGGGGCGGGGTGGTGCTAGTGGATGAGCACCGCACCACCTGGGTCAGCTCAGCAGTGAATGGCCAGCAGTCCTGTGAGGAGGAGCTGGACCATGATCAGCCCACCAGGCCTGCAGGTTGGAAGCCCCCAGCAGGGCAGGTGGACCTGCGCCTGCTGCGCCCAGCCTGGAGCCAGCAGCATGACCAGTCAGTGCGGGGCCTGATGTGGTGCCTGGTGGTTGCCCCCCGCAAGGCCCAACAGGCCCCACACAGCAGCCAGGCAGCCACACCGGTAGCAGCCTCAGAGCCAGGGCCCAGCACTCCGCCGCCAGCCAAGCGCAGCAAGCGCACCAAGGCTGAGCAGGCAGCTGAGCCTACCCAGCTCACCAAGGGCAAAGGCAAGGGCAAGGGCAACGCTGCCAAAGCCAAGCCAGCCCCACAGCCAGGCAGGTGGTTGGACAGGGACTGCAATGCAGCGCTACACATGCAACGCATTGGGGAGAGCAGGTGGCGTCCACTGGAGCTGTGCTATTGGCCAGACCAGGGAGCGCTGCCAGCCAGAGCAAGGAGTACCCTGGCCTGGGCTACAAGCGGCTGCGAGACAAGCCTCCCAAGGCCCAGCAGCAGCAGCAGCAGCCTGCTGAGGCACAGTTGTATATGGCCCCCCCTTTGAGCTGTCATCAGCTCGCAACTAGTGCATGCAGGTCAAGCCAACTCTACACAGTAGCCCTCAGGGGTCAGGCAATGATGTGAGTGGTAGGCACTCATGCACCATGTCCATGTGCACTAGGTATACTCCACACAGCCCAATAACACCACTTGAGTCGGCTGACTATTGCCCACTAGTGGTCCCTAGTATTCCCGCTAGTGGCCACTAGTGGTCCCTGGTGGTCCGGCTCAAATGGAGGCCCCAGTGAGGGACAAGGGGGCTGAGGCAGGCACTAGGCACCTCCACCATACCTCACAGCAGATGGGGACGTTCAGGCTAGAGCTGGCCTGCTGCTCCCTTTCATTGCGGCTTCCAATGTGCCCGCTGCTGCCGCCAAATGCTTTATGGGTCATGGTTAAGGTTAGCATCTTGCAGTCTGCACATAGCCCTGGCCTTGCACTTGACTATGGCAGCCTGGGAAGCCTGGAGAAGGGTCCCTGCCTCAAGAGCTGGGCAACATTGCTGCCACGGGTGGCGGTGGCAGCAGCAAGGATCGGGGCAGCAGCTGGGTGCAAACAGCTATCTTGCGGCCGGCAGCCTGATGGTGACAGCTATGCTGTACCAGTGAATCGATAAGCGCGGACACTATATTGCGCGGAGTGAAGAGTGATTCTAAGCAAAGCAGTCAAACCAGTCGAAGCAGTCAAAGTACCTAAGCCTCTTCCGACAGAGACGCTGCGTGGCATGAATTTCACATTGAGCCTCCTCAATGCGTGAAGAGGTGCTGCGGCTTGCGGGGCCGGCCTACATTTCGGAGGAGCAACCTGGTGCGTTCGCTTCTGCCTACCAGCCTTCTCCAAGCATCACCATCACTGACAGCTCTTACTGAGGCTACAGGCGTCTACGTGCGACGCCTGGAAGCAGCATGTCAGCTGTTACATCGAAAACTACAGCCATCTTACATCTCCTCTGGCCCTGCTGCCAATGCGCCACCAGCTGGTGCTTTACCCATACCCTTACCTGCTGGCAACACAGCAGCTGTGGAGCTGTGCACGTCACTGCTGACAGACCAGGAGGTGCTGGATGTGGTGCTGGCCCTACATGACATCAGAATAGCCCAGCTCAGCCAGCTCTTGCCATGGTTGCCTCATCGCCACACGCTTTACCTCAACCTGCCTAGCGGATCCCTAGACCAACAGCTCAGGCACAGTCAGCGTTCAGTACCGGGCAGCCAGCTGAGCCAGTTCATTGCCAGGTTGGAACGCGCCACCAGGATGGAGGTAAGGAGACACAAACATACAGCTTGTTTGGCATGGGTGTAAGCTCAGCATCCATGCATGTTTGACCTGGCATGCTTGTGATCCTACAGGTAGTTAATGTTCTTGTGTGCTGCATGTCTGTGCGCTTAGCTTCAAGCTGTCGTCTTCCCCTTCATCCACTCACCTGCATCACCCTTGAAACCAGTGATGTCAAGTGTTGCCACATGCCCATGCCGCTGCATTGTGATGACTGCTTGTTGTGACTGCCTGTTGCTTGGGAGGAGTTGCAGGAGGAGGGACACACTAGCAATTGTCTTCTTCCTAGCGACACCATGCTGGTGTGGCTCATGTTCTGCCCATGCAGGGTGACCCTCTGCTGTATGTGTGGGACAGCATGCAACGCGCCATGCTGCTGGTGCTGGCAGCCTTGCAGTCACTCCCCATCCGCCCTCACCCTCAGCATCCTGATGCTGCAGCCACCACCCACACCTCCACCACTACCCAGCTGCCACCTGGCTACCACCGCTGCAGCGCCTGCCTGCTGCTCAGCCTGCGCTTGGCCCTGAGGTTGATCCAGTTTTGTATTGACCAGATCAAAGGGGTTGATCAACTCCTTGCCCGGCTGCACACCACCCTGCCTGGGCTGCTGCTGGGGCTGAACACGTCAGTGGCAGTGATGCATGCAGCAGGCCACCCTGATGCAGAGGCCCACAGGCTGCTGCTGTTGCGCTGCATAGTTCACATGGGATCACTGCAACGAAGAAGCATGGCTGAGATGGCCTGGTACAATGACATGGTGGACCAGCTAAATGTGGAGCCCATCACCTCCTGCCCTGACAATCTAGCTCGCCTGCTGTACAGCAGCCCAGTGGTGACAGGCTGGCCTGGGCCCCTGCCTGAAAAGCTCAGCTCTGAGCACAGCAGCACTGCAATTGCCAGTTCAGGCCTGGGCCACACCAGTGGCAGAAGCAGCAGCAACAGTGGTCGGGGCAGGGGCAAGGTGCCAGGGAAGAGCACTGGACAGGGTGGCAAGGGCTCCAGCACTGCTTGCCCCAAGGACCTGGCACGTTTGA
Source organism: Haematococcus lacustris (assembly GCA_030144725.1). Classification (NCBI taxonomy): domain Eukaryota; kingdom Viridiplantae; phylum Chlorophyta; class Chlorophyceae; order Chlamydomonadales; family Haematococcaceae; genus Haematococcus; species Haematococcus lacustris. The sequence goes on from JASKMD010000010.1 coordinate 5,490,751, forward strand.
ACAGCTTAGCCCATGTGTCCCAAGCGCTGTGTGCAGTGCTGGGGCGGCAGGAGGAGGGGGTCATCATGGACCAGCTGATCTCCACCTGCAAGGCAGAAGGTAGGTGGACTGGTGCCTTGTACCTCTGACTGACACACATTGGTTGCTTGCTGCATTGCAGAATGTTGGTCACCATCCTATCAGCCTTAAGCCTGTCAGGCCTGTATGCGGGCAGGTGCATGGGCAGGAGCACAAGAGGGGTGCCTGTTCAGGGCACCTAGCTGCACAACACAACTGCACACTGAAGACTGGCGCCTGCAATGTCTGATCTTCCCGGTGTTGTGTTCGCCATCTACGGGCCACCACCACATTTGGCCTGCCTTTCTCCTACAACCTATGTGCCTAGCTGCATTGTGGACTGTGTGCACTGTTGAGCAGGTGTTGTGTGAGGCTTCTACCACATTGTGTGGCTTCTACCACAGAGCTGCTGTCCACTCATGATGGTGTCAACTGCTGTTTTCACAGGGCAAGAGAGCTGGAATGAGTTGCGAACAGATGCCTCTTGCCTGGCAACAGCAGCTCTGAGAGTGATGGTGCGCGAGTATTACTGCCTATATTACATGGCGCGCATACTGGGCGCAGCGTCAGCCTCGAGCCACCTTGGTGCAGTCGCCTCATGCCATGAAACTACTCCGTCCAGCGCGAGCAGTTCGCCGCTCCTCTCCGTTGTCCTCAGCGTGCTGCCGCGCTGCCTGGCCGTGGTTCAAGGTACCGTGGCGGCAGTCCGGCTCGGTGCGACACTTGACAACCGTTTCACGATGAGAGCGTTTCCTGGCTGCTTCCAAGACTCCTTCTCCTCGCTCTACGTGGCATTGCAGCTGACGGTGGATCTCTGGCCGGATGTGAGGTGTCGGCCGGCCATGCTCCGGTTATTGGTCCGCACTGCCGCGGCCGGAGCTCACAGCTACAGTACCCAGGCGCTGCTGTCGGACGGGGTGCCCGACTACAAGGCAGAGACGCGCTTGCTGTCGGGCTTGAAGCGCACGCCGGAGCTGAAGGCATGCACACCACAGCTGGAGGCATTACTTACGAACACATTGGACCGCGTGTGCAGTGTATGGATCCTTTTGCTTGTGCCTGATAGCGAAATTGAGCAGGCGTCGATTGACATGCGCATCAGACTCAACGGTTGTCATCAGCAAGATCAGGATGCAAAGGGAAGTGCAACATGTGGCAGGAAGGTGATTCACGACTTGCCGCCCTCAGCCCAGCAGCTGGCGCCCCTGGCACTGGACCTGGTCTGGGGCATGGAGGGCATGCTACAGGTGAGGGGGAAGGTGTGACAGCGGCAGGGGTGTGGTAGAGCGGCAGGGCTAAGGTGACAGGGCTGGGTTGACAGTGCGTGAACCCTTGTAAAGGGACCCCGCACCTGCCTCCTTACCCTTTGCTTGTCATCATAGTCAGGGCGTGATGGTGAGTTGGCCTGCCCCTCTGCCTGCCTACCTGTCTGCCTCTCTGCCCGACTCCTGTGGTCAGCTTGTGTGCATGCTTCCTGACAGCTTACTTCTTGCTGTGCTACCTGCCCGCCCACCAAACTGCCATGGTCTATGCTTGCTTCTGGTCGTATGCTTCATGTTGTGCCTGTACTGTGCCACTTGCAGATGATGCAACAGCATTGGCGCATGTTCTCAGCAATGGCTTGCGTGGGGGAGAGTTTAGGGTTGTGCTCTCTATTTCATTCTTGCCGTATCTCGATAGTCTTGTTTGGGCATGTCATCGAGGTCCTGGCAGAGCCCGCTGCAGTGGGCCCTGCTGGCTTGGCTGCCCAGCCTGCCTCTTGGCTACCCTGCGGCAACAGCCTGGTGGAGGGCTGGTGCAGCCAGCTGCTGGCAAGGGTATGCCAGCTCTTCTACATCAACTCCCCTGACCTGAAGGGGCCGCTGAACAACACAAGGATGACCAACTGCTGGGGGCTTGCTGGCAGCCATACATTTCTGCTTCGAGTCCAAGAGCAGGCTCCCCCCAGCATGTCGCCAGAGGCTGAGCGGCTGCTGTCCTGCTTGATGCTGGTGCTGACGGTGATGGCGCCCTTGGACACCTGGCTGGCAGCTGCCCCTTCCCTGCCAGCAGCTGGGGCCAAGGTGTCAGAGAACACCTCAGCTGTTCGTAACTCGCTGACCTGCATGGAGGCAGAGCAGGTGTGGAGCTGGCAGGCGCTGGCTGCAGGCACCCCGGCTGAGGCCAGCTTGGCAAGTGTGCTGCAGGGCGCGGCCAACAAGCTACAGCTGCCACACCTGGTCGCACCTGCACCTCAAGGCTGGCAGCCTGGGCGGCTGACTCTGGATAGGGGCAGAGGCCCACCAGAGCTGATAGGGTTGTGCCTCCCAGCATTCTGACCACATTGCTTGCTCTTCTTGGCAAGTGCTGTGTACAAGACATGCTTCGCACTCCCTCTGTAAAGGGTGGTGTGGGCTGTCGCTGGTGACTGGGCAGGTGGAGTGTGAGGCGGGACTGGGCATGGCTGGGAGGAACAGGGTGGGCTTGAGAGGCATCGGGGATAAGGTTCAGACTGCAAGGCAAGGATCGGGCGCACGCCAACCTATGGTCTGCTATATGTCCATGAACAGTTGCTCCAACTACTCAGGCCTCAGACAGTGACTGCTGACATGCTGTATGTGGGTAACTATGGGTCATAAGGTGGTCATCGGCCCTGTGCACCTTGCATGTGTGGATGTACCCAGGAAGATGCAGTGCTCTCTTGTTGAGCAGGCGTCACAGCCTTATGAGCGTGCTTCGTGAAGAAGGTGTTTCACGAGCAGCCAGGCATACATGTGGGGAATGTGTGAGTTCCGTTTTCAAGCACACACGCTATGTGCGCTACTAACCAATAGCATGTCCACTTTCATGTGAGGTGGTGGATGTGGCAGTGGTTCTGGATGCAGGCCTGCTGCTCCCTTTCTTGCTGCTTCCAGTGTGCCTGCTGCTGCCACCTGTTACTGTCTGGCTCATGAGTAAGGTTGACAGAGCCCTTGCCTGGAGATATGCCATTCTGCACGCAGCCCCGGCCTTGACAATGTATGTGCCTGAGTGTTGCAGCCTGGAGCACGAATGGAAGGCAATGCAAGGGTGGGCTGGAGCACTGTCCCTGCCTCACGAGCTGGGTAACATTGGTGCCAAGGGCGGCGGTGGCAGCAGCAAGAAGCGGGGCAGCAGCTGGGCGCAACAACCAGCCTTGTGGCCGGCACCCTGGTGGTGACAGCTATGCTGTGCCATTGACTCGATCAGCGCGGACAAAAGGCACTGGCACTGGGTGGTGTCGAGCGATGATGAGTAATTTTCAGCACAGTCGGACCTGAGCTTCTGCCGACAGAGAAGGTGCACGTCATGAAGCATTTCAATGCATGAAGAGGGGCTGCGGCTCGCGGTGCAGGCCTACACATCGCGGGTGCAGCCGGGTGCGTTGGAACTGTAATCGCGGCTGCCCAGACCTCATCCTCATGCCCTTCACCTCACAATGCGCCACCATCTGGTGCTTTACCCATACCCTCAGCTGCTGGGAACACGACTGCTATGGAGCTGTGCACGTTATTGCTGACAGACCAGGAGGTGCTGGATGTGGTGCTGGCCCTCCATTACATCAGAATAGCCCAACTCTGCAACCTCTTGCCATGGTCACCTCGTTGACACGCGCTTTACCTCCACCTGCCTAGCGAATCCCTAGACCAACAGCTCAGGCACAGTAAGTTTCGGTTGGTAGGCGTTCAGTACCGGGCAGCCAGCTGAGCCAGTTTGCCAGCAGGATGGAACGCGCCACCAGGATGGAGGTAAGCTGACACAAACAGGTACACACACCATGTTTGGCAGAGATGTAAGCTAGCATCCATACGGCTTTGGACTGGCGTGCTTGTACTAGTCCTGCATATCACCATCGCGGCCTGTGGCGCAGGGATTTGTTGTCAGCTTCTCGTTGGTATTGCAGGTGACTATCACAAGGGCCTTGTAGACCAGCTGCTTGGTGTTGTTGTTGATGCGGGCCTTTATGCTGAGCTGGTCGTCGGGCACAATCGTGAACATTCTTCCAGCTGCTCAAGACAGTTTTGGGGAAGACTCAGGACTTCCCTTCAGCTGAGCTGGTGCGTCATGCAGCTCGCGCTACGCAGCTGGTGTAACATGCAGCTATCACACTGCGGCAGCTCGTTGTCCTGTTGGGCTGAGGCAGGGCATAGGAATCCAGTTTCCCTCCTTCATCTGCCAGGCCAGGCAAGGGGCAGGGGCCCAGGGGGGGGGTTACTCACACACCGGCAGCAGCCTCAGAGCCAGGGCCCAGCACTCCGCTGCCAGCCAAGCACAGCAAGCGCACCAAGGCTGAGCAGGCAGCTGAGCATACCCAGCCCACCAAGGGCAAGGGCAACGCTGCCAAAGCCAAGCCAGCACCACAGCCAGGCAGGTGGTTGGACAGGGACTGCGATGCAGCGCTAAACATGCTGCGCATTGGAGAGAGCAGGTGGCGGCCGCTGGAGCTGTGCTATTGGCCAGACCAGGCAGTGCTGCCAGCCAAGGGCAAGGAGTACCCTGAGCTGGGGTACAAGCGGCTGTGAGACAAGCCGCCCAAGGCCGAGCAGCAGCAGCAGCCTGCTGAGGCACAGTTTGCACAATTAGCGCATGCAGGTCATGCCAAGTCTGCACAATAGCCCTCAGGGGTCAGGCAATGATGTAGGTGGTAGGCACTCATGCACTCATCTTACAGGTAGTTAATGTTGTGTGCTGTGTGGCATTGCGCTTAGCTTCAAGCTGTTGTCTTCCCGTTCGTCAAGTTAACTGCAGCACCCTTGACATCAGTGATATTAAGTGTAGCCGCATGCCCATACCAGACCGATGCATTGTGACGACTGCTTGTTGTGTCTGTTGCTTGGGAGGAGTTGCAGGAGGAGGGACACACAAGCAAAGCTCTTTGTTCTCACAAAGCCATGCTGGTGTGGCTCATGTTCTGCCTATGCAGGGTGACCCTCTGCTGCATGTGTGTAACAGCATGCAACGCGCCATGCTGCTGGTGCTAGCAGCATTGCAGTCACTCCCCATCCTCCCTCACCCTCAGCACCCTGACGCTGCAGCCACCACCCACACCTCCACCACCACCCAGCTGCCACCTGGCTACCACATGCTTACACTGCTTTTGCTATGCATATTTACGTAAACTGCAGGGCTCCCTTGCTCACAGTGACTGGCACGCAGCCCTGGCCTTGACAATGTGTGTGCCTGAGTGTTGCAGCCTGGAGCAGGAAAGGCAATGCAAGGGGGCCTAGAGCACGGGTTCCTGCCCGGAAGAGCCGGGCAACATCACTGGCACTGGCGGCAGTAGCAGCAGCAAGAACTGGGGCAGCAGCTGGGCGCAGCAACTAGCCTTGTGACCGGCAGCCTGATGGTGGCAGCTATGCGGCGATAGGCGCTGACACAGTCGCTATAGGCACAACAGGCACTGGTGGTGTCTCGCAGTGATGAGTGATATGCAGCACAGTCTGAATATCTAAGCTTCAGACAGAGACGCTGCGCGTCATGATTTGCACAGTTAGGCTTCTCAATGCGTGAAGAGGTGCTGCGGCTCGCGGGGCCGGCCTACACATCGCGGAAGCAGCCGGGTGCGTTGGTCTCTGCTTGCCAGCATTCTTCATCGCAGCACCCATCACTGACAGCTGTTACTGAGGCTACAGGCGTCTACGTGCAAGGCCTTGAAGCAGCATGTCAGCTGTTACATCGAAAACTCCAGCCATCTTCAACCGCGGCGGCTGCCCAGCCTTCCTGCTCATGCTCCCCCTCTACTCACAATGCACCTCCAGCTGCTTTACCCACATCCTCAGCTGCTGGCAACACGGCAGCTGTGGAGCTGTGCACATTACTGCTGAAAGACCAGGAGGTGCTCGACGTGGTGCTGGCCCTCCATGACATCAGGACAGCCCAACTCTGCAACCTCTTGTCATTCACGCGTGCTCATTTGCCCCTGCCAGTATCCAGTGGAGCATTAGCACGACGGCTTAGCCAGCGTCAGCGCTCAGCATCGAGCAACCAGTTGAACCTGTTTGTTGCAGCACTGGAGCGTGACACCATGATAGAGGTAAGGTGACACAATTGTGACTAGCGTCATAGCGTCACATGTGACTAGCGTCCTTGCCCTCCAATGTGATTGTTCACCCTCTTTGCCCCTGCAACCTGTGGTGTGCTGCCCATGCAGGGTGACCCTCTGCTGCTTGTGTGGGATAGCATACACCGCGCCATGCTGCTGGTGCTGGCAGCCTTGCAGTCACTCCCCGTCCGCCCTCACCCTCAGCACCCTGACCCTGAAGCCACCACCCACACCACGACCACTCTCCAACTGCCACCTGGCTACCACCGGTGCAGCGCCTGCCTGCTGCTCAGCCTGAGCCTGGCCCTGAGGTTGAGCTTGCGGTTGGCTATGCGAATGGACCAGCATTGTCTTGAACAGCTTGGAGGGTTTGACCAATACCTTTCCCGGCTGCACGCCACGCTGCCTGGGCTGCTGCTAGGGCTGAGCACAGCAGTCAGCGTGATGCAGGCAGCAGGCCACCCGGAGGCTGACGCCCACAGGCTGCTGTTGTTGCGCTGCATATTGCACTTGGGACCACAGCAACAATGTAGCATGGGTGAGATGGACTGGTACAAGAGCAAAGACACGGTGGACCAGCTAAGTGTGGAGGTCACCACATCCTGCCCTGACCATCTGGCTCGCCTGCTGTCCAGCAGCCCAGCGGTGACAGGCTGGCCTGGGCCCCTGCCTGCAAAGCTCAGCTCTGAGCACAGCAGCACTGCAGGTGGCAGTTCAGGCCTGGGTCACACCAGTGGCAGCAGCAGCAGCAGGGGCGGGGTGCAAGGGAAGAGCGCTAGGAAGGGTGGCAAGGGCTCCAGCACTGCTTTCACTAAGGAACTGGCAGTCATGAACAGCTTCGCCCATGTGGCCCAGGCACTGTGTGCAGTGTTGGGGCGGGAGGAGGAGCGCCTCATCATGAAGCAGCTGATCTCCACCTGCAAGGCACAAGGTAGGTGGACTGATACTTTCAAACATGAGTGCTGAATCTTGCACAAGACACCATGCCCACTAGGTCAGCAGGAGAAGTCAGCTCGCTAAGGCATGAATCTGTCAGTGTGTATGAAACCTGCAAATAGACAAATAAGAGCTACCTCGTGATATCTTGCTTTCTGGCATCAGGTGCACGGGCAGGAGCGCAAGAGGGGTGCCTATTCAGGGTGCCTAGCTGCACAGCACGATTGCACACTTGAGGCTGGCGCTTGCAATGCATGCGTTGTGGTCAATAACTTCAGGCCATCACCACATTTGGCCTGCCTTTCTCCAACAGCCCGTGTGCCTCGCTGCATTGCTGCGGTCTGTTCTTGTAGCATGTCGTGGTGTTTGGCACAAGTGGTCCACTCAAAAACAGTGGCCATTATTGTGTGCACAGGGCAAGGGAGTTTAAGTGAATCGCGAGCAGATGCTTCTTTCCTGGCAGCAGCAGCACTGAAAGTGATGTCGCGCGAGTATTACTGCCTATATTACATGGCGCGCATATTGGGCGCAGCGTCAGCCCCGAGCCACCCTGGTGCAGTCGCCTCAGGCCATCAAACTACTCCGTCCAGCGCGAGCAGTTCGCCGCTCTTCTCCGTGGTCCTCAGCGTGTTCTCGCGCTGCCTGGTCGTGCTTCGAGGTACCGTGGCGGCAGTCCGGCTTGGTTCGGCACTCGGCACTCATCCCACGCTTGACACGTTTTCTGGCTGCTTACGGGACTACTACTCCTCGCTCTGCATGTCATTGCGGCTGATGGTGGAGCTCTGGCCGGATGTGAGGTGTTGGCGGGCCATGCTCCGGTTATTGGCCCGCACTGCCGCGGCCGGAGCTCACGGCTATAGCACCCTGTCGTTGCTGCTGGACAGGGCGTCCGACTGCGAGGCGGAGACGTCATCGCTCTCGGGCTTGAAGCGCACCCCAGAGCTGGAGGCAATCCTCTCATACATATTGGAAGACGTGAGCAGTGCATGGACCACTTTGCTTGTGCCCCACAGCGGTTCTGAGCAGGCGTCGATCGACATCTTCAACAGTCTCAAATATTCTCATCAGCAAGGCCAGAATGCCAAGGGACATGCAGCATGTGGCAGGAAGGAGGTTCACGACTTGCCGCCCTCAGCCCAGCAGCTGGCACCCCTGGCCCTGGACCTGGTGTGGGGCTTGGAGGGCATGCTGCAGGTGAGGAGGAGAGTGTTGAGTGTGAAAGCGGCAGAGGTGTGGAAGGGCAACAGGGTTGAGGTGTGTGGGCATGTCTCCTTGACATGGGGGCTACAGCTGGCTCCTTTCCCCGTTATACTGAACACTGTCAGTTGCTTGAAAGTACAAATGTGCGCATGCTTCTTGTTAGCCTGCCCTTTGCCTGCGAACTTGCCTGCCTCTGTTGTCAGCTTGTTTGCATGCCTCCTGTTAGCGTGATGCCTTATGCTGTGCTGCCTGCCTGCCCACCCAAGTGCCAGGTCTATGCTTGTGTTTGGTTGCTTGCTTCATGCTATGTTGTGCCCCCTGCGTGCGTCAGGCTGGGTGATGAGGGTCTGTGTCTGTATTGACGATCAGTTTAGAAAGGGTCTAAACTGAAAGGTACAAGGGGTGTTGCTTGCCATTGACCTTGGCTGCATAAGCCAACTCAAGCAACCAGTGGGCAGATGGCTGGCATGTAGAGGGTTGATTAGTTGAAGGCACCATCAGTAAGCTTACTCTCTGCCTGCCTTCCTGTCTCCCCTCCTACTTAGTGAGTTGCTTATTTTACTTGCTTTATGTAGTGCTGCCTGCCGGCCAGCTCAGCTCAATGCTTGCGTTTCGGTTGTTTGCTTCATGTTGAGCCTGTGTTGTGCCTCTTAGAGATGATGCAACAGCATTGGCGCATGTTCCCGCCAACGGCTTGCGTGGAGGAGAGTTCAGGAATGTGCTCTCTATTTCGCTTTTGCTGTACATCGATGATCTTCTTTGGGCATGTGGTCAACGTCCTGGCAGAGCCTGCTGCAGTGGGCCCTGCTGGCTTGGCTGCCCAGCCTGCCTCTTGGCTGCCCTGTGGTAACAGCCTTGTGGAGGGCTGGTGCAGCCAGCTGCTGGCTAGAGTGTGCCAGCTCTTCTACATCAACTCCCCTGCTGTGAAGGGGCCGCCTGACCACACAAGGATGATAAGGTGCCATGGGCTTAACGGCTGCCATATGTTCCTCCTGCGTAGTCGACGGCAGGCTCCCCCCAGCATGTCGCCTGAGGCTGAGCGGCTGCTGTGCTGCTTGATGCTGGTGCTGACGGTGGCACTGCCCTTGGACACCTGGCTGGCAGTCTCACCTTCCCTGCCAGCACCTAGGGCCAAGGTGTCGGAGAACACCTCAGCCATCCATGACGTGCTGACCCGCGTGGAGGCAGAGCAGGTGTGGAGCTGGCAGGCGCTGGCTGCAGGCACCCCGGCTGAGGCCAGCTTGGCAAGTGTGCTGCAGGGCGCGGCCAACAAGCTACAGCTGCCACACCTGGTCGCACCTGCACCTCAAGGCTGGCAGCCTGGGCAGCTGACCCTGGATAGGGGCAGAGGCCCACCAGACTTCATGCGGCTGTGCCTCCCAGCATTTTGACCACAGTGCTTGCTGGACTCTTGGCAAGTGCTATGTACAAGACATGCTTCGCACTCCCTCTGTAAAGGGTGGTGTGGGCTGTCGCTGGTGACTGGGCAGGTGGAGTGTGAGGCGGGACTGGGCAGGGATGGGAGGAACAGGGTGGGCGTGAGAGGCATCGGGGATGAGGCTCAGACTGCAATGCAAGGATCGGGCGCTCGCCAACTTATGGTCTGCTATATGTCCATGAACAGTTCACGGGCTCCCTTGCTCCAACAGCTCAGGCCTCAGACAGTGACTGCTGACGTGCATGAACAGTTCAAGCTTTGATGTCATGCAAAGCTCTTCTCACCAAGCCATGCTGGTGTAGCTCCTGAGTGTGACAGCCTGGGATGCCCAAGAAAGGCACTGCAAGGGTCCCTGCCTGGAAGAGCTGGGCAACATTGCTGCCACGGGGCAGTAGCTGGGCGGAGAAAGCAGCCTCGTGGCCGGCAGCCTACCAAAGATACTGCCGACAAAGCTGCGTGTCATGGTTTGTACAGTAGGGTTCCTAAATGCGTGAAGAGGTGCTGCGTCTTGCGGGGCCGGCCTACACATCGCGGGTGCAGCCGGGTGCGTCAGTGTCTGCTTGCCACTGTTGCCACGCAGCATCATTACTGATAGCTCTTAATGAGGGTGCAGGCGTCTACGTGCAACGCCTGGAAGCAGCATGTCAGCTGCTGCATCGTAAACTCCAGCCATCTGCAATCGCGGCTGCCCAGACTGACTCCTCATGCCCTTCTGCTCACACTGCGCCTGCAACTGTTGCACCCACACCTTTAACCGCTGGCAACACGGCAGCTGCGGGGCTGTGCACATTACTGCTGACAGACCAGGAGGTGCTGGATGTGGTGCTGGCCCTCCATGACATCAGAACAGTCCAACTTTGCAACCTCCTGTCATTCACGCGTGCCCATTTGCCTTCGCCAGTATCCAGTGGAGCATTTGCACGACGGCTCAGCCAGCGTCAACACTCAGCATCAGGCAAACAGTTGCACCTGTTTGTTGAAGCACTGGGACGTGACACCATAGTGGAGGTAAGGTGACACAAGCAGCTGCATGTGACTAGTGTCAGCGCTTTCCAAGCTGGTTGCTCAACCTGTTTGCATAACCACTTCCTGGTGTGCAGCAGTAAAGGAGAACGTATGTGCCTGGTGTGCTGCCCATGCAGGGTGACCCTCTGCTGTATGTGTGGGACAGCATGCACCGCGCCATGCAGCTGGTACTGGCAGCCTTGCAGTCACTCCCCTTCCGCCCTCACCCTCAGCACCCTGATGCTGCAGCCACCACCCACACCTCCACCACTACCCAGCTGCCACCTGGCTACCACCGCTGCAGCGCTTGCCTGCTGCTTACCCTGCGGTTGGCTATGGCATTATACGAGTATTGTCTTGACGAGCTCAGAGGGGGCAAGCTTGTAGGGGTTGATGATCTCCTTCCCAGGCTGCACGCCACCCTGCCCGGGCTGCTGCTGGGGCTGAGCACTGCAGTCAGCGTAATGCAGGCAGCAGGCCACCCGGAGGCTGACGCCCACAGGCTGCTGTTGTTGCGCTGCATAGTTCACTTGGGCCCACTGCAGCTTTGTTGCTTGGTAAAAATGGGCTGGTACAATACCAAAGACACTGAGGAGCGGCTAGATGCGGAGCCCACCACCTCCTGCCCTGACCATCTGGCTCGCCTGCTGGCCAGCAGCTCCGTGGTGACAGGCTGGCCTGGGCCCCTGCCTGCAAAGCTCAGCTCTGAGCACAGCAGCACTGCAGGTGGCAGTTCAGGCCTGGGTCACACCAGTGGCAGAAGCAGCAGCAACAGTGGTCAGGGCAGGGGCAAGGTGCCAGGGAAGAGCACTGGACAGGGTGGCAAGGGCTCTAGTACTGCGCGCCCCAAGGACGAGGCACTTGTGAACAGCTTAGCCCATGTGGCCCAGGCGCTGTGTGCAGTGCTGGGGCGGCAGGAGGAGGGGCTCATCATGGACCAGCTGATCTCCACCTGCAAGGCAGAAGGTAGGTGGGCTGGTGCCTGACTGGCACAACTGACTGACACATCGTGGTGCTTGTTGCATGGCAGCATGTTTGCCATGCTATCCTCTAGACTTCAAGCCTTAAGCCTGTCAGGCCTGTATGCAGGCAGGTGCATGGGTAGGAGCACATGAGGGGTGCCTGTTCAGGGCACCTAGCTGCACAGCACAACTGGACACTGAAGACTGGCGCCTGCAGTATCTGATCTTCCCGGTGTTGTGGTTGCCATCTCCAGGCCATCACCACATGTGGCCTGCCTTTCTCCTACTGCCTATGTACCTAGCTGCATCGTCGACTGTGTGCACTGTCGTACACAACATGGGCAGGTGTTGTGTGAGGCTTCTACCACATTGTGTGGCTTCTACCACAGAGCTGCTGTCCACTCATGATGGTGTCAACTGCTGGTTTCTCAGGGCAAGAGAGCTGGAGTGAGTTGCAGACAGATGCTTCTCGCCTGGCAACAGCTGCGCTGAGAGTGATGGCGGGCGAGTATTTCTGCCTCCAGAGCTTAGTGGGCATATTGGAAGCAGCGTCAGCCCCGAGCCACCCTGGTGCAGTCGTCTCATGCCATCAAACTAATCTGTCCAGCGGGAGCAGTTTGCCGCTCCTCTCCGTTGTCCTCAGCGTGCTGCCGCGTTGCCTGGTCCTTCTTCGAGGCACCGTGGCGGCAGTTCGGCTTGGTGCGACACTTGGCACTCGCTTGAAGGTTACAGCGTTTCCTGGTTGCTTTCAAGACTCCTTCTCCTCGCTCTACGACGTTTTGCAACTGATGGTGGAGCTCTGGCCGGATCTGAGGTGTCGGCCGGCCATGCTCCGGCTATTGATCCGCACCGCCGCGGTCGGAGCTCACGGCTACAGCGCCCTGACGCTGCTGCTGGATGGGGCGCCCAATGACAAGGCAGAGACGCGGTTGCTGTCGGACGTAAAGCGCACACCACAGCTGGAGGCATCACTCACTAGCATATTGGAAGGCGTGTGCAGTGCATGGGTCCTTTTGCTTGTGCCCCATAGCGATACTGAGCAGGCGTCAAGCGACATGCACAAGACCCTCAACGACTCTCATCAGCAAGGCCTGACTGCGGAGGGAAGTGCAGCATGTGGCATGAAGAGGGTTCTCAACCTGCCGCCCTCAGCCCAGCAGCTGGCACCCCTGGCCCTGGACCTGGTGTGGGGCATGGAGGGCATGCTGCAGGTGAGGAGGAGGGTGTGGAGTGCGGATGCGGCAGAGGTGTGGCAAGGCTGAGGTGCCAGGGCTGAGTTGACCTGTTCGCTTGCTTCGTGCTGTGCTGTGCTCATTATGTGTGGTAGGATGTCTTAGTACTGTTTGTACAGTAAAAAAGGGTCTGGATGGTATGAGCGTGTGCACTGGTTGATGCATGCCCTTGACCTCGGCTTCATGAGCCAGCTCAAACAATCAGTGGGCAGTGGGCATAACGTAAAGGATTGATTAGTAGAAGGCACCATCAGCAAGCTTACTCTCCGCTTGCCTCCCTGTCGCTGGTCTGCTTCATGTGTTGCTTGTTTGCACGCTCTACATTGTGCTGCCTGACTGTGACCCCAGGTCCATGCTTCCTTGTAGTTATTTGCATCGTGCTGTGTCTGTGTTGTTGCAGATGATGCAACAACATTGGCACATGTTCTGGTCAGTGGCATGCGTGAAGAAGAGCTCAACAATGAGCTCTCTGTTTCGTTCTTGCAATACATCTCTGTCCTTGTTTGGGCATGTGATCAAGGTCCTGGCAGATCCTGCTGCAGTGGGCCCTGCTGGCTTGGCTGCCCAGCCTGCCTCTTGGCTGCCCTGCGGCAACAGCCTGGTGGAGGGCTGGTGCAGCCAGCTGCTGGATAGAGTGTGCCAGCTCCTCTACGTCAACTCCCCTGACCTGGAGGGGCCAATGGACCACACAAGATTGATGGGCTGCGGGGGGCTAGCTGGCAGCCATACATTCATGCTTCAATTCCAAGAGCAGGCCCTTCCCAGCATGTCGTTAGAGGCTGAGCGGCTGCTGTCCTGCTTGATGCAAGTGCTGACGGTGGCACTGCCCTTGGATGCCTGGCTGGCAGTCACCCCTTCACTGCCAGCAGATGGGGCTGAGATCATAGAGCAAGCCATTCGTGACTTGCTGACCCGCGTGGAGCCAGAGCAGGTGTGGAGCTGGCAGGCGCTGGCTGCAGGCACCCCGGCTGAGGCCAGCTTGGCAAGTGTGCTGCAGGGCGCGGCCAACAAGCTGCAGCTGCCACACCTGGTCGCACCTGCACCTCAAGGCTGGCAGCCTGGGCGGCTGACCCTGGATAGGGGCAAAGGTCCCACCGAGCTATTGAGCTTGCTGGACTCTTGGCAAGGGCCATGAAGAAGACATGCTTGGCATTCCCTCTAGCAGGGGTTGTTTGAGCTGTCGCTGGGCACTGGCCGTCGTTGGGAAAGGCGGAGGTTGGGCAGGGGTTTGGAGGGATCTGGGTGGGCTTGCAAGGCATTGGGATGGGGTTCAGATGCAAGGCAAGATTAGGGTGCTCGCTAACCTATGTTCCGCTCAGCGTGCTTGGTAGGTTACATTGTTCACTTGCCCCTAAAGCTTAGCAAACCACAGTGACTATCTGACATGCCGCATGTGACTGGAAAGTGAGCATTGCCCCTTCGTAGCTTGACCCTCTGAACGTACCTAAAACAATGTCCAGCAGCTAGGCGTAGATGTGGCATAGATGTAGGCGCTGCTGGCTATCCCTCCCATTGAACGCGCAACGCCTTCCTTCTGCGTCGCGCTTGCACCTGCGCGCCCGAGCTGCTGGCACCCACGGTGACCGGCAGTCTGCCAGGCACGCGAACGGTTTCGCTCTGCGTAATGGACCTTTTAAGTGCTGCTTTACAATACCCACAACGTAGGATGCACAGTTCTCCGCTGCGGTACACTTAACGCATGGAGCCCAGTTTTCTCAACATCATCTTACACAGCCTCCCCCCTCCACATGAATCTCCACCCAGCCAGTGCTGCCAGCTGGCGTAGACCTCACACAGCACAAACAGCGGGCAGCCTGGCCCCCCTGCCGTTTGTAGGGGTGGTATTGGGATGTCGGCATGCTGCAGGCATGTGCACACGCCATCTTCTAAAACACATATTGGCAAATCTCGGCAAGAGTTGAGACTTTGGCAGGGGGTTCACAGTGAGTGCCCTAGCCAGTGACGCAAGGCTGGAGAGTTACATTGAGTTGCATGGTTGTCAGACGGGCATCAGCAGAGTGGGCAACATGGAGGAGGGTTAGCCCACCTTATGGAGCTAATTTAGCAAGTGAATGATTCAGTTGCCCCTGTTATGCTCATGCCGTGGTCTCCTCCTATTTCCAGAGCCCCAGAGCCTAGTTCCAGAGCCCCAGAGCCAGCGCATGTTGGTTTTCATGTTGGACATGAGGTCGGGCTCCTCGCACATCGCGCACTATCCATCGCGTTAAACATGGACTTATTGCTACTGGGTCAATGTACATCAAGTCCGCAGGCTCGGTAGGGTCGGATACCCGGCAACATGCCCGACCAGCTCAGCGTGTGGCTCAGCGCGGCCGCATTCCGACGCTTCAATCCGCGTGTAAATCTGTGCAGAAATGAGACCGGAAAAGCCGTTGTCCCTTATCGTTAGGGGGTTTGGTGGTTCAATGGGAGGGGTAGCCTGCTCAGCAAGCTCACACGCTTTGTGCGCCTCTGGCCAATGGTATGTCTAGTTTCATGTGATGGGGTGGATGTGGGAGTGGTTGCAGATGCAGGGCTGCTGTCCGCTTCCTTGCTGCTCTTAGTGTGCCCGCTGCTGCCGCCGGATACTTCTGCCTTATGGTCAAGGTTGACATCTTGCAGTCTGCATGTAGCCCTGGCCTTCACAAAGCACCTGTGGGTGTTTGGCTCAAGGCCTGGGATGCATAAGGAGCACGGGTCTCTGCCTTAGAGCTGGGCAACATTGCTGCCACGGGTAGCGGTGGTCAGCAGCAAGGATCGGGGCAGCAGCTGGGCACACATGCAGCCTTGTGACCTGCAGCCTGATGGTGACAGCTATGCTGTGCCAGTGACTCGATAGGCGCTGACACAGTCGCTATAGGCACAACAGGCACTGGTGGTGTCTCGCGGTGAGAGATTTGCAGCACAGTTTGAATATCAAAGCTTCAGACAGAGACGCTGCGTGTCATGATTTGCACAGTTAGGCTTCTCAATGCGTGAAGAGGTACTGCGGCTCGCGGGGCCGGCCTACACATCGCGGAAGCAGCCGGGTGCGTTGGTCTGCCAGCATTCTTCATCGCAGCACCCATCACTGACAGCTAATGTACCGAGGCTACAGGCGTCTACGTGCAAGGCCTTGAAGCAGCATGCCAGCTGTTACATCGAAAACTCCAGCCATCTTCAACCGCGGCGGCTGCCCAGCCTTACTCCTTATGCTCCCCCTCTCACAATGCACCTTCAGCTGCTTTACCCACATCCTCAGCTGCTGGCGACACGGCAGCTGCGGAACTGTGCACATTGCTACTGACAGACCAAGAAGTGCTGGACGTGGTGCTGGCCCTCCATGACATCAGGACAGCCCAGATCAGCAGACACTTGCCATCTACGTATGACCGTTTGCCCCTGTCAGTATCAAGTGGAGCATTTGCACGACGGCTCAGCCAGCGTCAGCGCTCAGCATCAGGCGACCAGTTGCACCTGTTTGTTGCAGCACTGGAGCGTGACACCATAGTGGAGGTAAGCTGACACAAGCAGCTGCATGTGACTAGCATGATTGACAAAGCTGGTTGTTCACCCTGTTTGCCCCTGCAACATGTGTGAAGCACTTGTTGAGAACTTCTGTGCCTGGTGTGCTGCCCATGCAGGGTGACCCTCTGCTCCTTATGTGGGACAGCATGCACCGCGCCATGCTGCTGGTGCTGGCAGCCTTGCAGTCACTCCCCTTCCGCCCTCACCCTCAGCACCCTGACCCTGAAGCCACCACCCACACCCCGACCACTCCCCTGCTGCCACCTGGCTACCACCGGTGCAGCGCCTGCCTGCTGCTCAGCCTGAGCCTGGCCCTGAGGTTGAGCTTGCGGTTGGCTATGCGAATGGACCAGCATTGTCTTGAGCAGCTTGGAGGGTTTGACCAACACCTTGCCCGGCTGCACGCCATGCTGCCTGGGCTGCTGCTAGGGCTGAGCACAGCAGTCAGCGTGATGCAGGCAGCAGGCCACCCAGAGGCTGACGCCCACAGGCTGCTGTTGTTGCGCTGCATATTGCACTTGGGACCACAGCAACAATGTAGCATACTTGAGATGGACTGGGCCAATAGCAAAGACTCGGTGGACCAGCTAAGTGCGGAGGTCACCACATCCTGCCCTGACCATCTGGCCCGCATGCTGGCCAGCAGCCCAGCGGTGACAGGCTGGCCTGGGCCCCTGCCCGCTAAGCTCAGCTCTGAGCACAGCAGCACTGCAGGTGGCAGTTCAGGCATGGGTCACACCAGTGGCAGCAGCAGCAGCAGCAGCAGGGGCGGGGTGCCAGGGAAGAGCACTGGACAGGGTGGCAAGGGCCCCAGCACTGCGCGCCCCAAGGGTGAGGCACTTATGAACAGCTTAGCCCATGTGGCCCAGGCGCTGTGTGCAGTGCTGGGGCGGCAGGAGGAGGGGCTCATCATGGACCAGCTGATCTCCACCTGCAAGGCACAAGGTAGGTGGACTGGTACCTTCCAACATGAGTGCTGAATCTTGCACAAGACATAATGCCCACTAGGTCAGCAGGGGAAGTCAGCTTGCTAAGGCATGAATCTGTCAGTGTGTCTGAAACCTGCTAATAGACAAATAAGAGCTACCTCGTGATATCTTGCTTTCTGCATCAGATGCGCGGGCAGGAGCACAAGAGGGGTGCCTGTTGAGGGCGCCTAACTGCACGGCACAATTGCACACTCGAGACTGGTGCCTGCAATACCTGAGGT
Source organism: Haematococcus lacustris (assembly GCA_030144725.1). NCBI lineage: Eukaryota > Viridiplantae > Chlorophyta > Chlorophyceae > Chlamydomonadales > Haematococcaceae > Haematococcus > Haematococcus lacustris. Next base: position 5,508,338 of record JASKMD010000010.1, read on the forward strand.
CCCCAGGGATAGCTTAGGCACAAGCTGCACGACACAATTGCACACTCAAGACAGGCGCCTCAGTACCTGATATTGCATGCGTTGTGGTCACCAAGTTAAGGCCATCACCCACATTTGGCCTGCCTTCCTCCTACAGCCCGTGTGCCTTGCTGCATTGCTGCGGTCTGTTCTTGTAGCATGGGGCACAAGTGGTCCACTCAAAAACAGTGGCTATTGTTGTGTGCACAGGGCAAGGGAGTTTGATGGAGTTGCGCGCAGATGCTTCTTGCCTGGCAACAGCAGCACTGAAAGTGATGGTGCGTGAGTATTACTGCCTCAATTACATGGAGGGCATATTGCGCGCAGCGTCAGCCCTGAGCCACCCTGGTGCAGTCGCCTCAGGCCATCAAACTACTCCGTCCAGCACGAGCAGTTCGCCGCTCTTCTCCGTGGTCCTCAGCGTGTTCTCGCGCTGCCTGGTCGTGCTTCAAGGCACTGTGGCGGCAGTTCGGTTTGCTACGACACTTGACAATTGTTTCACAGTGAAGGCGTTCCCTGGCTGCTTTCGAGACTCCTACTCCTCGCTCTGCATGATATTGCGGCTGATGGTGGAGCTCTGGCCGGATGTGAGGTGTCGGCCGGCCATGCTCCGGTTATTGGTCCGCACTGCCGCGGTCGGAGCGCACGGCTACAGTACCCTGGCGCTGTACGGGGCGCCTGACTACGAGGCAGAGACACGATTGGTGCCGAGCCTAAAGCGCACGCTTGAGCTGAAGGCAATACTCACACCAGAGCTGAAGGATTCGTTGTCTGAAACAATGGTCCGCGTGTGCTCTGGATGGATCCGTTTGCTGGTGCCTATTTGCGATACGGAGCAGGCGTCGATCGACATGTACAACAACCTCTACGATTCTCGTCAGCATGGCCAGTATGTGGAGGGAAACGCAGCATGTAGCAGGAAGGAGGGTCGCATCTTGATGCCCTCAGCCCAGCAGCTGGCGCCCCTGGCCCTGGACCTGGTGTGGGGCATGGAGGGCATGCTGCAGGTGAGGAGGAGGGTGTGGAGTGCGGAAGCGGCAGGGGTGTGGCAGGGCTAAGGTGCCAGGGCTGAGTTGACCTGTTAGCTTGCTTCATGCTGTGCTGTGCTCATTGTGTGTGTCGGGATGTCTCTGTATTGACGGTCAAAATAGACAGGGTCTGGATGGTATGAGCGTGTGCACTGGTTGATGCATGCCCTTGACCTCGGCTTCATGAGCCAGCTCAAACAATCAGTGGGCACAGGGCATAGTGTAGAGGATTGACCAGTAGAAGGCACCATCAGCGAGCTTACTCTCTGCCTGCCTTCCTGTCTCTCTTCTACTTAGTGAGTTGCTTGTTTGCTTGCTTTCTTTAGTGCTGCCTGCCGGCCAGCTCAGCTGCATGCTTGCGTTTGGTTGTTTGCTTCATGTTGTGCCTGTGTCATTCCTCTTGCAGATGATGCAACAGCATTGGCGCATGTCCTGGCCAATGGCATGCGAGGTCTTGATGAAAGGGGTGTGTTCCCTTCTCACACATTACTTTACATCGCTGGTCCTATTGGGGCATGTGATCAACGTCCTGGCAGAGCCCGCTGCAGTGGGCCCTGCTGGCTTGGCTGCCCAGCCTGCCTCTTGGCTGCCCTGCGGCAACAGCCTGGTGGAGGGCTGGTGCAGCCAGCTGCTGGCTAGAGTGTGCCAGCTCTTCTACATCAACTCCCCTGCCTTGAAGGGGCCGCCAGACCACATATGGATGTCCGGGTGTCAGGTGCTTTCTGGCAGCCATGTGTTCCTGTTTCGAGTCCAAGAGCAGGCTTCCCCTAGAATGTCACCCGAGGCTGAGCGGCTGCTGGCCTGCTTGACGCTGGTGCTGACGGTGGCACTGCCCTTGGATGCCTGGCTGGCAGGCTCACCTTCCCTGCCAGCAGCTGAGGCCAAGGTATTGAAGCAAGCCTCAGCCATCCATAACGTGCTGACCCGCGTGGAGGCAGAGCAGGTGTGGAGCTGGCAGGCGCTGGCTGCAGGCACCCCGGCTGAGGCCAGCTTGGCAAGTGTGCTGCAGGGCGCGGCCAACAAGCTGCAGCTGCCACACCTGGTCGCACCTGCACCTCAAGGCTGGCAGCCTGGGCGGCTGACCCTAGATAGGGGCAGAGGCCCACCAGAGCTGTTAGGGTTGTGCCTCACAATGCATTAACCCATGGCAAGTGCTGAGTTCAAGACATGTGTGGCACTACAGGGGGTGGTTTGAGCTGCCGCTGAGGACTTGCAGGTCAGGAGAGGTGGAGCACCTAGCAGCTCCGACAGCTCACGCCTCAGACAGTGGCTAGCTGACATGTTTGTGTGGGTCATTGTGGGCCATAAGGTGGTCATCGTCCCTCCAAAGCTTGCCTGTGTGAACCTACCTTGAACAATGCATTGCCGTCTTGTCCGTCTTGTCACAGGCTTAACAGTGTGCTTCGTGAATAAGGTGTTTCACCAACAGCTAGGCGTATATGTGGGCAAGGTGTGGGCTCTGCTCAGGAAGCACACACGCTTCGTGTGCTTCTGGCCAATGGCATGTCCAGTTGCATGGCATGGCCAATGGCATGTCCAGTACGCTTTTAGCCAATGGCATGTCTAGTAGTGGCATGTGAGGTGGTGGATATGGCAGTTGTTGCGGATACTGGCCCGCTGCTTCCTTTCTTGCTGCTTCCTGTGTGCCCGCTGCTGCCACCTGTGTCTGGCATGAGTAAGGTGGCCCTCGGGTTGGACTGCGACCTGATGCACCCCGCAGCACGGCCACTCCGCCCCGATGGTTTTGCTGAACCCCTGTGATGCCGCCGAAAAGGAAACGCAAGCGCCCCGTCACCCCCGCACAGGGTGCAGCCGGTGAGCCACTAAGCTATTAAGCTCAACGAAAGGTTAGGCCCCTCTAACGACGCGACGTAGTGTGCACCACGCGGCATTGTGACTCCATGTAATGCAGGTCCCAAGGTCAAACAGAGGTTGCACCGGGCTGCAGAGTACCGGCGGGGCATTGATGGCCGGGCCCGTAACAATGCATAGGCCCTAGTAGTTTGATCAGGCTGTTAGCCTTTCAAGCATTAAGCTGTTAGTTTTGATGAGGTGCCCAGTGGTCATGGGGGATTAGCCCCAGAACGTGCCATCGGGGTGGGGTTTGTAGTCATCAAGGGTGCGACCGAGGATGCTACAACGTGTTTGTAGTAGCTGAGTGAGATTACCCACAGGCCGACATGTTGTTCCTTGTTGAACAAGTTTTGTTGTCCTGGGATATGGAAGGCAGTACAAGGGGGGCTGGAGTGGGCCCCTGCCTCAAGAGCTGAACAACATTGCTGCCACGGGTGACGGTGGCAGCAGCAAGGATGGGGGCAGCTATGCACAACCAGTGAATCTACATGCGCGGACGCAGTTGCTATAGGCACAATAGGCAATCTAGGGGCTTGCGCGTGGTGATGATGTGGCTTACACCGCTTAAGCCGTCAGCCGTTAGGCTGCTAGGCCGCCCTCCCCCTCTAAGGGTTTGGGACTTTCTGTAACGCATTTCATAGCAAGGTGCACAAACAAAGGTGCACATGGGCTCAACATGAAGTCATGCAAGTTCTCATTAATGTTCTGTAAAGTCATGGCAAACTCCGGCTGCTCCCTGATAGAACTCGTGGCAGTGCACTCAAAGATGAAGTGCATGGCGTCATCCACTACCCCCTCTGTGCATCTGGTGCATGTGCGATCAATGAAAGTTACCCCCTCAAAACGAGCCTTCTCCACCCCCAGACCGCTGTTGCCTAACCTGAACCTAGTCAAGCTCGTGCGAACTTCTGTAGAGAGCTGTATGTTCATGTCTGTCCCATGCTTGAACCATGCAGCATACGAACATCTCTCCCGATGCACCGTCTCAGGCAGTCTAGGGTCTCCCTCAAACCCACCCCAACGCCTCCCCCACCTCTCGAGCCACTTGACTTCCATAGCCTTGGTGCCTAGGACCATGTCAGTGCTCAAGGTAAACTCACCCCCCATCAGCTTTCTGGCGGCCAGCTGGAACTGAGCACTCCAGCTGGCCTGGCAACTCCTGCCTAACTCCACATCTGCCTTGATGACCCTCATTAGCAGGTCACTGTGGGATAGTTTGGCAGTGTTCCAGAACTTGCATGCAGCCCTAAGCCAGTAAAGCGGGAGGGGCAGCTGCCCCAACTCATGCAGCACCTTCAGGCCTGACACTGAGCTACGCACCCTTGCGCGTGGTGAGCAGTGATTTTTCAGCACAGTCGGAGGGTGGCAGCTATGCACAACCAGTGAAGTACACAGTACACAGTTGCCATGCGCGGAGTGAAGAGTGATTTTGAGTTCAGTTAGCTTCTGCCGGCGCGCTATGATTAGTGCAGTAGGGCACCTCAATGCGTGAAGAGGTGCTGCGGATCGCGGGGCCGGCCTACACATCGCGGGTGCAGCCGGGTGCGTCAGTGTCTGCTTGCCAGCATTCTCCACGCAGCACCATTACTGACAGCTTATAATGAGGCTACAGGCGTCTACGTGCAACGCCTGGAAGCTGCATGTCAGCTGTTACATTTAAAACTACAGCCATCTTCAATCGCGGCTGCCCAGACTGCCTCCCCATGCCCTTCTACTTACAGTGCGCTTTCAGCTGCTTCACCCACATCCTCAGCTGCTGGCAACACGGCAGCTGAGGAGCTGTGCACCTTACTGTTGATAGACCAGGAGGTGCTGGACATGGTGCTAGCACTCCATGACATCAGGACAGCTCAGCTCAGCAATCTCTTGCCATCTACGCGTGCCCGTTTGCCCCCACCAGCACTCAGTGGAGCTTTTGCACGACGTCTCAGCCAGCGTCAGCGCTCAGCATCAAGCGATCAGTTGAACCTGTTTGTTGAAGCACTGGAGCGTGACACCATAGTGGAGGTAAGGTGACACAAGCTGCTGCACACGACTAGCGCCATTGCTCCTTTAGCTAGTTGCTCAACCTGTTTGCCCCCCTAGCATTATGGAGCTGCAGCGGTGGTGTGCAGCAGTCATGGAGAACTTCTGTGCCTGGTGTGCCTATGCAGGGTGACCCTCTGCTGTATGTGTGGGACAGCATGCACCGCGCCATGCTGCTGGTGCTGGCAGCCTTGCAGTCACTCCCCATCCACCCTCACCCTCAGCACCCTGACCCTGCAGCCACCACCCACACCTCCGCCACCACCCAGCTGCCACCTGGCTACCACCGCTGCAGCGCCTGCCTGCTGCTCAGCCTGCGCCTGGCACTGAGGTTTAACCAGCTTTGTCTTAACCACCAGCAGCTCGAAGGGGTTGACCAACACCTAACCCGGCTGCACGCCACCCTGCCTGGGCTGCTGCTGGGGCTGAGCACGTCAGTGACGGTGATGCAGGCAGCAGGCCACCCTGATGCACAGGCCCACAGGCTGTTGTTGCTGCGCTGCATAATGCACCTTGGACCACTGCAATCACGCATCATTGTCTTAGACGTTCGCGATCACTGCCAGGATGTGGCAACCTATCCAACTGACAAGGTCACCACCTACCCTGACCATCTGGCTCACCTGCTGGCCAGCAGCCCGGCGGTGACAGGCTGGCCTGGATCCCCACCGGCCAAGCCCAGCTATGAGCACAGCTACAGCACTGCTGGTGCCAGTGCAGGCGTGGGTCCCACCAGTAGCAGCAGCAGCAGCAGCAGAGGTTGGGGCAGCAGCAAGGCGCAAGGGAGCAGCCAAGGCCAGAGTGGCAAGGGGCCCAGCACCGGAAGTCCCATGGACCTGGCATCTGTCAACACCTTCGCCCATGTGGCCCAGGCGCTGTGTGCAGTCCTGGGGCGGCAGAAGGAGGGGCTCATCATCACACAGCTAGTCTCCATGTGCCAGGCAGAAGGTAGGTGGACCTGACTGGCACAGCTGACTGACACATGCTGCTTGCTGAGAATGGTAGAGCATGTTTATCGCCATGCCATCCTCCTCTCATCCTCCTGTTGGCAAATTGAGCTGGAGTGCACATGACAGCACTTCTACAGCCTTGGGTGTTCTAACCTGGTCCGCGCCGCATGCCGTCACTGGGTCAGCAGGAGGAGGAGCACAGCACTGGACAGCCTGGTGGTGCCCGTGAATTCATATGACACGCCATATGCTGGGGATGGCACCACCTGTTGTGCATGTTCAGTGGGCTCAGTGGACCGTTATTGTACTGTACGCAGGACCAGAGAGTTGGAGTGGGTTACAGGAAGGGGCTTCTTTCCTGGCATCAACAGCGATGGGTGTGATGACCCGTGAGATTCATTGCCTCAAGTACGTGTGGGACATATTGAACGCAGCGTCAGCCGCGAGCGGCCTTGGTGCAGTCACCTCAGGCCATTGAACTACTCCGTCCAGCGCGAGCAGTTCGCCACTCCTCACCATCGTCCTCAGCGTGCTGCCGCGCTGCTTGGTCGCGCTGCAAGCTGGCGTGGCGTCAACTCGGCTTTGTGCGTCAATCGGCACACTATCCATACCTCACGCGTTCCCTGCCTACTTCAAGAAATACTACACCTTGCTCTGCGACGCTTTGCAACTGATGGTGGAGCTCTGGCCGCATTGGAGGTGTCGGCCGGCAGTGCTCCGGTTATTGGTCCGCACTGCCGCGGCCGGAGCGCACGGCTACAGCACAATGGCGCTGCTGCTGAACGGGGCGCTCGACTACGAGGCCGAGACGCGCTTGCTGTCGGGCTTGAAGCGCACACCAGAGTTGAAGGCGCGCACACACAAGCTGGAGGCGATACTCTGTGACACATTAGAAGGAGTGTGCACCAAATGGGTCCTTCTGTTTTTGCCACATTGCCAAAGTGAGCGGGCGTTGAACGGCATGCACATCAGACTTAACGATTGTCAGCAGCAAGGCCGATGTGCGGAGAGTAATCCGTCGAAAGACAAGGAGGGTCTTGACAAGCCGCCCTCAGCCCAGCAGCTGGCGCCCCTGGCACTGGACCTGGTGTGGGGCATGGAGGGCATGCTGCAGGTGAGGTGTAGTGTGTGGAGTATGGAAGCGGCAGGGATGTGGAAGGAAAAAAATGATAGTAATGGTGAGGGGCTTGATTGTATGATTGTGCACATGCTTACATGCCCATTTGCCTGCCTACTTGTCTGCCTCTCTGTCCTTCTCCTATGTTCAGCTTGTGTGCATGCTTCCTGACAGCTTACTTCTTGCTGTGCTGCCTGCCCGCCCACTCAACTGCCAGGACTATGCATTTTAGTTGTTTAATTCATCTTGTGCTTGGGCTGTGCCCCTTGCCCTCCCTCACTCCACTCCTTATCATGGCCACCTCACTTATGTCATGGCCACCTCACTCATGTCATGGCCACCTCACTCATGTCATGGTCACCTCACTCATGTCATGGTCACCTCAATCATGTCATGGCCATGTCACTCATGTCATGTCCACCCTAAGGCGGAGGGGCTGCAGATGATCTTGCTTCGCCAGCTGCCACAGAAGCATAACTAGCTAATCCCACACAAGCAGGGCTGGTGGCTGGTGGCTTGCCCAACTGGGATCACAGAAGGTAACAGGGCCTTTATGTGATAGTAGGATGGCTGTTCAGCTGGCTCCATGGCTCCATGGTGTTGTGGCCATACTTGGCAATGCTTCATGTTATTGTAGTCCCTTCTCAAACAGTTTCTTGATCTGCTGCTATCCAGAGGAATGCAGTCCTGCCTGTCCCTGCCGTCCCTGCCGCCTGTGCCCATCCCTGCCTGCCACCAAGGCAACATGTTGTGAGGCCCCTGTGCTATGCCCCTTGCAGATGATGCAACAACATTGGCGCATGTTCCCACCAATGCCACACGTGGAGGAGAGTCCTAAGTTCGGTTTTTGCTTTGTAATGCTGGTCTTATGCGGGCATGTCATCAACGCCCTGGCAGAGGCTGCTGCAGTGGGCCCTGCTGGCTTGGCTGCCCAGCCTGCATCTTGGCTGCCCTGCGGCAACAGCCTGGTGGAGGGCTGGTGCAGCCAGCTGCTGGCTAGAGTGTGCCAGCTCTTCTACATCAACTCCCCTGACCTGGAGAGGCCGCTGAACAACACAAGGATGACCGACTGCTGGGGGCTTGCTGGCAGCCATATGTTCCTCCTGCGTAGTCGACGGCAGGCTCCCCCCAGCATGTCGCCAGAGGCTGAGCGGCTGCTGTCCTGCTTGATGCTGGTGCTGACGGTGGCACTGCCCTTGGACGCCTGGCTGGCAGCTGCCCCTTCCCTGCCAGCACCTGAGGCCAAGGTGTCAGAGAACACCTCAGCCATCCATGGCTTGCTGACCCGCATGGAGCCAGAGCATGTGTGGAGCTGGCAGGCGCTGGCTGCAGGCACCCCGGCTGAGGCCAGCTTGGCAAGTGTGCTGCAGGGTGTGGCCAACAAGCTGCAGCTGCCACACCTGGTCGCACCTGCACCTCAAGGCTGGCAGCCTGGGCGGCTGACCCTGGATAGGGGCAGAGGCCCACCAGAGCTTATTAAACTGTGCTTCCCATTGCTTTGATCATAGCGTGTGCTGTACTTGTGGCAAGTGCTGTGTACAAGACATGCTTGGCACTCACTCTTGTAGGGGAGGTTTGGGCTGTCGCTGGGGCCTGGCAGGTTGGGATAGGAGGTGGGACTGGGCAGGGCTGGGAAGAACAGGGATGGGGTTCAGATAATAAGGCAAGAAGAGTGTGCATGCCAACCTATGTCGTCTCGAGCATACTTGGTAGATTGCATTGCTCCCTTGCTTCAACAGCTTAGCAAACCACAACGACTATCTGACATGCTGCATGTGAGTAGAAAGTGGTCATTGGCCCTGCGTAGCTTGCCTGTGTGAATGTACCTAAAACAATGCAGTGCTTTTGTGCCACAGGCTTACAAGCGTGCCTCCTTTCTTGTCCAGCGTGAAGGTCAGGTCGTGTGCTCTAGGGCAAGGGGCATGCCTTGTGACCAAGGTGTTTGACAAGCAGCTAGGTGGAGATGTGGGGGAGGTATGGGCTCCGTCCCGCACACACACACGCTTCGTGCGCTTCTGGCCAATGGCGTGTCCAGTTGCATGAAGAAGAAGACATGTTTGGCACTCTAGCTGTGAGGGGTAGTTTGGGCTGTCGCTGGGAGTTGGTAGATTGAGATAGGTGGTGGGACTGGGCAGGGCTGGGAGGGAACAGGGATGGGGTTCAGATGTTAAGGCAAGAAGAGTGTGCATGCCAACCTATGTCGAGCATACTTGCTAGATTGCAGGGCTCCCTTGAACCAACAGCTCAGCATACCACAGTGACTATCCGACGTGCTGCATGTTTATAGAGTGTGGTCCTTCCCACTACGTAGCTTGCACGTGTGACTGTACTTTAGGAGTCAAGACGCGTGCTGAAGAGCATGCGGTGTGTCACATGCGTATGATCGTGCCTCGCGACCAGGTGTTGACTGCAGCAAGCAGTTAGCAGTTGAGCTTGGATTCCTGTCCTTCATGGTGGCTGAGGCCATGGTGGCTGGCAAGGTAAGGAAACTGCTCTTTCCTCCTGCTGCTGCTGCTGCTGCTGCTGCTGCTCTTTCCTCCTGCTGTCGCTGCTGCTGCTGCCGCTGCCGCTGCTGTCATGACACTGCCTTAAGCACCTTGCCCCCACACTGGTAACAAAGCCTTGCTGCCTGATGCCAGGAGAGGCTATGTTCCAAGATGTGCTTGAGCGCTGCTGGGGGTGAGGACCATGCCCGGCTGCTGCAGGGGACCCTTGCACAGGTGAATATCACCCCCCCTGGGCAGCCTGACCACCTGGTGCTGGGGCTGATGTGCGCTGTGTTTGGCGGAGCCACCCTGGTGGCCACAGCTGACACCCTGAACAAGCTGCGCAACAAGCAGCTCAGCAGCAGGTACGGTGTCGTGAGGAAGCTCCCCTCCCAGGAGTTGTCAAACCCCCTCCCCACAGAGCCTGAGTCAGGCTTCGTCTCACCCCTCTCACACCTGCTCCCTGTCTAAAGCATACCTTGGTACCTCACTGTCATGGCCTCACTCTCTGCTTCACTGGTGTGCCTGTCTCCTCAGCTCCGCGCCCCCTCCTCTCATACGCAGTGACATTGCAAAATACAAACTTCCTGGCCCTCATTAACAATGTGGCATTCAAGGCGGAGGCTGCAGCCATGAAGGCGCGGTACGACTTCACCTAGCTGGGCAGTGAAGCCGCGGCCATCGCTGAGGCCAAGGCAGCAGGCAGCCCGGTGACTTCCTTCCTCTCCACCAACGAGGTGGCTGAGGGCAGTGCGGCGGCAAGGTGAGGGTGAAGGGCTGAGCTGTGTGGAGGTGGGAGGTGAACACGTTCATGTGGCAGTCTTTGTGGAAGTTGAGGGCAGGGTTGTTTGGATAGCGTGAACATATGTGGAAGGGATCAGGGCGCCTGCGGAGCGTGTAATGCATATGTTTGAGGGAAGATGGAGTGGGTGATGCAGGGGAGAGGCTACAGGGAGCAAAGATGGGCCGGGTGTTGATGGGTGGGCAGGTGACGGCAATCACAGGGCTTTGCATGCAGGACAAAGGGGAATGGGAGGCTGGTCAGGCTGCTGCTGGTCGGGTCAGAGATGAGAGCGCAGGGCAGGTCACGGGCTGCAAACAGGGCAGGTCACGGGCTGCAAACAGGGCAGGTCACGGGCTGCAAACAGGGCAGGTCACGGGCTGCAAACAGGGCAGGTCACGGGCTGCAAACAGGGCAGGTCACGGGCTGCAAACAGGGCAGGTCACGGGCTGCAAAAAAAAGGGGACAGCGAGCAGGCAAGGCTAGAGCCCCTGCTTGCCAGCAGGCTGTCATTCACCTGGCCTGCTGTTGTCATCCCGTTTGCAGGGCGGTGAAGACCAGCAGCAGTGCCGAGGCGCCCAACAATGTAAGAGCTGGGCGGGCTGGGCTGGCCAGTGCTTGAGCTCCTAGTTTGTGAGGTTAGTTGGTTAGTTAGGACTTGTGGTGTTGAATGGGTGGACAGTACCATCACCAAGCCCTCAGCCACACAGTCAGCCGCATGTGCATTGTCCAGGGCCCACTGACAGTGGCCTGGGTGCTTGGGTGCATCCTTCCATGAGCTGGCGGTACTGCTACGTCCCTCCCCGCTTCCTGCTCGCCTGCTACTGTGGTGTCACCCTGTCTTCCCGCCTCAGCCTCAGGGTATTGAGCCGGAGGCATGGCTCGCCTGCTACTGACTGCGGTGTCAACCTGTCTTCCTGCCTCAGCCTAAGGGTAGTGAGGGTACTGAGCAGCCGGCATTCTCCATACACCCCACCTGCAGGACGTGCTGGATGAGCTGCTGATGTCGCCTGGCAGCAAGTTCTACTACGCCCAGGATGTGAAGATGTGGAATGGGAGGTGAGGGGGAGGGGTGCGCCAGCAACGAGCAGAACAGGGATCTGGCGAGGCTGGTTGGAATGCCTAGCTGCCTAGCTGTGGCCAGGAGCTGTGGCCAGGGGCTTGCCTAGGTGGTGCTGGCAGGGTGCAAAGGTGCAGATCAGCACTAGGGTTGGAGAGTTTTGCTGGGGCTGACGCTTCCTAGCTGTAGCCAGGAGCCGGGAGGGCTTTCCTGGCTCGGCCTGGCCGCCACATCCCTTGCCACTGCCACTCACCCTGACCCTGCTGAGCCATATCAAGCCGCCCTAGCCCTGCCCCTCTCCACCTACAGCTGGGTCGTGCTGGGCTTCCTTGCCGCACTTCATCCTCGTGGAGGTCTGACCACGTTGGCCAGTGCATCATGTAGCTTAAGTGGGCAAACATCTAGAGGGCTGACTCTTGAGACATCTTGAGGGCTTCTGTGTGGCTCCCAGGGACTGAGCGGCTCCACGGTCAGGGACACAACCCCTTCATCCTTTGTGGGGGCTGGCAATGGGTCTGGCATCATAGGCCCTTATTGCCTTGGAAGAGGAGGGAATGTGGAAATACTGAGGACTGAAAACTCGCGAGATACTGAGGAGTGAAATGTGTAATGGATATCACCTCCGCCTCATTCCGGTTGCCGCCACTTTGGTTGGATGGCGACCGAATGCACCACCCAGCACGGCCACTGCGCTTGGATGATGTTGCTGAATCCCTCGAACGCCGCGGAATAAGAAACGCAAGCGCCCCGCACAGAGTGCAGCCGGTAAGCCGCAAAGCTTGACGAAAGACTGGCCCCCCCTGACGAAGCGACGCAGTGTGCACCACGCGTCACTGCAACTCCCTAAATCAAGTCGCTGCGCGTGTGCTATGCCGTCCCATGTATGTAGGTGCCAGTGGCAGTGGGCAGCAAGAGGTAGTTGGAGAGCGGCGCCAGGTCATCAAGGCTGCCATTCGTGGCCTCGTGGAGGCAGCGCTGCATGATCTCAGCCAAGCGCAAGTTGACGCTGTTGTGGCGGAGGTCAACAAGCGCATGACCATGGACAGCAAGCAATGCTGCCTAACAGCGGTCCTGAGCCTATCTATGCTTCTCAAGTCCTTCCTAGGGCAGCCTACTGAAGGCTTCCCAGCAGCAGGTCCAGCCCCAGGCCCCCCTCCCCCTCCTGACCCAGCCTGCCCTCCCTATCCTCACCCCCGCCTTGCCACACGCAGCTCCCCCGGCTCTGCAGCCGCACCAGCACAGCTACCCCCCCCAGTGCAGCCCAACATCTCGGACCCCAAGCTGCTGGCACAGATCAAAGATGCCATGGAGCTGCTGACAACCGCCAGGGTGCTTGAGCATCACCCACATTGCTGTTGGGGTGGACCCGGGCGTCACCCATGCCATCAAGGCTGGGCATGCACAGCGGGACCCAGTCACAGGTGAGGTGGTGAGGCAGTGGGATTGGGAACTGAGCAAGGGGCAGCTGAAGCATGACAGTGGGCTTACCAAAGCCAAGCAAGACACAGCTCGTTGGTCAGCTGCCTTCCAGCCACAGCTGCAGCAGCTGGCAATTGCCACCCCAGCTGGCACCACCCGCGCGAGCGGGCGGCCTCCATGCCCACATCCTGGCCCTCAAGGCCACCAGGGACGCGCTGTGGGAGGAGTACCTCAAGCCACGTTGGCGCCGGCAGCGGTTGGGGCTGCACCATGCCCAGGAGCGCATCATTGAGGGCTTCTGCAAAAAGGCCTGACCTGACCTGACCTGACCTGCAGGTGGTGAATGGGATGAAGTGGGTGTCACGCCAGCACTACCACCAGGAGAGGGGAGTGGCGGTGTTCCTGGGAGCGGGCTGCTTCAGTCGGGGTGGGTGGAAATCAAAGGAGGTACGGGAGGGGTTTCGCAAGGTGGTGGAGCAGCACAGCAGGCCCAGCACAGATCCCAGGCCTGACAGGCTGGTGATCGTGGATGAGTTCCGCACCAGCCGTGTCAGCTCGTCTGTGCATGCCCGCCAGACATGTGAGCTGCACCTGCCAGATGACCGGCCTAGGCCCGAAGACTGGGTACCCCCAGCAGGCCAAGTCAACCAGCGGCTGGTGCGCCCAGCCTGGAGCCTGCGACATGCTAAGTATGTGCGGGGCCTGCAGTGGTGCCATCAGGTGCCGCCCAACCCCCCTCCCCCCGGCCCAGGCCCTACCCCCTCCCCCTCCCCTTGCCCAGCCCCTCCCTGCTGCACCTGGCCCAGTGCCACCACCTCAGGCCCCTTCATTGGGCAGGTGGCTTGACCGGGACACCAACGCATGCTTCAACTTCCAGCGCATTGGGGAGAGCATGCAGCGCCCCCTGGAGCTGTGCAGCTGGAAGGACAGGGAGGCTCTGCCCCCCGTTGGCAAGGAGTACCAGCAGGGCTACAAGCAGGTCAATGACCGGCTGCCCAAGGACAGGCAGAGGCTGCACCGGGCTGCAGAGTACCGGCGGGGCATTGATGGCCGGGCCCGTAACAATGCATAGGCCCTAGTAGTTTGAGCAGGCTGTTAGCCTTTCAAACATTAAGCTGTTAGTTTTGATGAGGTGCCCAGTGGTCAAGGGGGATTAGCCCCAGGAAAGAGTGCCACCGGTGTGGGGTTGGTAGTCATCAAGGGTGCGACCGAGGATACTTCAACATGCTTGTAGTAGCTGAGTGAGATTACCCACATGCCGACATGTTGTTCCTTGTTGAATAAGTTTTGTTGTTCTGGAAGGCAGCTTGAAGATGACCCAACATAACAGCACACCCTGCAGCACTGGCCCCCACCAGCTAGCCATGGCTGCGATGGGAAGGCTGTCGTGCCAAGTAGAAGGGAAAGGGGTGTCATGGGAGGAGTCACGTACCCGCCGCTATTGTACCAGCCCGTACCAGCCTTGTCTGGACAGTTACGGCCAAGACATGCCTGAGGAAGCAGGGAAATCAGCAGCTGTTGCACACAGCAGAAGCGCCAGCAAGTGCAGAGCCAGCAAAGCAAGTGCTGAGCTGGCAGTAGAGCCAGCAAGTGCAGAGCCTGTTGTGGTGCCCTAAGGCCAGAGACCCTGACGCCACAGCAAACACTTGTTGCTGAGCAGCAGCCCAGTGGTGACATGCTGGCCTGGGGCTCTGGTGGCTGCACTTGGCCAAGCAGGCAGCTCTGCCACAAACTCAAGCTCTAGGTCAAGCAGCAGCCGCGGCAGTAACAGCAGGGGCCAGGGCTTTCGTTTCAAGGCAGGTTTAATTTTCAATCTGAGTCTCAGGGCATGGCTGCGACATCACACATGCCACAGTCAGTACCGTCCTTTCACGTCAAGCATGTTCGCACCTGCTCCAAACCATGGGGGGCCAACCCTCACCCTTCTGCCTCACGTGCAGAGTGTTCACAGGATGATGAGGGAGGGCCTTGACTAGCTGCATAGGATGAGGTTGCCATTAGTTGAAGTGTGTGGGAGTCGAGGCAGGGGGCTGGGATGCAGTCAGGGGTGCGTAGTCATCTGTGCAGCAGCTGCAGCACCTGCAAAGGTGATTGCGTGTGGAACGAGCTGACGTCCAGCACCTTGGCCCTCACTAGGGACCACATCAGAGTATGTTCTGAGTGGCATGCTGCATGAGTAAGGTGGTCATTGCCCCTGCATAGTGCATGTGTAGTGCACCTTACCTACCACAATGCCGTGCTTTCTTGTCCAAGAGGCGTCACAGGCTTATCAGAGTGCCTGGTGACCAAGGTGTTTTACCAGCAGGGGTGAAGTGGTGGATATTGCAATGGTTGCAATGGCATGTCCAGTTGTATGTGAGGTGGTGGTTGTGGAAGTGATTGAAGACACAGGCCTGCTGCTTGTTTCCTTGCTGCGTGAAGTGTGCCCGCTGCTGCTGCCGGATACTTCTGGCTCATGACATGTTACAGTCTTACAGCACCTGAGTGGGGATGGGACCAGCCACTGTGCGCAACCTGTGAATCGGCAAGCGTGGACACAGGCGCGTTGGGCACAACAGCAGATAAGTCACCCGGTAAGAATTCCGACAATGCTGCGGTATGTTGCCCAGCCTCCGACGCTTCAGGACATCACCCAAAACGACTACATGGTCCGCGGGCGCAGCGCTGCGCCTTATCGACCCGAGCCGTGACCCTGTGACCCCTCACACACAACGCAGCACGATTTTGAGCACAGTCGGAATACCTAAGCCTATGCCGACAGAGACGCTGCGTGCCATGGGTTGCACAGTGAGGCCCTTGAATGAGTGAAGAGATTCTGCAGCTCGCGGGGCCGGCCTACACTTTGGAGGAGCAACCTGGTGCGTTACTCTCTGCTTGCCGGCATACTCCAAGTAGCACCATCACCAACAGATCATACTGAGGCTACAGGCGTCTACGTGCAACGCCTGGAAGCAGCATGCCAGCTATTACATCGAAAACTACAGCCATCTTCAATCGAGGCCGCCCATACCACCACCTCATGCCCTTCACCTCACACTGCGCCTCCAGCTGCTTCACCTACCCTCTCAGCTGCTGGCAACACGACAGCTGAGGAGCTGTGCACCTTACTGCTGACAGACCAGGAGGTGCTGGATGTGGTGCTGGCCCTCCATGACATCAGAATGGCACAGATCAGCAAGCTCTTGCCATGGTCGCCTCATCGTCACACGCTTTACCCCTCTATGCCTAGCGAATCCCTAGACCAACAGCTCCGGCTCAGTCAGCGCTCAGTACCGGGCAGCCAGCTGAGCCGTTTTATCAGCAGGTTGGAATGCGCCACCAGGATGGAGGTAAGCTGACACAAACATACAGCTTGTTTCGCATGGTTGTAAGCTCAGCAAGTACGTTTGGAGTGGCATGCTTGTAACCCCGCAAGTAGGTTATGGCCTTGTGTGCTGCATGTCAGTTCAATCAGCTTCAAGCAGGCGTCTTCCACTTCATCCACTCACCTGCAGCACTATCATATCAAGTGTTGCCACATGCTCATGCCAAGCCAATGCCTGGTCTTGTAAGCCTGCACTGTGATGACTGCGTGTTGTGGCTGTTGCTTGGGAGGAGTTGCAGGGGGAGGGAGACGAAGAAGAGCTCTTTGGCCTTGCAAAGCCATGCTGGTGTGGCCCATGTGCTGCCCATGCAGGGTGACCCTCTGCTGTATGTGTGGGACAGCATGCACCGCGCCATGCAGCTGGTGCTGGCAGCCTTGCAGTCACTCCCCATCCACCCTCACCCTCAGCACCCTGACCCCGCAGCCACCACCCACACCTCCGCCACCACCCAGCTGCCACCTGGCTACCACCGCTGCACCGCCTGCCTGCTGCTCAGCCTGCGCCTGGCCCTGAGGTTGAGCCAGTTTCGCAGTGACCAGCTCAACGGGGTTGATCAACTCCTTGCCCGGCTGCATGCCACCCTGCCCGGGCTGCTGCTGGGGCTTAGCACTGCAGTCAGCGTAATGCAGGCAGCAGGCCACCCGGAGGCTGACGCGCACAGGCTGCTGCTGTTGCGCTGCATACTGCACTTGGGACCACTGCAACTGCGTACGATGATGGAATTGGACTTTCACAATAGCAAAGACATGATGGACCAGCTAAGTGTGGAGGTCACCACCTCCTGCCCTGACCATCTGGCTCGCTTGCTGGCCAGCAGCCCGGCGGTGACAGGCTGGCCCGGGCCCCTGCCCGCTAAGCTCAGCTCTGAGCACAGCAGCACTGCAGGTGCCAGTTTGGGCCTGGGTCACACCAGTGGTAGCAGCAGCAGCAACAGAGGTCGGGGCAGAGGCAGGGTGAAAGGGAGGAGCCCTGGACAGGGTGGCAAGGGCTCCAGCACTGCTTGCCCCAAGGACCTGGCAGTTGTGAACAGCTTTGCCCATGTGGCCCAGGCGCTGTGTGCAATGCTGGGGCGGCAGGAGGAGGGGCTCATCATGGACCAGCTGATCTCCACCTGCAAGGCAGAAGGTAGGTGGACTGGTGCCTTGCACCTCTGACTGACACACATTGGTTGCTTGCTGCATTGCAGAATGTTGGTCATCATCCTATCAGCCTTAAGCCTGTCAGGCCTGTATGCGGGCAGGTGCTTGGGCAGGAGCACAAGAGGGGTGCCTGTTCAGGGTGCCTAGCTGCACAGCACACTCAAGACTGGCGCCTGTAGTACCTGACGCCTGTAGTACCTGATCTTCCCGGCCATCACCAGGCTATCACGACATTCAGCCTGCCCTTCCTGCAGCTGATGTGTGTTGCTGGATCGTGGACTGTGTGCACTGTTGTGTCCACAGGGAAAGAGAGCTGGAATGAGTTGCAAACAGATGCTTCTCGCCTGGCAACAGCAGCGCTGAGAGCGATGGCTGGCGAGTATTGCTGCCTCAAGTACATGGTGCGCATCTTGAGCGCAGCGTCAGCTCCGAGCCGTATTGGTGCAGTCGCCTCAGGCCATCGAACGACTTCGTCCAGCGGGAGCAGTTCGCCGCTCCTCTCCATTGTCCTCAGCGTGCTGCCGCGTTGCCTGGTCCTGCTTCGAGGTACCGTGACAGCAGTGCGGCTTGGTGCGACACTTGGCACTTGCTTGACGGTAACAGCGTTCCCTGGCTGCTTTCAAGACTCCTACTCCTCGCTCTACATGTCACTGCGGCTGATGGTGGAGCTCTGGCCGGATGTGAGGTGTCTGCCGGCCATGCTCCGGTTATTGGTCCGCACTGCCGCGGCTGGAACGCACGCCTACAGCGCCCTGGCGTTACTGCTGGACAGGGCGCCCTATCACGAGGTAGAGACGCGTTTGCTATCGGACGTAAAGCGCACATCAGTGTTGAAGGCGCGTACACCACAGCTGGAGGCTTTTCTTACCAACACATTGGAAGGCGTTTGCAGTGTATGGGTCCT